>OZ025257.1:42724775-42813302 GCA_964019135.1 Arenicola marina | reverse complement strand
TTTATTTTATGAAGGTTTAACGGCACTTTCACTCTGAAATATAGTGTTCTTCACATGGGTGGCGCCACGGGTCCCATACCTGAGCGTGTTGGTCGAGATGGCGACGATACCCTCCGGACACTGCTCAGAGGCGAATCCAGAGGCGTGTTCCAGCGTCTCGTAGGACAGCGGCGTCAGGTGGAAGCGGTTCTGGTAGGTGTAGCTCAGCCAGGACCGACTGGACATGGCCAACACCTACAACACAGCCCACCATACAGGTCAAGTCACAGTGACACTACTGGTGTAGCTCAGCCAGGACCGACTGGACATGGCTAACACCTACAACACAGCCCACCATACAGGTCAAGTCAGTGACACTACTGGTGTAGCTCAGCCAGGACCGACTGGACATGGCTAACACCTACAACACAGCCCACCATACAGGTCAAGTCACAGTGACACTACTGGTGTAGCTCAGCCAGGACCGACTGGACATGGACAACACCTACAACACAGCCCACCATACAGGTCAAGTCACAGTGACACTACTAGTGTAGCTCAGCCAGGACCGACTGGACATGGACAACACCTACAACACAGCCCACCATACAGGTCAAGTCACAGTGACACTACTGGTGTAGCTCAGCCAGGACCGACTGGACATGGACAACACCTACAACACAGCCCACCATACAGGTCAAGTCACAGTGACACTACTGGTGTAGCTCAGCCAGGACCGACTGGACATGGACAACACCTACAACACAGCCCACCATACAGGTCAAGTCACAGTGACACTACTGGTGTAGCTCAGCCAGGACCGACTGGACATGGCTAACACCTACAACACAGCCCACCATACAGGTCAAGTCACAGTGACACTACTAGTGTAGCTCAGCCAGGACCGACTGGACATGGACAACACCTACAACACAGCCCACCATACAGGTCAAGTCACAGTGACACTACTGGTGTAGCTCAGCCAGGACCGACTGGACATGGCTAACACCTACAACACAGCCCACCATACAGGTCAAGTCAGTGACACTACTGGTGTAGCTCAGCCAGGACCGACTGGACATGGACAACACCTACAACACAGCCCACCATACAGGTCAAGTCACAGTGACACTACTGGTGTAGATCAGCCAGGACCGACTGGACATGGACAACACCTACAACACAGCCCACCATACAGGTCAAGTCACAGTGACACTACTGGTGTAGCTCAGCCAGGACCGACTGGACATGGCTAACACCTACAACACAGCCCACCATACAGGTCAAGTCACAGTGACACTACTAGTGTAGCTCAGCCAGGACCGACTGGACATGGACAACACCTACAACACAGCCCACCATACAGGTCAAGTCACAGTGACACTACTGGTGTAGCTCAGCCAGGACCGACTGGACATGGCTAACACCTACAACACAGCCCACCATACAGGTCAAGTCAGTGACACTACTGGTGTAGCTCAGCCAGGACCGACTGGACATGGACAACACCTACAACACAGCCCACCATACAGGTCAAGTCACAGTGACACTACTGGTGTAGCTCAGCCAGGACCGACTGGACATGGACAACACCTACAACACAGCCCACCATACAGGTCAAGTCACAGTGACACTACTGGTGTAGCTCAGCCAGGACCGACTGGACATGGCTAACACCTACAACACAGCCCACCATACAGGTCAAGTCACAGTGACACTACTAGTGTAGCTCAGCCAGGACCGACTGGACATGGACAACACCTACAACACAGCCCACCATGCAGGTCAAGTCACAGTGACACTACTGGTGTAGCTCAGCCAGGACCGACTGGACATGGCTAACACCTACAACACAGCCCACCATACAGGTCAAGTCACAGTGACACTACTGGTGTAGCTCAGCCAGGACCGACTGGACATGGACAACACCTACAACACAGCCCACCATACAGGTCAAGTCACAGTGACACAACTGGTGTAGCTCAGCCAGGACCGACTGGACATGGCTAACACCTACAACACAGCCCACCATACAGGTCAAGTCAGTGACACTACTGGTGTAGCTCAGCCAGGACCGACTGGACATGGACAACACCTACAACACAGCCCACCATACAGGTCAAGTCACAGTGACACTACTGGTGTAGATCAGCCAGGACCGACTGGACATGGACAACACCTACAACACAGCCCACCATACAGGTCAAGTCACAGTGACACTACTGGTGTAGCTCAGCCAGGACCGACTGGACATGGCTAACACCTACAACACAGCCCACCATACAGGTCAAGTCACAGTGACACCACTAGTGTAGCTCAGCCAGGACCGACTGGACATGGACAACACCTACAACACAGCCCACCATACAGGTCAAGTCACAGTGACACTACTGGTGTAGCTCAGCCAGGACCGACTGGACATGGCTAACACCTACAACACAGCCCACCATACAGGTCAAGTCACAGTGACACTACTGGTGTAGCTCAGCCAGGACCGACTGGACATGGCTAACACCTACAACACAGCCCACCATACAGGTCAAGTCACAGTGACACTACTAGTGTAGCTCAGCCAGGACCGACTGGACATGGACAACACCTACAACACAGCCCACCATACAGGTCAAGTCACAGTGACACTACTGATGTAGCTCAGCCAGGACCGACTGGACATGGCTAACACCTACAACACAGCCCACCATACAGGTCAAGTCACAGTGACACTACTGGTGTAGCTCAGCCAGGACCGACTGGACATGGACAACACCTACAACACAACCCACCATACAGGTCAAGTCACAGTGACACGTTGGATAGGTAAGGGGTCCCATCTGATTTTATAATGGCTGTCAATGGAGATTTTCGTATATTCGACACGAAATATTCAATAAAAAAAAACGGCTCAGACAAAATTAATACAAATTTTTCTGTAACAAGTTTGTTCAAATGAATGTTCAAATAAGAATATATATGCCTTCTGCCTACTTTTTTCGCAAAATAACTGTGGACATGGAAATTGTGGGAATTGCATTGTCATTTACGGAATTTCAGGGGGGAAAAAAAGCTGACAAAAAATGGCCAAATTAAGGCCCTGATATTTTTATTATATGTCATTGGTAGTTATGTACATTGAATTAATATTGAGATACAGAAAAGAAAAAATGCTCGCAAGGTCGATAAACGGTCACAACTAAGTAGTATTCGCTAGGTGGCGCCACGGTGATCCCGCATATTAATTTAATATCGCATCGTTTATCCAGTAAGGATTGATTGAAGACCCAACTTACGGCTTCAGATCCCTGCATTGAGATCCGGAAGAGCTTGACTGCCCTGGACCCCAGGTACCTGGTCCTGGTGTCGGACAGGTCGCCGGTCACGGTGTCCAACACGGTCCTCAGCAACACGCCGTTCTGGGGGAGAGCCACACATTGCGTCAGTGTTTTTGTTACGCTGGTTCTCAGCAGCCAGGTACAGAGGATCACAGCATACACACACCATAACAGCAGCCAGGTACAGAGGATCACAGCATACACACACCACAACAGCACACAGGCAATTAAACAAGTCTCCTATCGCTGTCTTTCAGTAATGTTCTCATGTCGGCTGACCTGGAGGCCGATGTTGAGGAAGAGGCCGGACGCCATACTCGACTCGCGGCCCTCTTCCTTGGCGTCGAAGCCGCCCATCTCGATGATGCAGAGTGACTCCGGGGCGGCGGGCAGGGCCTGCATGCTGAGCGGTGACAGGCAGTCCTGGAACACGGACCACGCGGCGTCAACGGCTCATCACAAAGACCACCAACAGCACAATGATATATCGGTACATAGCGGCCACGCCTTCAGTAACGGTTCCTTCTCCCAAGCCTTGAGGTCTCGGGTGGGAACGCGGCAGGTTATTATGGACGTCACATCACTTTCACGTGCTTAACTCAATTAGCGCTAGAAATACGCGGATGAATGTCTTACTTTGTATACGTGTCTATCAAATGTTTTCTGAAATATTAAAATTAAATTAGATATTTAAAAAAACAACATTACAGAATTTGAAATGGCATAGACAAGCTTCGTTTCGCTATCCCAAATGGTTCCACGTGCGGGTTGCTTGCCCATTACGAGTGACACACATGACTGGTGGTGCCGCCAAGCGGGCCGCCGACTCACCTGGGGGTCGAGTGAGATGATGCGGACCGTGTTGTCGGACAGGCCGACCGCCAGGTAGCGCGACCGCTGCTCCCCTGGCGGCACGCGGCCCAGCGCCATGCAGATGACGTCAGAGGACATCTCCTTCCGCTCTGTGTACTCGTTCAGCTGGCCCGTCTGGCGGGGGGGGGAGACAAGGCACATGACTGGACAGCACAAACCACGTGGTCTCGACTTGGGCGAGAGAGCAGCGACACCATGTATACAGCGTCATCAAAATAACGATCATATTGATATATTTAAGTCAGTCTAGACCATTCATAGTGTGATAGTCAGTCTAGACCATTCATAGTGTGATAGTCGACGTAACTGATTTTTCTTCTAACTTCTTGGTTCCCTGCACATGAATGTCTCAATAACAGTTACATGTCGACATATTTGTAAAAAATGTAGAACTAATGCAAACAATGCTTAGAGACCACTTCAACAACGGGGCCTAACTAATCTCCTTAATAGTAGAATCATAGATGACGATTTGTCTTTAAAAAGTAACGACCATGGGGAGAACCACATGTCGCTGTCGCTGTGGGAACTGTGTACGGGTATACAGCGAGCTGGGGGGCCCTGTCCCGGCCCGGCCCTGGCCCGGCCCGGCCCTGGCCTGGCTGGTTGGCTCGTTGTATATTCGGGACGCTTTCTTCGAGGAAGCCGCCAGCCTGGCCTCTAACGCTGCTTTACCGATTCATGTATTACTAAAAAGTCCATCCTCAAAATTATGGTCCTGTCTGTAGCTCAGAAAATGACGCCTACTGTGTGAGCAAAAGAAGAGCGCGTGATCATGGCTAATATAAATAGCTGCGATTCTATATCCACTCCAATCATGTTTTTTTTTACGGAGACAATCGTTGCAAGAGATATTATATATCAATATGTTTGAATGATATGTTTCTATTAAACATCAACATCATGGTCTACTGAGAGTCTTGGAACGCAATTCATCCGTTTCCCCTGAAAGCTACCTCCACTGTGAATAGTGCCCTCCGCGAGATAACTTCCAGTTAGGCCGTACGGCGGCGCCACATGAAGTGTCACAATCTACGTCACTTGCACCGGCAAAATGGCGCGCTACTCGACATTGATGGGGGCGGATTGCCTTAATTTTTTTTCTCCTTGCCCGTCGGCCGTAAGAAAGCGTTAACACTCGCCAATTTGATTTTAAGATGTAAACTTTCGGTGCAGATCGCGATTAGATTAGGTTAAGACACCTGCTTTAACCACTTTTGGTCATATCGCGTCATTGGGAGAAGAAAGGGAGAGTGTTGCCGTGTCCCCGGGGGTAACCCCCTACTCTTTGCGAAAAAGGACATGGGATGTGTATCCTGCGAGCACACAGACATGGCCACAGCGAGGCGCGAACCACCGATCCACGTGCCGTTAGGCTCTCAGGTGGCCAGAGCACTCACGGCGAGCGCTCTAACCCACTGGGCTATCGGGCCGGCCCTCCCCTGGACTGGCTGGTGCACACTACTCACCGGGTCCATCTCGAAGTAGACGAGCTCACCCCCGGTGAGCGCGATCACCACTTGGCGCTGGTTCACCGCGCACTTCACGATCGACTTCTTTCCGGGGGTCTTCCATTCGTTGACACGCTTGTCAGACCGGATGTGACGTATGCCGTCCGGGTAGATCTGGAGAGACAGACAGGAAAAGGCCGTCAACATGTATCAGAATCAGTGTCATTTATTGGATCAAGTACATAAATACAGTGTGTGACACATAATACGTTTAAAAAAGAGTTTAGGAGACCCCCATTAAGACCTGTGCTGTTGCTTTCAGGGGGGCCTCCCCGGGTAGGGTAAATACATTGACGATGAGCGGACTTGAATTACCTGAAGTGAATTATATGCATGATAGGATCACATACAACAAATTGTGAACACACAAAAAAAGAGAACAAAAAACGAAAAATGTGTGATAAAAAGTTGCTTTACACCTAGCAGGATTTCAAAGCGCGTGGTGGGAGGCGATTCTGGGAAGGGATGTTATATTGCTTGACAAACGTAACAATTTGGAATAGTGCAGTTAGTGCTATAACGACCTACTAAAAACAGCTTTACGGCGGTTGCGAAGGAGGGAAGGCTATGCGTGTATATTTTATGTCACCTGCTGCGGAGCCAAATTCAATACACTGGGTAGATTATTTTTTTATTTTTTTATTTCGTAGGCATCTGCATGAGCAATGTCTTGTGTGATAATGATAAATGTCGGAATGTTGAGTGGGTGCCATGACGGAGAAATACGGTGGTAGTTTATTATTTTTTATTTTAAATAAAACTGTTGTAGGACCTGAATATCCTCCAGTTTTAGTATATTTAATTGTTTGAAAATAGGGAGGGCCCCCTGTAACGTCTGTTGAGCGAGACGTGGCGTGGTGGCACACTCACCTGGACGAGGGCGTCGTCCCCGAGCTGGGAGCAGGACAGCGTGGGCGTGGTGCCCAGGAAGCCCGAGTCCGTCACCTCCTCCACGGTCTCCCCGATAGACAGCACCAGCGTGGCGTTCACGAACGACACTATGATGTAGGCATCGTACTCATCTGCAACGACACCGGGCACACCGCTATCACACCCAGAGTGGCGCCTGAATGTCAGCTACGTCACCGTCACCTGAATGTCAGGTACGTCACGGTCACCTTAATGTCAGGTACGTCACCGTCACCTGAATGTCAGGTACGTCACGGTCACCTTAATGTCAGGTACGTCACGGTCACCTTAATATCAGGTACGTCACCGTCACCTGAATGTCAGGTACGTCACGGTCACCTTAATGTCAGGTACGTCACCGTCACCTTAATGTCAGGTACGTCACGGTCACCTTAATGTCAGGTACGTCACCGTCACCTTAATGTCAGGTACGTCACCGTCACCTTAATGTCAGGTACGTCACCGTCACCTTAATGTCAGGTACGTCACGGTCACCTTAATGTCAGGTACGTCACCGTCACCTTAATGTCAGGTACGTCACGGTCACCTTAATGTCAGGTACGTCACGGTCACCTTAATGTCAGGTACGTCACCGTCACCTGAATGTCAGGTACGTCACGGTCACCTTAATGTCAGGTACGTCACGGTCACCTTAATGTCAGGTACGTCACGGTCACCTTAATGTCAGGTACGTCACCGTCACCTTAATGTCAGGTACGTCACCGTCACCTTAATGTCAGGTACGTCACGGTCACCTTAATGTCAGGTACGTCACGGTCACCTTAGTGTCAGGTACGTCACGGTCACCTTAATGTCAGGTACGTCACCGTCACCTTAATGTCAGGTACGTCACCGTCACCTTAATGTCAGGTACGTCACGGTCACCTTAATGTCAGGTACGTCACGGTCACCTTAATGTCAGGTACGTCACGGTCACCTTAATGTCAGGTACGTCACCGTCACCTTAATGTCAGGTACGTCACCGTCACCTTAATGTCAGGTACGTCACGGTCACCTTAATGTCAGGTACGTCACGGTGACCTTAATGTCAGGTACGTCACCGTCACCTTAATGTCAAGAACGTCAACGTCACCTTAATGTCAGGTACGTCACCTTAATGTCAGGTACGTCACCGTCACCTTAATGTCAGGTACGTCAGCGTCACCTTAATGTCAGGTACGTCAGCGTCACCTTAATGTCAGGTACGTCACATTAATGTCAGGTACGTCACCGTCACCTTAATGTCAAGTATGTCAACGCCACCTTAATGTCAGGTACGTCACCGTCACCTTAATGTCAGGTACGTCACCGTCACCTTAATGTCAAGAACGTCACCGTCACCTTAATGTCAGGTACGTCACCTTAATGTCAGGTACGTGACCGTCACCTTAATGACAGGTACGTGACCGTCACCTTAATGTCAGGTACGTGACCGTCACCTTAATGTCAGGTACGTGACCGTCACCTTAATGTCAGGTACGTCACCGTCACCTTAATGTCAGGTACGTCACATTAATGTCAGGTACGTCACCGTCACCTTAATGTCAAGTATGTCAACGCCACCTTAATGTCAGGTACGTCACCGTCACCTTAATGTCAGGTACGTCACCGTCACCTTAATGTCAGGTACGTCACCGTCACCTTAATGTCAGGTACGTCACCTTAATGTCAGGTACGTGACCGTCACCTTAATGACAGGTACGTGACCGTCACCTTAATGTCAGGTACGTGACCGTCACCTTAATGTCAGGTACGTGACCGTCACCTTAATGTCAGGTACGTCACCGTCACCTTAATGTCAGGTACGTCACCGTCACCTTAATGTCAGGTACGTCACCGTCACCTTAATGTCAAGTACGTCAACGTCACCTTAATGTCAGGTACGTCACCGTCACCTTAATGTCAGGTACGTCACCGTCACCTTAATGTCAGGTACGTCATCGTCACCTTAATGTCAGGTACGTCACCGTCACCTTAATGTCAGGTACGTCACCGTCACCTTAATGTCAGGTACCTCACCGTCACCTTAATGTCAAGTACGTCAACGTCACCTTAATGTCAGGTACGTCACCGTCACCTTAATGTCAGGTACGTCATCGTCACCTTAATGTCAGGTACGTTACCGTCACCTTAATGTCAGGTACGTTACCGTCACCTTAATGTCAGGTACGTCACCGTCACCTTAATGTCAGCTACGTCACCGTCACCTTAATGTCAGATACGTCACCGTCACCTTAGTCAATGTCATGTACGTCAGTCAACTTAGTCAATGTCATGTACCCCACCGTCAACTTAGTCAATGTCATGTACGCCAGTCAACCTAGTCAATGGCATGTACGCCAGTCAACTTAGTCAATGTCATGTACGCCAGTCAACCTAGTCATGGTCATGTACGCCAGTCAACTTAGTCAATGTCATGTACGCCAGTCAACTAGGTCAATGTCATGTACGCCAGTCAACTTAGTCAATGTCATGTACGCCAGTCAACTTAGTCAATGTCATGTACGCCACCGTCAACTTAGTCAATGTCATGTACGTCACCTTCAACTTAGTCAATGTCATGTACGCCAGTCAACCTAGTCAATGTCATGTACGCCAGTCAACTTAGTCAATGTCATGTACGCCAGTCAACTTAGTCAATGTCATGTACGCCACCGTCAACTTAGTCAATGTCATGTACGCCACCGTCAACTTAGTTAATGTCATGTACGCCAGTCAACTTAAGTCAATGGCATGTACGCCAGTCAACTTAGTCAATGGCATGTACGCCAGTCAACTTAGTCAATGTCATGTACGCCAGTCAACTTAGTCAATGGCATGTACGCCAGTCAACTTAGTCAATGTCATGTACGCCACCGTCACCTTAGTCAATGTCAGGTGCGTCACCGTCAACTTAGTCAATGTCATGTACGCCAGCCAACTTAGTCAATGTCATGTACGCCAGCCAACTTAGTCAATGTCATGTACGTCACCTTCAACTTAGTCAATGTCATGTACGCCAGTCAACCTAGTCAATGTCATGTACGCCAGTCAACTTAGTCAATGGCATGTACGCCAGTCAACTTAGTCAATGTCATGTACGCCAGTCAACTTAGTCAATGTCATGTACGCCAGTCAACTTAGTCAATGTCATGTACGCCACCGTCAATTTAGTCAATGTCATGTACGTCACCTTCAACTTAGTCAACGCCAGTCAACTTAGTCAATGTCATGTACGCCAGTCAACTTAGTCAATGTCATGTACGCCTGCCAACTTAGTCAATGGCATGTACGCCAGTCAACTTAGTCAATGTCATGTACGCCAGTCAACTTAGTCAATGTCATGTACGCCAGTCAACTTAGTCAATGTCATGTACGCCACCGTCACCTGAGTCAATGTCATCTACGCCACCGTCACCTTAGTCAATGTCATGTACGCCAGTCAAATTAGTCAATGTCATGTACGCCAGTCAACTTAGTCAATGTCATGTACCCCACCGTCAACTTAGTCAATGTCAGGTGCGTCACCGTCAACTTAGTCAATGTCATGTACGCCAGCCAACTTAGTCAATGTCATGTACGCCAGTCAACTTAGTCAATGTCATGTACGCCAGTCAACTTAGTCAATGTCATGTACGCCAGTCAACTTAGTCAATGGCATGTACGCCAGTCAACTTAGTCAATGGCATGTACGCCAGTCAACTTAGTCAATGTCATGTACGCCACCGTCACCTTAGTCAATGTCAGGTACGCCAGTCAACTTAGTCAATGTCATGTACGCCAGTCAACTTAGTCAATGTCATGTACGCCAGTCAACTTAGTCAATGGCATGTACGCCACCGTCACCTTAGTCAATGTCATGTACGCCAGTCAACTTAGTCAATGGCATGTACGCCAGTCAACTTAGTCAATGTCATGTACGCCAGTCAACTTAGTCAATGTCATGTACGCCACCGTCACCTTAGTCAATGTCAGGTACGCCAGTCAACTTAGTCAATGTCATGTACGCCAGTCAACTTAGTCAATGTCATGTACGCCAGTCAACTTAGTCAATGTCATGTACGCCACCGTCACCTTAGTCAATGTCATGTACGCCAGTCAACTTAGTCAATGGCATGTACGCCAGTCAACTTAGTCAATGTCATGTACGCCAGTCAACTTAGTCAATGGCATGTACGCCAGTCAACTTAGTCAATGTCATGTACGCCAGTCAACTTAGTCAATGGCATGTACGCCAGTCAACTTAGTCAATGTCATGTACGCCAGTCAACTTAGTCAATGTCATGTACGCCAGTCAACTTAGTCAATGTCATGTACGCCACCGTCAACTTAGTCAATGTCATGTACGTCACCTTCAACTTAGTCAACGCCAGTCAACTTAGTCAATGTCATGTACGCCAGTCAACCTAGTCAATGTCATGTACGCCTGCCAACTTAGTCAATGGCATGTACGCCAGTCAACTTAGTCAATGTCATGTACGCCAGTCAACTTAGTCAATGTCATGTACGCCAGTCAACTTAGTCAATGTCATGTACGCCACCGTCACCTGAGTCAATGTCATCTACGCCACCGTCACCTTAGTCAATGTCATGTACGCCAGTCAAATTAGTCAATGTCATGTACGCCAGTCAACTTAGTCAATGTCATGTACCCCACCGTCAACTTAGTCAATGTCAGGTGCGTCACCGTCAACTTAGTCAATGTCATGTACGCCAGCCAACTTAGTCAATGTCATGTACGCCAGTCAACTTAGTCAATGTCATGTACGCCAGTCAACTTAGTCAATGTCATGTACGCCAGTCAACTTAGTCAATGTCATGTACGCCAGTCAACTTAGTCAATGGCATGTACGCCAGTCAACTTAGTCAATGTCATGTACGCCACCGTCACCTTAGTCAATGTCAGGTACGCCAGTCAACTTAGTCAATGTCATGTACGCCAGTCAACTTAGTCAATGTCATGTACGCCAGTCAACTTAGTCAATGTCATGTACGCCAGTCAACTTAGTCAATGTCATGTACGCCAGTCAACTTAGTCAATGGCATGTACGCCAGTCAACTTAGTCAATGTCATGTACGCCAGTCAACTTAGTCAATGGCATGTACGCCAGTCAACTTAGTCAATGTCATGTACGCCAGTCAACTTAGTCAATGGCATGTACGCCAGTCAACTTAGTCAATGTCATGTACGCCAGTCAACTTAGTCAATGTCATGTACGCCAGTCAACTTAGTCAATGGCATGTACGCCAGTCAAATTAGTCAATGTCATGTACGCCAGTCAACTTAGTCAATGGCATGTACGCCAGTCAACTTAGTCAATGTCATGTACGCCAGTCAACTTAGTCAATGTCATGTACGCCAGTCAACAGTCAATGTCATGTACGCCAGTCAACTTAGTCAATGTCATGTACGCCAGTCAACTTAGTCAATGTCATGTACGCCAGTCAACAGTCAATGTCATGTACGCCAGTCAACTTAGTCAATGGCATGTACGCCACCGTCGTGATCGTCAGTCGCGTACTCGAACTTTAACGTTGATTCTTACGACCCGCCAACGTTAACTTATGAACAGGTGCGTGTGAAGGTTATTTCCCATCGATGATGGGGGGGCGGTGGGGGGGGGGGGGGCTCTTTGACAGTGTCGTCCTAAGGTCTGCTTGCCGTCTGCAGCATGCGGGGCGGAGCTGGTAGGGGCACTGGTGGGGTGCTATCGAGACCGACAAACCTGAGCGCCGTGAGTGAGCGCAGCGGCCGGGGGCGGGCGGGCGGGCGGCAGGGGGCGCCCCCCACGACCGCGGCGACCGGCCCCACGCCGTCCTCTCCGGCGACCAGCCTGACGACGGGGAGCGAGCGGGCGCTGGCAGCCTGCAAGTGAAAGGGAAAGGCGAGCTTGGTGTTTGGTGTGGTAGCCCAAAGCACCAGCTACAATTAGTAGGTGTCCGTCTCTACGCACTCCCCCGTGTCGCCCCCACACCACACCACACCACACCACACCACACAGCAGTCAAGTGTGGCTCAACTCCGCTACGATTGTACACGAGCACTATTCCAAACCAAACATGGAAGCAGCCTTTAATGATTGCATTAAGTGAGGAAGACGTTTCCGCTTACAGACGACAGCGTAAATACAAGTTCAGGCTACTAAAACCTTTGTCCATTTATATATGTCCCCGTCTTGCAATATTTGTCTTTGGGTCGCCCCTCTTCTAAAACGACTGCGCTACTGATACATAAGACTACGCTCATTCGTAGTTCATAAAACCACCTGGTGACTAGCCATCTGAAAAGTAATCGAAAGATAAATATATCAGTGAAGGGAACCGAGCGCGCCGCGTCTCAGCTCAGCATATGGAAAGACAACAAGTCAGGAGAGGGGGGCGGGCGGGGGGGGGGGGGCAGGGGCGTCACCCGATTGGAAGCCTCGACTTAAGGACACACTTGACACCAAGGTTACGCTTAGGTACGATCCTATCACCCCCACCCCCTCCCGCCAAGACCAGCTAACAGTCAGCGGTACAGTAATACAGCCGTCTGGTACACCTGGCCTGCTGGTGTGGACACTCACCGTCGATGTTTTTCTTGACGGTCCAGACGGCGTTGGGGTTTCCGGGCAGCTCGGAGACGGCCATCTCGGACACCTACAGTCGATACACAAGACGTCAGCAACACTCACAACCCTCCACACCCGCCGCGTAGTATAGCTCATGTAACTATAGCAATACAGACCAATGTATACAATAATACGACAGACACGAAAACAAAATAACCTTGATGAGCATCACTTACCAGGCGAATACAAACACGGGCTGTAGCCCACTGTTAGGATCGTATGTACACGTACGGGCTATGCATGGCAGACCTCAGCCCGCTATACAGTGTCGCCCTGTAGGCCCGCCCTGTAGGCCCGCCCTGTAGGCCCGCCCTGTAGGCCCGCCCTGTATGCACTGTTGCCTCCTCCCATAGCCCCCCCCCCCCCTATGCACTCTGTAGCCCCCTCACCCCGCCCTTCTCTAGCTTACCTCGAGGCCGTGCCGCAGGACGCGGACGGTGGAGCGGGCGCCCCGCCCGCACAGCGTGTAGAGCTGTGGCGTGTCCTCGTTGGCAAGGTCGGCGATCTGACAGTGCATGATGGGCGACAGGCTCTCCATCTCGTCCACCATCACGATGTTCTTCAGGGTGCGCGGCTGGAAGAAGAAGGTGTCGCCCTCCTCCAGGGGCATGGCGCTCGAGAACTCCGGCTCCTCGTCGTCGTCACCCAGGTGGGCGATCTGGTACAGGTAGCTGGGGGTGGAATGGCATTCATTAATATGGTACAGGTAGCTGGGGGTGGAATGGCATTCATTAATATGGTACAGGTAGCTGGGGGTGGAATGGCATTCATTAATATGGTACAGGTAGCTGGGGGTGGAATGGCATTCATTAATATGGTACAGGTAGCTGGGGGTGGAATGGCATTCATTAATATGGTACAGGTAGCTGGGGGTGGAATGGCATTCATTAATATGGTACAGGTAGCTGGGGGTGGAATGGCATTCATTAATATGGTACAGGTAGCTGGGGGTGGAATGGCATTCATTAATATGGTACAGGTAGCTGGGGGTGGAATGGCATTCATTAATATGGTACAGGTAGCTGGGGGTGGAATGGCATTCATTAATATGGTACAGGTAGCTGGGGGTGGAATGCCATTCATTAATATGGTACAGGTAGCTGGGGGTGGAATGGCATTCATTAACATGGTACAGGTAGCTGGGGATTGAATGGCATTCATTAATATGGTACAGGTAGCTGGGAGTGGAATGGCATTCATTAATATGGTACAGGTAGCTGGGGGTGGAATGGCATTCATTAATATGGTACAGGTAGCTGGGGGTGGAATGGCATTCATTAATATGGTACAGGTAGCTGGGGGTGGAATGGCATTCATTAATATGGTACAGGTAGTTGGGGGTGGAATGGCGTTCAATCATATGGTACAGGTAGCTGGGGGTAGTATGGCATTCATTAACATGGTACAGGTAGCTGGGGGTGGAATGGCGTTCATTAATATGGTACAGGTAGCTGGGGGGGATGGCATTCAATCATATGGTACAGGTAGCTGGGAGTGGAATGACATTCATTAATATGGTACAGGTAGCTGGGGGTGGAATGGCATTCATTAATATGGTGCAGGTAGCTGGGGGTGGAATGGCATTCATTAATATGGTACAGGTAGCTGGGGGTGGAATGGCATTCATTAATATGGTACCGGTAGCTGGGGGTGGAATGGCATTCATTAACATGGTACAGGTAGCTGGGGGTGGAATGGCGTTCATTAATATGGTACAGGTAGCTGGGGGGGGAATGGCATTCAATCATATGGTACAGGTAGCTGGGAGTGGAATGACATTCATTAATATGGTACAGGTAGCTGGGGGTGGAATGGCATTCATTAACATGGTACAGGTAGCTGGGGGTGGAATGGCGTTCATTAATATGGTACAGGTAGCTGGGGGGGGGGAATGGCATTCAATCATATGGTACAGGTAGCTGGGAGTGGAATGACATTCATTAATATGGTACAGGTAGCTGGGGGTGGAATGGCATTCATTAACATGGTACAGGCAGCTGGGGATTGAATGGCATTCATTAATATGGTACAGGTAGCTGGGAGTGGAATGGCATTCATTAATATGGTACAGGTAGCTGGGGGTGGAATGGCATTCATTAATATGGTACAGGTAGCTGGGGGTGGAATGGCATTCATTAATATGGTACAGGTAGCTGGGGGTGGAATGGCATTCATTAATATGGTACAGGTAGTTGGGGGTGGAATGGCATTCAATCATATGGTACAGGTAGCTGGGGGTGGAATGGCATTCATTAATATGGTACAGGTAGCTGGGGGTGGAATGGCGTTCATTAATATGGTACAGGTAGCTGGGGGGGGGGATGGCATTCAATCATATGGTACAGGTAGCTGGGGGTGGAATGGCATTCATTAACATGGTACAGGTAGCTGGGGGTGGAATGGCGTTCATTAATATGGTACAGGTAGCTGGGGGGGGAATGGCATTCAATCATATGGTACAGGTAGCTGGGAGTGGAATGACATTCATTATTATGGTACAGGTAGCTGGGGGTGGAATGGCATTCATTAATATGGTACAGGTAGCTGGGGGTGGAATGGCATTCATTAATATGGTACAGGTAGCTGGGGGTGGAATGACATTCATTAATATGGTACAGGTAGCTGGGGGTGGAATGGCATTCATTGATATGGTACAGGTAGCTGGGGGTGGAATGGCATTCATTAATATGGTACAGGTAGCTGGGGGTGGAATGGCATTCATTAACATGGTACAGGTAGCTGGGGGTGGAATGGCGTTCATTAATATGGTACAGGTAGCTGGGGGGGGGATGGCATTCAATCATATGGTACAGGTAGCTAGGAGTGGAATGACATTCATTAATATGGTACCGGTAGCTGGGGGTGGAATGGCATTCATTAATATGGTACAGGTAGCTGGGGGTGGAATGGCATTCATTGATATGGTACAGGTAGCTGGGGGTGGAATGACATTCATTAATATGGTACAGGTAGCTGGGGGTGGAATGGCATTCATTGATATGGTACAGGTAGCTGGGGGTGGAATGGCATTCATTAATATGGTACAGGTAGCTGGGGGTGGAATGGCATTCATTAATATGGTACAGGTAGCTGGGGGTGGAATGGCATTTATTAATATGGTACAGAGAAGAGCCATGTCTGCGGGAGTAGCCCCATAGTCTTTGCGAAGTAAGACGTGGTCCTGACATAGCTGAACTTCATTCTGAACAAACAGACCTTTGCACAGGTGGAATTCGAAGCACGCACCCGCCGCTTGGGCTGGCATGGGCCCGCACACTGACCAGCCGAACGCACTACGCACAATGTTGTCTTTACATGGTGAATTTCATGCATCGGAATTAAATGTGGTCTCCATGGAACGGAGCCAGAGATCTGCGCCACACGCGTCATCATTAGATAGTCTAGGGTAGATTATACATTACTTCAGTGGCACGAAACGAGGCGCCATGGGCGATATCTGGGGATATCAACAGGTTACGCAGTGTTGTACACTTTTTTTAACCCTTTGCCTCCAGGTCACACTTACTGGTTTCCGAACTCCTGCGCGACAAAGAGGAAACCGGTCTTTAACACAGACATTGCAGCTGCTATTGGAACTGTATCGAAGTACTTCAATCGAATCTCAGTCACCTAAATGAAAAAAAAAAAAATGTATGAATAAATGAATTTACTTTTAAGCAACCTTCGTACACACCGAATAAACTGGGCGCAGGAACCTCCCGGGACAATATAGTTCCCAGAGACCGAGCAGGAGGGGCATCGAGCCAATGTCCGTTGGTCCCAAGCGCAGCGTGCTACCAACTGAGCTAGGTAAGGTCAGTTTGTAAAGGACACTATAATCCGGGGTAGATCTGTGTAAATAAAGACAGGGGAACGGACTTGGCATTGTAGAACTCGAACCCCCAACCTCCGGCACGATGGATGGCCTGGTACAGCTCGAACCCCCGACCTCCGGCACGATGGATGGCCTGGTACAGCTCGAACCCCCGACCTCTGACACGATGGATGGCCTGGTACAGCTCGAACCCCCGACCTCCGACACGATGGACGGCCTGGTACAGCTCGAACCCTCGACCTCCGACACGACGGACGGCCTGGTACAGCTCGAACCCGCGACCTCCGACACGATGGATGGCCTGGTACAGTTCGAACCCTCGACCTCCGACACGATGGATGGCCTGGTACAGCTCGAACCCGCGACCTCCGACACGATGGATGGCCTGGTACAGCTCGAACCCCCGACCTCCCGACACGATGGATGGCCTGGTACAGTTCGAACCCCCGACTTCCCGACACGATGGATGGCCTGGTACAGCTCGAACCCGCGACCACCGACCCGATGGATGGCCTGGTACAGCTCGAACCCCCGACCTCCCGACACGATGGATGGCCTGGTACAGCTCGAACCCCCGACCTCCGACACGATGGATGGCCTGATACAGCTCGAACCCTCGACCTCCGACACGATGGACGGCCTGGTACAGCTCGAACCCGCGACCTCCGACACGATGGATGGCCTGGTACAGTTCGAACCCTCGACCTCCGACACGATGGATGGCCTGGTACAGCTCGAACCCGCGACCTCCGACACGATGGATGGCCTGGTACAGCTCGAACCCCCGACCTCCCGACACGATGGATGGCCTGGTACAGTTCGAACCCCCGACCTCCCGACACGATGGATGGCCTGGTACAGCTCGAACCCCCGACCTCCGACACGATGGATGGCCTGGTACAGCTCGAACCCCCGACCTCCCGACACGATGGATGGCCTGGTACAGCTCGAACCCCCGACCTCCGACACGATGGATGGCCTGGTACAGCTCTAACCCCCGACCTCCGACACGATGGATGGCCTGGTGCAGCTCGAACCCGCGACCACCGACCCGATGGATGGCCTGGTGCAGCTCGAACCCCCGACCTCCCGACACGATGGATGGCCTGGTACAGCTCGAACCCCCGACCTCCGACACGATGGATGGCCTGGTACAGCTCTAACCCCCGACCTCCGACACGATGGATGGCCTGGTACAGCTCTAACCCGCGACCTCCGACACGATGGATGGCCTGGTACAGCTCGAACCCCCGACCTCCGACACGATGGATGGCCTGGTACAGCTCTAACCCGCGACCTCCGACACGATGGATGGCCTGGTACAGCTCTAACCCGCGACCTCCGACACGATTGATGGCCTGGTACAGCTCGAACCCTCGACCTCCGACACGATGGGTGGCCTGGTACAGCTCGAACCCCCGACCTCCGACACGATGGATGGCCTGATACAGTTCGAACCCCCGACCTCCGACACGATGGATGGCCTGGTACAGCTCTAACCCGCGACCTCCGACACGATGGATGACCTGGTACAGCTCGAACCCGCGACCTCCGGCACGATGGATGGCCAGGTACGGCTCGAACCCTCGACCTCCGACACGATGGATGGCCTGGTACAGCTCGAACCCGCGACCTCCTGACACGATGGATGGCCTGGTACAGCTCTAACCCCCGACCTCCGACACCATGGATGGCCTGGTATAGCTCGAACCCCCGACCTCTGACACGATGGATGGACTGGTACAGCTCGAACCCGCGACCTCCGGCACGATGGATGGCCTGGTACAGCTCGAACCCCCGACCTCCGACACGATGGATGGCCTGGTACAGCTCGAACCCTCGACCTCCGACACGATGGATGGCCTGGTACAGTTCGAACCCTCGACCTCCGACACGATGGATGGCCTGGTACAGCTCGAACCCCCGACCTCCCGACACGATGGATGGCCTGGTACAGCTCGAACCCGCGACCTCCCGACACGATGGATGGCCTGGTACAGCTCGAACCCCCGACCTCCGACACGATGGATGGCCTGGTACAGCTCGAACCCCCGACCTCCCGACACGATGGATGGCCTGGTACAGCTCGAACCCCCGACCTCCGACACGATGGATGGCCTGGTACAGCTCGAACCCTCGACCTCCCGACACGATGGATGGCCTGGTACAGCTCAAACCCCCGACCTCCGACACGATGGATGGCCTGGTACAGCTCGAACCCTCGACCTCCCGACACGATGGATGGCCTGGTACAGCTCGAACCCCCGACCTCCGACACGATGGATGGCCTGGTACAGCTCGAACCCCCGACCTCCCGACACGATGGATGGCCTGGTACAGCTCGAACCCTCGACCTCCCGACACGATGGATGGCCTGGTACAGCTCGAACCCCCGACCTCCGACACGATGGATGGCTTGGTACAGCTCGAACCCCCGACCTCCCGACACGATGGATGGCCTGGTACAGCTCGAACCCCCGACCTCCGACACGATGGATGGCCTGGTACAGCTCGAACCCTCGACCTCCGACACGATGGATGGCCTGGTACAGCTCGAACCCGCGACCTCCGACACGATGGATGGCCTGGTACAGCTCGAACCCTCGACCTCCCGACACGATGGATGGCCTGGTACAGCTCGAACCCCCGACATCCGACACGATGGATGGCCTGGTACAGCTCGAACCCCTGACCTCCCGACACGATGGATGGCCTGGTACAGCTCGAACCCCCGACCTCCGACACGATGGATGGCCTGGTACAGCTCGAACCCTCGACCTCCGACACGATGGATGGCCTGGTACAGCTCGAACCCGCGACCTCCGACACGATGGATGGCCTGGTACAGTTCGAACCCTCGACCTCCGACACGATGGATGGCCTGGTACAGCTCGAACCCTCGACCTCCGACACGATGGATGGCCTGGTACAGCTCGAACCCGCGACCTCCGACACGATGGATGGCCTGGTACAGTTCGAACCCTCGACCTCCGACACGATGGATGGCCTGGTACAGCTCGAACCCGCGACCTCCGACACGATGGATGGCCTGGTACAGCTCGAACCCCCGACCTCCGACACGATGGATGGCCTGGTACAGCTCGAACCCCCGACCTCCGACACGATGGATGGCCTGGTACAGCTCGAACCCCCGACCTCCGACACGATGGATGGCCTGGTACAGCTCGAACCCGCGACCTCCGACACGATGGATGGCCTGGTACAGCTCGAACCCCCGATCTGACACGATGGATGGTCTGGTACAGCTCTAACCCCCCACCTCCGACCCGATGGAGGGCCTGGTACAGCTCGAACCCTCGACCTCCGACACGATGGATGGCCTGGTACAGCTCGAACCCCCGACCTCCGACACGATGGATGGCCTGGTACAGCTCGAACCCTCGACCTCCCGACACGATGGATGGCCTGGTACAGCTCGAACCCTCGACCTCCGACACGATGGATGGCCTGGTACAGCTCGAACCCCCCACCTCCGACCCGATGGAGGGCCTGGTACAGCTCACTCGCCTCGCTTGCTCAAGACAAACGCGTTAACCACCAGACCATTCGGTTTACAGTACTTAATACTACCACTAGCGCAGTATCATATTATGACATATTATAGTATATACGCGGTTACCAATAAACCAATCAAATGTCACCAACAACTTACCATATCTTCGTCTGTTTCCAGTGTGATTTTAAATATATCTCCCTGCTCCGTTTGTGCCAAGAAGAAAAACATGGACTGCAAAAGAACAGAAAACATCCTGTAAAAGTTAGGGAACAGCTGAACGGTTACCTGTCTTAATGGCGTCTGTATATTTATTATTGCTGATGTCCTGAATTGCGACGCGACATAATCAGGTTCGACTGGTTGCTGGTTTTGGTCGGCGCTACCATGCAATGTCAAGGTGCGGCCCTGGGAAAGGTCAAGGTCGATATGAGCGGTGTTGTATATGTATATAGGTCAGCCTTGACGCACACCTCACCTTAGTCTTATGTATATAGGTCAGCCTTGACGTACACCTCACCTTAGTCTTATGTATATAGGTCAGCCTTGACGTACACCTCACCTTAGTCTTATGTATATAGGTCAGCCTTGACGTACACCTCACCTTAGTCTTATGTATATAGGTCAGCCTTGACGTACACCTCACCTTAGTCTTATGTATATAGGTCAGCCTTGACGCACACCTCACCTTAGTCTTATGTATATAGGTCAGCCTTGACGTACACCTCACCTTAGTCTTATGTATATAGGTCAGCCTTGACGTACACCTCACCTTAGTCTTATGTATATAGGTCAGCCTTGACGTACACCTCACCTTAGTCTTATGTATATAGGTCAGCCTTGACGTACACCTCACCTTAGTCTTATGCATATAGGTCAGCCTTGACGTACACCTCACCTTAGTCTTATGTATATAGGTCAGCCTTGACGTACACCTCACCTTAGTCTTATGTATATAGGTCAGCCTTGACGTACACCTCACCTTAGTCTTATGTATATAGGTCAGCCTTGACGTACACCTCACCTTAGTCTTATGTATATAGGTCAGCCTTGACGTACACCTCACCTTAGTCTTATGCGCGGCACTGCAGACAAAGATCATTCCGCGTTCCGGGTCATCGAGGTCATTCTGCAACAGGTCAATGTCAATGTATTTCATCAAAGGTCACAGTATTTCAGGGGGGGGGGGGCGGTGGTCGGCTAAAGGTGTCATCGCCACACACAGTTGGCCTAACGTAACATTAACCACGTCTCCGGTGGTAGGCCCCCAGTCTTCGACCCCGTCTGAATGAAGAGGTCTCTGCCCGGCCAAAACAGATATTAGACGGGTATCAAACCCACGCACCGGTGGCTGGAACAGTCGACCAGAGCCCAGCACGACACTGACCAGGGTCCATCTTACATGTCAAAACAGTAGGAGTAATACGTGAGCTATGCTTACAAAATGATTCGCCCTACCATGGGAGAAAGAACCTTACCAGACCACAGGGGATAGCCTACTACCTCATGGAGCATTTATTGTCGAGCAAATACTATTTTCGATCCTGTTTTGTAAAACAGCTATTTGTGTATCAATAAATATATAAACTAATAATCGGGTCACTGCTTTGGCGTGGAATATCACACTGAAGCCAAGCGACGATCCCGAGTAGAACGCAAAATGATAACCATTACAATCCTTACAATTTATTATCACGGCGCGGATACAAATATAGAAAGCTTAACTGGTACAAGGACAACAAAGTAAAGCAATAAGGCCATTAGATGCCATGTTCCTTCCTAGCAGACCACCCAGATACTCACTCTCCGCCGCGGTATGGGACACCTGATGTCGGGCTGGTCGCCGAAGTTCTTGTAGGTGATGTAGTTCTCCGAACAGATGAGGACGCCACTCGGTCCTTCGCTGCCGCCAGGCACTGTAAAGGCCACAAGCACTATGTGTACAATGGCGTCTACATCACATGTATACATAAAGTGAAGTAAGACATGTCGAGTTGAGGCAGACGACGGTATCCAGGTGGCCCTTAAATATTCATCCGACCTAGAAACACTTATATCAAAGAGTGGACACAGTAGTTATGGCCGCTCAGCCACCATTGTGCCTGAGGCTGACGTGGACATGGTTGTTATGGCCGCTCAGTCACCATTGTGCCTGAGGCTGACGTGGACAGGGTTGTTATGGCCGCTCAGTCACCATTGTGCCTGAGGATGACGTGGACAGGGTTGTTATGGCCGCTCAGTCACCATTGTGCCTGAGGATGACCTGGTCATGGTTGTTATGGCCGCTCAGTCACCATTGTGCCTGAGGATGACGTGGACAGGGTTGTTATGGCCGCTCAGTCACCATTGTGCCTGAGGATGACGTGGACAGGGTTGTTATGGCCGCTCAGTCACCATTGTGGCTGAGGATGACGTGGACAGGGTTGTTATGGCCGCTCAGTCACCATTGTGCCTGAGGATGACCTGGTCATGGTTGTTATGGCCGCTCAGTCACCATTGTGCCTGAGGATGACGTGGACAGGGTTGTTATGGCCGCTCAGTCACCATTGTGCCTGAGGATGACGTGGACAGGGTTGTTATGGCCGCTCAGTCACCATTGTGGCTGAGGATGACGTGGACAGGGTTGTTATGGCCGCTCAGTCACCATTGTGCCTGAGGATGACGTGGACAGGGTTGTTATGGCCGCTCAGTCACCATTGTGCCTGAGGATGACCTGGTCATGGTTGTTATGGCCGCTCAGTCACCATTGTGCCTGAGGATGACGTGGACAGGGTTGTTATGGCCGCTCAGTCACCATTGTGCCTGAGGATGACGTGGACAGGGTTGTTATGGCCGCTCAGTCACCATTGTGGCTGAGGATGACGTGGACAGGGTTGTTATGGCCGCTCAGTCACCATTGTGCCTGAGGATGACGTGGACAGGGTTGTTATGGCCGCTCAGTCACCATTGTGCCTGAGGATGACCTGGTCATGGTTGTTATGGCCGCTCAGTCACCATTGTGCCTGAGGATGACGTGGACAGGGTTGTTATGGCCGCTCAGTCACCATTGTGCCTGAGGATGACGTGGACAGGGTTGTTATGGCCGCTCAGTCACCATTGTGGCTGAGGATGACGTGGACAGGGTTGTTATGGCCGCTCAGTCACCATTGTGCCTGAGGATGACGTGGACAGGGTTGTTATGGCCGCTCAGTCACCATTGTGGCTGAGGATGACGTGGACAGGGTTGTTATGGCCGCTCAGTCACCATTGTGCCTGAGGATGACGTGGACAGGGTTGTTATGGCCGCTCAGTCACCATTGTGCCTGAGGATGACGTGGACAGGGTTGTTATGGCAGCTCAGTCACCATTGTGGCTGAGGCTGACGTGGACATGGTTGTTATGGCCGCTCAGCCACCATTGTGCCTGAGGATGACGTGGACTGGGTTGTTATGGCAGCTCAGTCACCATTGTGCCTGAGGCTGACGTGGACATGGTTGTTATGGCCGCTCAGCCACCATTGTGCCTGAGGATGACGTGGACTGGGTTGTTATGGCAGCTCAGTCACCATTGTGCCTGAGGCTGACGTGGACAGGGTTGTTATGGCAGCTCAGTCACCAGTGTGCCTGAGGATGACGTGGACAGGGTTGTTATGGCAGCTCAGTCACCATTGTGCCTGAGGATGACGTGGACAGGGTTGTTATGGCAGCTCAGTCACCATTGTGCCTGAGGATGACGTGGACTGGGTTGTTATGGCCGCTCAGTCACCATTGTGCCTGAGGCTGACGTGGACAGGGTTGTTATGGCCGCTCAGTCACCATTGTGGCTGAGGCTGACGTGGACATGGTTGTTATGGCCGCTCAGTCACCATTGTGCCTGAGGATGACGTGGACAGGGTTGTTATGGCAGCTCAGTCA
Organism: Arenicola marina; assembly: GCA_964019135.1. Taxonomy (NCBI): domain Eukaryota; kingdom Metazoa; phylum Annelida; class Polychaeta; family Arenicolidae; genus Arenicola; species Arenicola marina. Next base: position 42,788,869 of record OZ025257.1, on the reverse strand, counting down.
CCATTGTGGCTGAGGCTGACGTGGACATGGTTGTTATGGCCGCTCGGTCACCATTGTGCCTGAGGCTGACGTGGACAGGGTTGTTATGGCCGCTCAGTCACCATTGTGCCTGAGGATGACGTGGACATGGCTGTTATGGCCGCTCAGTCACCATTGTGCCTGAGGATGACGTGGACAGATTTGTCATTGCCGCTCAGTCACCATCGTGCCTGAGGCTGACGTGGACATGGTTGTTATTGTCGCTAGTCAGCATTGTGCCTTAGGCTGACGTGGACATGGTTGTTATGGCAGCTCAGTCACCATTGTGGCTGAGGCTGACGTGGACAGGGTTGTTATGGCCGCTCAGTCACCATTGTGCCTGAGGCTGATGTGGACATGGTTGTTATGGCAGCTCAGTCACCATTGTGCCTGAGGCTGATGTGGACATGGTTGTTATGGCAGCTCAGTCACCATTGTGCCTGAGGCTGATGTGGACATGGTTGTTATGGCAGCTCAGTCACCATTGTGCCTGAGGCTGATGTGGACATGGTTGTTATGGCAGCTCAGTCACCATTGTGCCTGAGGCTGACGTGGACATGGTCGTTATGGCCGCTCAGTCACCATTGTGCCTGAGGCTGACGTGGACAGGGTTGTTATGGCCGCTCAGTCACCATTGTGCCTGAGGATGACGTGGACAGATTTGTCATTGCCGCCCAGTCACCACTGTGCCTGAGGCTGACGTGGACAGGGTTGTTATGGCTGAGGATGACGTGGACAGATTTGTCATTGCCGCTCAGTCACCACTGTGCCCGAGGCTGACGTGGACAGGGTTGTTATGGCCGCTCAGTCACCATTGTGCCTGAGGATGACGTGGACAGATTTGTCATTGCCGCTCAGTCACCATTGTGCCTGAGGCTGATGTGGACATGGTTGTTATGGCAGCTCAGTCACCATTGTGCCTGAGGCTGACGTGGACATGGTTGTTATGGCCGCTCAGTCACCATTGTGCCTGAGGCTGACGTGGACAGGGTTGTTATGGCCGCTCAGTCACCATTGTGCCTGAGGATGACGTGGACAGATTTGTCATTGCCGCCCAGTCACCACTGTGCCTGAGGCTGACGTGGACAGGGTTGTTATGGCTGAGGATGACGTGGACAGATTTGTCATTGCCGCTCAGTCACCACTGTGCCCGAGGCTGACGTGGACAGGGTTGTTATGGCCGCTCAGTCACCATTGTGCCTGAGGATGACGTGGACAGATTTGTCATTGCCGCTCAGTCACCATTGTGCCTGAGGCTGATGTGGACATGGTTGTTATGGCAGCTCAGTCACCATTGTGCCTTAGGCTGATGTGGACATGGTTGTTATGGCCGCTCAGTCACCATTGTGCCTTAGGCTGATGTGGACATGGTTTTTATGGCAGCTCAGTCACCATTGTGCCTGAGGCTGACGTGGACATGGTTGTTATGGCAGCTCAATCACCATTGTGCCTGAGGCTGATGTGGACATGGTTGTTATGGCAGCTCAGTCACCATTGTGCCTGAGGCTGACGTGGACAGAGTTGTCATTGCCGCTCAGCCACCATTGTGCCTACGGCTGACCTGGACATGGTTGTTATGGCAGCTCAGTCACCATTGTGGCTGAGGCTGACGTGGACATGGCTGTTATTGCCGCTCAGTCACCATTGTGGCTGAGACTGACGTGGACAGGACTGTTATGGTCGCTCAGTCACCATTGTGCCTGAGGCTGACGTGGACATGGTTGTTATGGCCGCTCAGTCACCATTGTGCCTGAGGCTGACGTGGACAGGGTTGTTATGGCCGCTCAGTCACCATTGTGCCTGAGGATGACGTGGACAGATTTGTCATTGCCGCCCAGTCACCACTGTGCCTGAGGCTGACGTGGACAGGGTTGTTATGGCTGAGGATGACGTGGACAGATTTGTCATTGCCGCTCAGTCACCACTGTGCCCGAGGCTGACGTGGACAGGGTTGTTATGGCCGCTCAGTCACCATTGTGCCTGAGGATGACGTGGACAGATTTGTCATTGCCGCTCAGTCACCATTGTGCCTGAGGCTGACGTGGACATGGTTGTTATTGTCGCTCAGTCACCATTGTGCCTTAGGCTGATGTGGACATGGTTGTTATGGCCGCTCAGCCACCATTGTGCCTGAGGCTGACGTGGACATGGTTGTTATGGCAGCTCAGTCACCATTGTGCCTGAGGCTGATGTGGACATGGTTGTTATGGCAGCTCAGTCACCATTGTGCCTGAGGCTGACGTGGACAGAGTTGTCATTGCCGCTCAGCCACCATTGTGCCTACGGCTGACCTGGACATGGTTGTTATGGCAGCTCAGTCACCATTGTGGCTGAGGCTGACGTGGACATGGCTGTTATTGCCGCTCAGTCACCATTGTGGCTGAGACTGACGTGGACAGGACTGCTATGGTCGCTCAGTCACCATTGTGCCTGAGGCTGACGTGAACATGGTTGTTATTGTCGCTCAGTTACCATTGTGCCTGAGGCTGATGTGGACATGGTTGTTATGGCAGCTCAGTCACCATTGTGCCTGAGGCTGACGTGGACAGAGTTGTCATTGCCGCTCAGCCACCATTGTGCCTACGGCTGACCTGGACATGGTTGTTATGGCAGCTCAGTCACCATTGTGGCTGAGGCTGACGTGGACATGGCTGTTATTGCCGCTCAGTCACCATTGTGGCTGAGACTGACGTGGACAGGACTGTTATGGTCGCTCAGTCACCATTGTGCCTGAGGCTGACGTGAACATGGTTGTTATGGCAGCTCAGTCACCATTGTGCCTTAGGCTGATGTGGACATGGTTGTTATGGCCGCTCGGTCACCATTGTACCTTAGGCTGATGTGGACATGGTTGTTATGGCCGCTCAGTCACCATTGTGCCTTAGGCTGATGTGGACATGGTTGTTATGGCCGCTCGGTCACCATTGTACCTTAGGCTGATGTGGACATGGTTGTTATGGCCGATCAGTCACCATTGTGCCTTAGGCTGATGTGGACATGGTTGTTATGGCCGCTCAGTCACCATTGTGCCTGAGGCTGACGTGGACATGGTTGTTATTGTCGCTCAGTTACCATTGTGCCTTAGGCTGATGTGGACATGGTTGTTATGGCCGCTCAGTCACCATTGTGCCTGAGGCTGACGTGGACATGGTTGTTATGGCAGCTCAGTCACCATTGTGCCTTAGGCTGATGTGGACATGGTTGTTATGGCCGCTCGGTCACCATTGTACCTTAGGCTGATGTGGACATGGTTGTTATGGCCGATCAGTCACCATTGTGCCTTAGGCTGATGTGGACATGGTTGTTATGGCCGCTCAGTCACCATTGTGCCTTAGGCTGATGTGGACATGGTTGTTATGGCCGCTCAGTCACCATTGTGCCTTAGGCTGATGTGGACATGGTTGTTATGGCCGCTCAGTCACCATTGTGCCTGAGGCTGACGTGGACATGGTTGTTATGGCAGCTCAGTCACCATTGTGCCTTAGGCTGATGTGGACATGGTTGTTATGGCCGCTCGGTCACCATTGTACCTTAGGCTGATGTGGACATGGTTGTTATGGCCGATCAGTCACCATTGTGCCTTAGGCTGATGTGGACATGGTTGTTATGGCCGCTCAGTCACCATTGTGCCTTAGGCTGATGTGGACATGGTTGTTATGGCCGCTCAGTCACCATTGTGCCTTAGGCTGATGTGGACATGGTTGTTATGGCCGCTCAGTCACCATTGTGCCTGAGGCTGACGTGGACATGGTTGTTATGGCAGCTCAGTCACCATTGTGCCTTAGGCTGATGTGGACATGGTTGTTATGGCCGCTCGGTCACCATTGTGCCTTAGGCTGATGTGGACATGGTTGTTATGGCCGCTCAGTCACCATTGTGCCTTAGGCTGATGTGGACATGGTTGTTATGGCCGCTCAGTCACCATTGTGCCTTAGGCTGATGTGGACATGGTTGTTATGGCCGCTCAGTCACCATTGTGCCTTAGGCTGATGTGGACATGGTTGTTATGGCCGCTCAGTCACCATTGTGCCTGAGGCTGACGTGGACATGGTTCTCATTGCCGCTCCGTCACCAGTGTGCCTGATGATCACTAAACAAAGGTCTTAAATCTGAAAATTACTACCCGGTAGTTTGCAACTCGCTTTCTTTTCATTATGAGTTATGTCGTCATCAAATTGCTCAGTACAATTACTTATCATAGCTGCAAACTATTAAGATCACCCAAAGACTTACATTTAAATTTTAACACGTTGCAACAATAAAAAAAAAAGGGATACTTTTAATATATACGAAAACTACCAGTGAAAATATGCATATCCATAGTGCACATGTAGTACTAAAAGTATACATCCCTTTTTATTAACTGAGTAGAGCTGTTTTTAACATTCCTCTGAACTCAAATGTGTGTATTTCCATCCCTTGTGGTGTTCGTAATCATTAAAGTGGTAAAATAAGTACAAACAATCTGTACTTATTCAGTAAAATATTAAATTATGTTCATATTGCAACTCAGAAATCGCTTACGTTTCATTATGAGTTATGTCGCCATCAAATGCTCAGTACGATTAGTTTTCATCACAGCTGCAATCCATCAAACATTAGCGAAGAGTCAGATTTCATGGCAAAGAAAATACCATTCGCATCAAATGTATACCAACTTGTCACTTGTTTCTAATACATTCTGAAGACCTTGTTAATCCATCACATATGACAGTCGAGCCCAAAATTTCACTGGAATCTCCACATGCTAGACCATAGATATGTCTGGCATGTTAACATTCAACCTTTCCCCCAAGAAAATTTTACGTCCAATTACAACAGCAAAATATCATTAGTTTGCAACTCAGTAATCGCTTTCTTTTCATTATGAGTTATGTCGCCATCAAATTGCTCAGTACGATTACTTATCATCATAGCTGCAATCCATTAAGACCACCCAGATTTACATTCAAAATTTTAATACAATGTAAAAAAAGTGATACTTTTAATTTACATGCAAGCCATGTTTATGCACATGTAATACTAGAGGCATACACATTTTTCTTGTTATCTGATTACAGCTCCATTTTAAACATTTCTCTGAACTCAAATGTGTGTATTTCCATCCTTTGTGGTGTACGTCATCATTAAAGTAGTAAAAAAAATAAGTACAAACAACCTGTACTTATTCAGTAAAATATTAAATTATGTTCATGTTGCAACTCAGAAATCGCTTTCGTTTCATTATGAGTTATGTCGCCATCAAATGCTCAGTACGATTAGTTTTCATCACAGCTGCAATCCATCAAAGATTAGCCAAGAGTCAGATTTCATGGCAAAGAAAATACCATTCGAACTAAAATGTATACCAAGTTGTCACTTGTTTCTAATACATTCTGAAGACCTTGTTTATCCATCACATATGACAGTCGAGCCCAAAATTTCACTGGAATCTCCACATGCTAGACCATAGATTTGTCTGGCATGTTAACATTCAACCTTTCCCCCCAAAAAGAATTTTACGTCCAATTACAACAGCAAAATATCATTAGTTTGCAACTCAGTAATCGCTTTCTTTTCATTATGAGTTATGTCGCCATCAAATTGCTCAGTACGATTACTTATCATCATAGCTGCAATCCATTAAGACCACCCAGATTTACATTCAACTTTTAATACAATGACATGCAAGCCATGTTTATGCACATGTAATACTAGAGGCATACACATTTTTCTTGTTATCTGAGAACAGCTCTATTTTAAACATTTCTCTGAACTCAAATGTGTGTATTTCCATCCTTTGTGGTGTACGTCATCATTAAAGTAGTAAAAAAAATAAGTACAAACAACCTGTACTTATTTAAGCAAAATATTAAACTGTGTTCATATTGCAACTCAGAAATCGCTTTCGTTTCATTATGAGTTATGTCGCCATCAAATGCTCAGTACGATTAGTTTTCATCACAGCTGCAATCCATCAAAGATTAGCGAAGAGTCAGATTTCATGGCAAAGCAGATACCATTAGAAAAAAAAGTATATCAAGTTGTCACTGGTTTCTAATACATACATGCAGAAGACCTTGTTTATCCATCACATATCGCATTCGAGCTTAAAATTTCACTGGAATCCCTACATTCTAGACTGAGGACATGTCTGCCTTGTTAGCATTCAACCTTTTCACCCTAAAGAATTTTACGTCCAGATATCACAACTTGCAACTCAGTAATCGCTTTCTTTTCATTATGAGTTACGTCGCCATCAAATTGCTCAGTACGATTACTTATCATCATAGCTGCATTCCATTAAAATCACCCAAAGATTTACATTCAAATTCGCACGCAATGTAAAAAATACCGGTACTTTTAATTGATGCAAACTACCAAAGTGAAAATATTCATAATGCATTGTAGTACTGAAGACCTACATCCTTTTCTTATTAACGGATACATCTCTGTCTCATTTAACTAGTCAAATAAGTACAAATAACTCCTACTTGTGAAGTAATATATCAAACTGTTTTCATATTGCAACTCAGAAATCGCTTTCGTTTCATTATGAGTTATGTCGCCATCAAATGCTCAGTACGATTAGTTTTCATCACAGCTGCAATCCATCAAAGATTAGCCAAGAGTCAGATTTCATGGCAAAGAAAATACCATTCGAACTAAAATGTATACCAAGTTGTCACTTGTTTCTAATACATTCTGAAGACCTTGTTTATCCATCACATATGACAGTCGAGCCCAAAATTTCACTGGAATCTCCACATGCTAGACCATAGATTTCTCTGGCATGTTAACATTCAACCTTTCCCCCAAAAAAGAATTTTACGTCCAATTACAACAGCAAAATATCATTAGTTTGCAACTCAGTAATCGCTTTCTTTTCATTATGAGTTATGTCGCCATCAAATTGCTCAGTACGATTACTTATCATCATAGCTGCAATCCATTAAGACCACCCAGATTTACATTGTAAAAAAAGTGATACTTTTAATTTATATGCAAGCTATGTATATGCACATGTAGTACTAAAGGCATACATTCTTTCTTGTTATCTGATTACAGCTCCATTTTAAACATTCCTCTGAACTCAAAGATGTGTATTTCCATCCTTTGTGGTGTACGTCATCATTAAAGTAGTAAAAAAAAAAAAAAAAAAACTGTACTTATTTAAGTAAAATATTAAACTGTGTTCATATTGCAACTCAGAAATCGCTTTCGTTTCATTATGAGTTATGTCGCCATCAAATGCTCAGTACGATTAGTTTTCATCACAGCTGCAATCCATCAAAGATTAAAGAAAGGTTCAGATTTCATGGCAAAGAAGATACCATTAGAACAAAAAGTATATCAAGTTGTCACTGGTTTCTAATACATACATGCAAAAGACCTTGTTTGTCCATCACATATCACAGTCGAGCTCAAAATTTCACTGCAATCCCTACATTCTAGACGGAGGACAGATCTAGCATGTTAGCATTCGATCTTTTCCCTTAAAGAATTCTACATCAAGATATCACAACTTGCAACTCAGTAATCGCTTTCTTTTCATTATGAGTTACGTCGCCATCAAATTGCTCAGTACGATTACTTATCATCATAGCTGCATTCCATTAAAATCACCGAAAGATTTACATTCAAATTCGCACGTAATGTAAAAAATACCGGTACTTTTAATTGATGCAAAATATCAAAGTGAAAATATTCATAATGCATTGTAGTACAGAAGACATACATCCTTTTCTTATTAACGGACTACATCTCTGTTTCTACCATTCTTCTAGACTCAAATGTGTGTATTTCCATCCTTTTTGGTGTACGTCATCATTTAACTAGTCAAATAATTACAAATAACTCATACTTTTGTTGGAAGTAATATACCAAGCTGCCTTCATATTGCAACTCAGAAATCGCTTTCGTTTCATTATGAGTTATGTCGCCATCAAATGCTCAGTACGATTAGTTGTCATCACAGCTGCAATCCATCAAAGATTAGCAAAGATTCAGATTTCATGGCAAAGAAAAACATAAAAACCAAATGCATACCAAGTTGTCACTTGTTTCCAATACATTCTGAAGACCTTGTTTATCCATCACATATCACATTCGAGCTCAAAATTTCATTGCAATCCCTACATGCTAGACCCAAGATATGTCTGGCATGTTAACATTCAACCTTTTCTTCTAAAGAATTTTACGTCCAATTACAACATCAAGATATCACAACTTGCAACTCAGTAATCGCTTTCTTTTCATTATGAGTTATGTCGCCATCAAATTGCTCAGTATGATTACTTATCATCATAGCTGCATTCCATTAAGATCACCCAAAGATTTACATTCAAATTCGCACGCAATGGACGGTATTTTTAATTGATGCAAACTAACAAAGTGAAAATTTGCATAATGCATCGTAGTACTGAAGACATACATCCTTTTCTTATTAACGGACTACATCTGTCTCTGCCATTCTTCTAGACTCAAATTGTGTATTATCATCCTTTGCGGTATACGTCATCATTTAACTAGTCAAATAAGCACAAATAACTCCTACTTGTGAAGTAATATATCAAACTGTTTTCATATTGCAACTCAGAAATCGCTTTCGTTTCATTATGAGTTATGTCGCCATCAAATGCTCAGTACGATTAGTTTTCATCACAGCTGCAATCCATCATAGATTAGCGAAGAGTCAGATTTCATGGCAAAGAAAATACCATTCGAACCAAATGTATACCAAGTTGTCACTTGTTTCTAATACATTCTGAAGACCTTGTTTATCCATCACATATGACAGTCGAGCCCAAAATTTCACTGGAATCTCCACATGCTAGACCAAAGATATGTCTGGCATGTTAACATTCAACCTTTCCCCCCAAAGTATTTTACGTCCAATTACAACAGCAAAATATCATTAGTTTGCAACTCAGTAATCGCTTTCTTTTCATTATGAGTTATGTCGCCATCAAATTGCTCAGTACGATTACTTATCATCATAGCTGCAATCCATTAAGACCACCCAGATTTACATTCAACTTTTAATACAATGACATGCAAGCCATGTTTATGCACATGTAATACTAGAGGCATACACATTTTTCTTGTTATCTGAGAACAGCTCTATTTTAAACATTTCTCTGAACTCAAATGTGTGTATTTCCATCCTTTGTGGTGTACGTCATCATTAAAGTAGTAAAAAAAATAAGTACAAACAACCTGTACTTATTCAAGTAAAATATTAAACTGTGTTCATATTGCAACTCAGAAATCGCTTTCGTTTCATTATGAGTTATGTCGCCATCAAATGCTCAGTACGATTAGTTTTCATCACAGCTGCAATCCATCAAAGATTACCGAAGGTTCAGATTTCATGGCAAAGCAGATACCATTAGAAAAAAAAGTATATCAAGTTGTCACTGGTTTCTAATACATACATGCAGAAGACCTTGTTTATCCATCACATATCGCATTCGAGCTTAAAATTTCACTGGAATCCCTACATTCTAGACTGAGGACATGTCTGCCTTGTTAGCATTCAACCTTTTTACCCTAAAGAATTTTACGTCCAGATATCACAACTTGCAACTCAGTAATCGCTTTCTTTTCATTATGAGTTATGTCGCCATCAAATTGCTCAGTACGATTACTTATCATCATAGCTGCATTCCATTAAAATCACCCAAAGAGGTACATTGAAATTCGCACGCAATGTAAAAAATACCGGTACTTTTAATTGATGCAAACTACCAAAGTGAAAATATTCATAATGCATTGTAGTACAGAAGACATACATTCTTTTCTCATTAACGGACTACATCTCTGTCTCTACCAATCTTCTAGACTCAAATGTGTGTATTTCCATCCTTTTTGGTGTACGTCATCATTTAACTAGTCAAATAATTACAAATAACTCATACTTTTGTTGAAGTAATATACCAAACTGCCTTCATATTGCAACTCAGAAATCGCTTTCGTTTCATTATGAGTTATGTCGCCATCAAATGCTCAGTACGATTAGTTTTCATCACAGCTGCAATCCATCAAAGATTACCGAAGGTTCAGATTTCATGGCAAAGCAGATACCATTAGAAAAAAAAGTATATCAAGTTGTCACTGGTTTCTAATACATACATGCAGAAGACCTTGTTTATCTATCACATATCGCATTCGAGCTTAAAATTTCACTGGAATCCCTACATTCTAGACTGAGGACATGTCTGCCTTGTTAGCATTCAACCTTTTTACCCTAAAGAATTTTACGTCCAGATATCACAACTTGCAACTCAGTAATCGCTTTCTTTTCATTATGAGTTATGTCGCCATCAAATTGCTCAGTACGATTACTTATCATCATAGCTGCATTCCATTAAAATCACCCGAAGATTTACATTCAAATTCGCACGTAATGTAAAAAATACCGGTACTTTTAATTGATGCAAAATACCAAAGTGAAAATATTCATAATGCATTGTAGTACAGAAGACATACATCCTTTTCTTATTAACGGACTACATCTCTGTTTCTACCATTCTTCTAGACTCAAATGTGTGTATTTCCATCCTTTTTGGTGTACGTCATCATTTAACTAGTCAAATAATTACAAATAACTCATACTTTTGTTGAAGTAATATACCAAACTGCCTTCATATTGCAACTCAGAAATCGCTTTCGTTTCATTATGAGTTATGTCGCCATCAAATGCTCAGTACGATTAGTTTTCATCACAGCTGCAATCCATCTAAGCTTAGCGAAGATTCAGATTTCATGGCAAAAAAAATACATAAAAACCAAATGTATACCAAGTTGTCACTTGTTTCCAATACATTCTGAAGACCTTGTTTATCCATCACATATCACATTCGAGCTCAAAATTTCACTGCAATCCCTACATGCTAGACCAAAGATATGTCTGGCATGTTAACATTCAACCATTTTCCCTAAAGAATTTTACGTCCAATTACAACATCAAGATATCACTGCTTGCAACTCAGTAATCGCTTTCTTTTCATTATGAGTTATGTCGCCATCAAATTGCTCAGTACGATTACTTATCATCATAGCTGCATTCCATTAAAATCACCCAAAGATTTACATTCAAATTCGCACGCAATGTAAAAAATACCGGTACTTTTAATGGATGCAAACTACCAAAGTAAAAATTTGCATAATGCATTGTAGTACTGAAGACATACATCCTTTTCTTATTAACGGATACATCTCTGTCTCATTTAACTAGTCAAATAAGTACAAATAACTCCTACTTGTGAAGTAATATATCAAACTGTTTTCATATTGCAGCTCAGAAATCGTTTTCTTTTCATTATGAGTTATGTCGCCATCAAATTGCTCAGTACGATTACTTATCATCACAGCTGCAATCTATCTAGATTTAAATTTATTTTCGAAAGTTAAAAAGATGGGGGAGACTGGATAATTCCTGCAACCTCCCAGAAGTGGAGGTACATATATTTAAAATATGTAGCGCTAATCACAATCACCGGATAGTTTAATTTGAACTGCATTTACCATGTCCCCTTTCACAAATAACAATACCCGTAGGGATAAACTAGGCCTATGTTAAAAAACGATAGGGGAAAAGCTAGGAAAAATCGGCAAAATATAGGGCACTTTGATTATTTCTTTAGATGTAATCATACTTACTCTATCTACGAGCTATCTATCTTCCCTTACCACAGAACCTAATATACATAAATTAAGTAGTACCGGTAAATGTAGTAGGCCTAGACAAGGTTGGTTGGTTACATACTCAGGACGCTTTAACCACGTTAGGTCATATCGCGTAAATGGGAGAAGGAAGGGAGAGTGGAGCCATGTCCCCGGGGGTAACCCCTGACTCTTTATCCTGCGACCACACAGACATGGCCACAGCGGGGCTCGAACCACCGATCCAGGTGCCGTTAGGCTCTCAGGTGGCCAGAGCACTAAAGGCGAGCGCTCTAGCCCACTGAGCTATCGGGCCGGCATCCGGGACATAGTAACAAATTAGTATCAATCTCAGGCCTGCCATGTAGATGGACCAATTTTTGGAAATCTCCCATGCAGGAAGTCACCTGCTCTCTGTACTTATTACCGGTTACACAGAGGCACAACAATTGAGGGCCTGACCTGGGATCAGGAAGTTGCCATGCTCCTCCAGCTGTTCTGAGTACTTCCGGACCACGTGGTTAAGGCCCAGGTCCAACTCGTAGTAAGTTAACATCTGTTGCGTCTTGGTTGAGGCCTCTCCTGTCGGGTCGCTGTCAGCCTCCTGGGGGGCAAAGTAGGTCACGTCAGTACTCTATGAGGAGACGGCTTACGATATTGCCAGGCCACAAGATGACTGGTGTTTCAGGCCGCTCTTGTTTAGAGTGAGACAGTGTTGAGTCAAGGCACCAAACTGTTAAATACGTTCTGAATGCACATGGTGAAAACAAACGTACATTGACCTGAATTGAGACAATCAGTTGAAAGTATGAAACAGCAAACAGCCCCAGGCACAGATGGCCTCTCATCACCGGTTGGTCTACAGTCGATAACGCTACGATATCACAACTACATACTTTGCAAAATAAAGGATAAAAACGAATGCAGGTGTTTCAAGTCACTGTTTTGTACGTGTGGGCTATAACTCAAAGACGTATCCGCTGATTATCGTGGTCTATCACATACCTCAGTCATACTTTAAATTAAATTTGAATATATGTGCAGCGTGTCGTAATCTATGACTGTGGATGTGTTTTCTATTGTCTTCGTTAAATTTTATATATATTTTGTATGAATTGTTTATGTACCACGGGCCTTGCGCCTACAGTACTGAAATAAACTTCATTCATTCATTCATACCTCATAGTCTATTTCCAGGCAAGCGAAGGTTGGGTTTTCAAATCCCACATCGACTCCACACATGTGATAGACAAGCGTGTTGGACTTGTGGGCTTCCAGGGGGGAGGAGATGGTTAGTCGAGCTTGTGCGTCTCTGTTCAGAATGTAAACAAGCTTCTGCTTCTCCACAGCACCTGGACAAAATAACAACCATTCAACTTATTATTGACCAAGATAGTAACACATAGTAACAAACCCCGAAGACTTTGAAACCAATAGATTACTAGGTTATCTTCAACAAACAAATTGCAATATTTTTTTTTTTTAAGTAAAAACAATTTCATGCTTAGAGCGTCGTAAAATTGGCAACTTTATTCCAGATAACCTTTTACAGCTGTTCAATATTTGTTTCCACAATTTGAGTCGAACAATGTATCAAACCATAAATACAGGTAACCAAATACCCCATATGACCCAAGATTTCTCCGAGTTAATATTTACTATGCAGTAATATGTCTTTATGGTACTATTATGTGGTTTAGCTCACCAATCATGAATGCTCTGCCCTTGGGGTCTACCGCCAGGTACTGGCCTGGTACAATCCTACGACACCCACTCTTGCCAAAGGTTTCTTGATGAATCTGTCAACATCAATCAAATGCTGTTAATACTAGCTAGAAAGCAAATCAGTATTTATCGTCAAAATAACTTTAGTGTTCTCAATTTTACATTCTTCATAGAAGTTGGGTTGCGAATCAGTATTTATATATCTTAACTTTTAAGTTTGGATAGATGTAGATTTTGCCATAATAATTTAGAAACTCTTGAATACCCTTTTCACAACGGTCAAATAGTAAAACCATTGTGGGAAGACTTGGAACTGTTACTTGACGAGAACAATGCGTCAGCATCTTTACTTCTTTAAAATGTGTGAGGTTTGGTTTTATTTTACCATCTTGTGGTCCATGTGTAAACCATATGTTGATAATAGTAAAAAATTATACATATAACTGCAAATGGGTCCAGCATATGCCACATGTGAGTGATATTACTACGTGGTTGAAAGTGTTAAAGTGAAACATCAGTAAAAATTTTGCAAACAGATTTTAAAGAGAAAATGGAAACCACTGGAGGTGCTTTTTACAGAAGCCTGAATAGACGACTATATACCGGTATGATGAACTTTTGGTTTGTCACACGTTTTTGCTTGTGGGCTATGTATACTATTTTAATTACTTTTGTACTATTACAGAAATAAATCCTATAAAAAAAATTAATAGCAATAAGGTTTAAATCTGAACATTTTAGAGCAATAGGTCTCCATATGTGCAGCTGCTCCAAAATGCGGGAAATATAAAGGATATTACCGGTACTTTATAGAAAGCCCACAAATGCCTCAGCATGTTAAAGCATTTACCGGTAGAACCGTTTAAGTGAAAGGGCTCTATCTTATCAGTAGCATGCTATAAAATGCAAAGCTAGAATAGACACAATGTGTACAGTACATGAACATAAATATCAGTTTTAGTAAAGGTGGAATTTTGTCAGTAGTTTTTAACTACCGGTACCAGACTTCCATTATCAAATGTCGAGAAGTAGTCACATACCAATGCGCATCCCCTTTATAAGCCGGATTTTACCACAATCAGGACTGTATCTTAGCCATACCTACCCTTTCAAATATGTTTTTGGACGGAATATATTCAAGGATAACAATTCGTCCAGAATCAGATCCAATAACGACATAATCTGAAAACAAGAAAATAATTATTACATGTACCTTAAGGTAGTATGCAATTTTGAAAACAGAGCAAATCCAAGTTGCCCTAAGCTCCTGTTATTTTTATTTTCTATTATTTGCTGTTATGTACATTAGAGTAATATTGAGATAGATGTATCAAAAAGAAAAAATGCTCGCAAGGTGTCAAAACGGTCACATAAATATGCTACTCACAATTTGCTAAGGATCACCTCTATGCAGAGATATCTGAGTGTATAACAGGTGACTGTGTAATTCTACTACAAATACAAAGGCGTTTGCCTTTACCATGCATGGTGGCACACAAGTAACAGATTTGACACAGATTGGGGAAGGTTTATCTGTATTATAGTAGAATTACGGTCAACTGTTATACACTCAGATAGCTCTGCATAGAGTTGATCCTTAGCAAATTGTGAGTAGTATAGTACTTGCTAGGTGGCACCAGTGATCCAGCGTACAACCTTAACATAGGCTACACAGATCCTTATAATTAACTGTTCGTTGCCTATTGTTATTGTAAGCCAGTTTCGATTTATCAAGCTGTGTATTTGATACTAGCTGTTTTAACTTTTAGACACTTTTGTTGGTCATCAATGTCTTTAATCAAAACTAGACAGCTATAATTAGGGTTTGACGTGAAGCGAACATTGTAGGATGGATTACCTTTTGATCCACCAGTGAGACGGAAGGGCATCAAGGATCTGACCACACCAAACACCTCCACAGTCAGCAGAGTGTAAACCTTGCCTGTGTTGGGATCTGGCCTCAGTAACTCTACAATCTTCCCGCGAGAGACTATAATTTCCTGCTGCTTTGTTCCAGAGAAGTTGCCATGGGCGGCATGAGTGATGCCGGTAGCCCTCTGAAGGGACAGGTTGTACAGGAACATCTTGGCAGACCACAATGGACCTCAGCTAAAAACTTCAATCTGAAACAAAAGTATATCTGATTATTAATATGAAAGATACTAAATCACTGACATCGAGACAAAAGATTAACTCATTAATGTTCAATCAAGCTTCTCATTCAATCTGACCTAAAACTGATGTTTTTACAGCAACGTTTTGGCTAGGTCAAGTAACATGCAGAAACAACACAGATGAAAATCTGTTACCAACTTAAAGAAATTACATTAAACCAGGATATGATGAAGACTTCTGAACAAGTTTGTCATTGCCAAGTGTCAAGTAATTTGATACATATACCAAATTTACTTCATTGTCGAAACATGGTTCAAAGCAACACCTAAGACGGCAAAAATGGGCAAGGCAAAAATGGGCACCCTGCCAATGATGAAAGCTCATTCAAAACAAGGGAAAAAAAGTAAGAATTCACTCTATACTAACAGATTTATTTTTCCCTTTATGTCATGCTTCAGTTTAATTTCTCTCACCCCCTGGCTGCCTTTATGAACTACTAGACACCAAAAGATACTCAAGTGGCTGCACCCTCTTTATATGGTCTTGAATACCTTGACTTTCCTGGTCAGAAAAATAAAGAAAAAGTTTGCTCTTGGAATACATTTGGGACATTTTGACTTCTACCCTTTTGTTTTATTCTCTTTCACAGGGATAGTCAATAACCCTCTCTGTAAAAATCGGGGGCTGACAGGTACGCATCCTGCATCACTTGTCATACCAAAAATTGTGACAACCAACTCTGGAACAGATTGAGCAAGCATGGCTGACATTGCGAGAATTCACCTGCAAGATCTCAGGCACAGTGTGCAAGATGCCGATTGGTCAGCTTTCACAGGATGCTCATGTGGGGAGGTACTTCTAAAACTCTGTCATTTGGATTAATCACATCATAGGCAGATGCTATGTAAATGTTTGTCCCTATTCAATATATTTTGAAGTTGCATCCCCTGTGTCACGTGACACATCTTTCGACTGGCGACCAATCAGATTTATCTCACTCACTGTGCCTGAGATCTCGCAGGCGAATTCTTGCGATGACAGCCATGCTTGCTCAATCTGTTCCGGAGTTGGTTGTTGTAGTTGCATGATTCTTTACTTGTCACGACTACACAGCAGTACAGGTCTCGTTTACTTATTGATGAAATAAATAAATTACTTAGAAATCAGACTTAGGCATTTACTGGGCATGTCAAGCGCGGAAAATGTGTGATATTGGGGGTTGAAGCGGGTGCATGTCGCTCAGTTCCAGTG
The DNA here is from genome assembly GCA_964019135.1 of Arenicola marina. NCBI lineage: Eukaryota > Metazoa > Annelida > Polychaeta > Arenicolidae > Arenicola > Arenicola marina. The sequence continues at coordinate 42,772,114 of OZ025257.1, read as the reverse complement.
GGAGTTGGGCACCTTGTGTGTTTAGTATTAGCCCCAACCTTCTTACCGTTTACTTTTGTGTTGGAACAAAATAAAAAGTTTAGGAGAGTTTCAGTTTTAGTGGCAAAGTTGGGGAAAAGACTCACTCTACAAACGTACAATGACTGTTAGGTCTAAATCGCACTGCATATATATTTTATGGGCATTTTGGACACTGAGCTGACTGAGAGGGCATTCACAAAATCGCCATTGCAGTTGGAAATCTGAAAAGTTTTCTGGTGATGGCTGAAGTTTCATATGCTGAATACCGAAAAATAATTTATTACTGACTTTTTTTGGAGCAGAGAAAACACTGATACTTTAGTGCGAGCATAGTGGGGTAGCTTGTAGCCCTTTAAGGCTATACGAATCCGAATACCTCGATTTAAAATGCAAAAAAACATTTTGGCATTTTATACACTTCATGTTTGGAAGCAGATGACAACACAGTAAACAACTTAAGGTCTATATTCCGTGATTGGTGCCATTTAGTTGCTTCAGTTTAACATGGGGGCAGCTTCTCAAATTTTCGGTATTTGGTTATTGGGCACAGAACATGGCGGTAGGGATTTTCAAAGGTCTCCAGTCAACTGAAAGTTTTAGTCGAAATACTTAATTTACAAGCAGAAATTTGCTATTCTTTGGTGCAAATAGTTTTACTGCCATTCAAGCTCCGAAATGCATTAGCCAAACACTCCTCTCCATAAATAACAAATATTTCCCCGTCGTGAGAATGCATCCAACAGGGCCAACCAACGTAAGGAGACGTGACTGTTGTCAGGCAAGGTAAGAGGTACGACTGGACGCCTGTTAAAACTGGCACGTAACAGGACTAGTTTAGTATAGGCTGTGGGGGATGACCCTACAATCCCCCCTAATTTACTGTGCCTGTGAAACAGACAGATATAAATGGAGACACGCGACATACGTTTTACCAGCAACTCAAAGACTGAAAGAGGACGTTGACAACGTCCTCTTTGAGTTGCTGGTAAAACATGTCGCGTGTCTCCATTTATATCTGTCTGTTTCACAGGCACAGTAAATTAGGGGGGGTTGTAGGGTCGTCCCCCACAGCCTATAGGCTATATACTAAACTAGTCCCGTTACGTGCCAGTTTTAACAGGCGTCCAGTCGTGGTTACGTCGCATTCTAAGTGTTAAAAGCAATATGAGGAAGACGGTAGTACTTTTCTAGACATCACTGCAAAGGCCTTATACACCACAAAATGTTAATCAAACTGTCGTTCCGGTGTTATCATGTGAATAACAAGGGAGAGGCTCTATCACAAACAAAAATTCAACAAAATTCAAACGTACTGCGGATGCGAGACAGTCAACGTCGGAAAAATGGTTAAATGACATTAACCCTTTCAAACTTAAACCATTATGAAACAAATTATAGAAGAAATGTACTTTACGTCAATTAAATTGCTCAATTCGCGCCAGAACTCACAATGAAACGGTCGATGATGTGTGATTTAATACATGCTTAACAAAGCAATTTCTCACGCCATTGCAGCGTTTGCCGGTTATCTTCGATCAAAGCGGTTGAAGCGCTATCGCTGCACATTTTGTTCTTCCTTGTCCACATAGTCTTTTTTTCTCGTACGGTGGCGCTCCGCAAGCAACGAGGATAATTCGGTGTAACCTACAACGGGACGCTGCAGAAATGCTTAATTATAATGTTGACTTAAAGAAACCCAATAATAATAATAACTAGCCCTCATTTCTCGACATGTAATTTTTTCAATATTCATGATTCAGCGAAGACCACTTCTATGACTTGAATGGAGTATGAGGGCTTCAAAAACTGACGACCGGGACTGGTGGGGTGGGGGGGGGGGGGGATACCTTTTCCGATCTCCGCGATGCGCATCCAGAAATTCTTGTAGATTCGCGATCAGCTGTTGGCAATTTTTGAGGATCGTTATCCGTATAATTCCTGATTCAACGCAAAGACCCTTTGCCTATTTACCGCGATCCGTTATACCCGATATACTTCGCTGCAAGCAGGGGCCGGGGGTTCTCAACAGAACAGAGGGAGCGTCCATACCTATGACGGCGGGAATTTAGCTGGCGTACTATATAGCTGCAGCTTCACCCCTAAGGCTTTCCGTCTTACTTGGTCTCTTCAACTTGTAAGGGAAACATGTTACAGTACGATGATATGTTAAAACTACTCACAGGCCTATACACCCATTTTCCTCACGATAAGTGTTTTAACTCTTTCAGGTGGTTACTATTTCGGCATCATATATGTTAAGGTTTATTGCATAAAGCTACGCCATGGTGTACAATAACTAAAAAGTAGAGGTTTTTAGGGAGATGTTATGTGAAACTGGAGCAGGTAATTAAGTTTGCGGAAAGTTTCGTCAAATTCTAGCCAATGTTGACTCTTTTTGCCTCGTAAACTGACTCAACATAGATGTGAGAATGTATACATTTTTTAACAACTTGGAATTAACACTAAAGCGACCAAACAATGCGTCCAGGTCATTCTTAACAAGCAAAAGATATGAAATTGATGTTTCAGAGAGAACACTGTTGTATGCGTAACTTTAATTAATCAAAAAGTTCCGATGGCTTAATATAAAATACCATTCACAGCAATAAGTAGTTACTTTCTTTGTTAAAAGTTACTTTCACAGATATTTCCCACCCATTTAAAAAAGTTTCTCGCGGTTTTCCGAAAAAAAAGTCATTCCAAATTTCGTCGTCGAACGAGTTCATTTTTTTCCGCAAAAAAAAGTTCCAAATCCAGAGATACATCCAGACTCTTTTTTGTGGGGCACCACTCTCTGCCTTTGACTTACTCCGCTAGGGCTTCATTATATCTATATTGTCGCCTTCTTCCTCAATGTATTTTCACACTGGCTCGCCAGGGCAGCGCTGCGCAAATTGATAGGCAAAATGCGCCGCGCATTTCTACAATTAGTGCCGGGGACTGAAACTAAATCTAATAACATACGGTATCAGGTGAACAATGGAAAGGGTTGTCTCTCAATTATAACTTTTTTAAAAATGGTGCAATAAATATTGTTGTGTTATCGCTTTATAATGTAGACGCACAGATTCACCGAGGCGACAGGCATGTTGTTTTCTACCAGTATATCTTTATTCGACCGTCACTAATCCGGAGCTCACTTATTAAGACGAACTACCGTAGGTACGAATGTGGCGTATTGCAACATCCCCCTTCTTACAAAAAAAATAATTAGGCATCTACGGAAAAAGAACACAACGACAGGTTCTGATATCAACTTGAAACACTGAAACGTCATCATAGCTTTGAACTCCGTTACGAAGCATGTCTTGGTCAGTTCAGCACAACGACAAAAAAAACGCACAATAAATGTCACATGCAGCTCTCTCTTCACTGCATCTCTGGCACAAAACTAAACAATCATGTTCATCAGGAGCATCCTTAACACCATCTGGATGGTTTTTTAACCAGTCTCCCTGAACGTGTGTGGACTGGTTGGTCTTCTGTTCTCTTGAACGTAACATGTTTCTTCTGATTTGCACGCGGCTCCATGTCCACCGCGTCTCTTTGTCGTTGGATGTCGGCACTTTGAGATTGGGTCTGCATGTTGGGTGCTTTGTCCACGTGCCGAAACTCTGGCATGATGGGCCTGACGTGTCTCCTATTCCTGACGACCGTTGTTCCGGTTCCAGTTTTAATTTCATAGCTGCGCTGGTCCTTCCAAGCTGTTGTTATTTCCCCAGGTCTCCAATAGTTCCCATCCTGGAACATCACCTGCATTCCTTGCTGTAATGGCGCCAGTTCCCTAGCGTGTTGGTTATACCTATCCACAGTTCCTTGCTGTTTCGCCTGCCGACTTTCCAATATGGCATCAGATAGGGGGCAGGTCCTGATCGGTAGGTTGACTTGTATCTTGCGCCCAAACAGCAGTTCAGCGGGACTGCTTGTTTGACCGTCAAGAGGAGTGCATCTCCATGCCAACAACGCTAATTGTGGATCTTCGTGTGATTCAACAGCTTTCTTCAAGATGTTCTTTGCGGTCCTGATTGCTCGCTCCGCAGCTCCATTACTTTGGGCATACGTGGGGCTGCTGCGATGATGAGTGATTCCCCACTCGGCGCAGAACACAGCGAACTCCCGCGAGTTATAGTGCGGGCCTCTATCGGACACGAGTTCACCAGGAACGCCGAATTCACCAAAGATTCCCTTGTGTTCTGCTATCACTGCATTTGACGGTGCTGTCGGGGGCAGCTGTCTCACCACAGCAAACTTCGACGTATAGTCAGTGACCATCAGGTATTGTCGATTGTGAAGATGGAACAAATCGGACCCGACTTTGGCCCACGGCGTGTTTGGTACGTCATGTGGCATCATTTGCTCCTTGCCCTGCGCATCCTGATACTTCTGGCACACCATGCATCTACTGATTAGGTTCTTGATCTGCTGGTTTATTCCTGGCCAGAACACGGTATCCCGCGCCCTCAACTGGCACTTGGTGATTCCCATGTGCCCGGTATGGATCTTGTTGAGGATATAGTCCTGCATGGATGCCGGTATGATAATCCTGCAGCCTTTAATAATCAGTCCGTTTTCGACGGCCAGCTCATCACGGTAATCCCAGAACGCGCGGATGCTTTGCGGAATCTGTTTCACTGTTTTTGGCCAACCAATCAGTATTTGAGTTTTCAACTGTTGCAGCACTTCGTCTCTCTGCGTTTCCTTCTGCAACTCGACGAGCTTTTCTGGTGCAAAACTGATGAAATCGACACGCACGTCCAGCTGAACCGGCTCTTTGTTCCCCACATTTGGGGCTCGGGACAGCCAGTCAGGGACGACGAGGCTCTTGCCCGGCCTGTATTCAACCTTGAAATCGTACCCTTGTAACCGTAGTAATAAGCGTTGAACTCTGGGGGGTGCTTGGGTCAGGCTTTTCGTACAGATGGCTTCCAATGGCCGGTGATCCGTCACGACACAAAACCTTCTCCCGAACAGGTACGTACTGAATCTCTCCACACCAAAAACGATGGCCAGAAGCTCTCGCTCGAGGTTTGAGTATCTCTGTTCCGTTTCGGAGAGAGCTTTACTCGCGTATGCTACGGGTGCATACTCTGATTTGTTGCAGTCTTCCGTCTGCTGAAGTATCTCCCGGGGCTGCATCAGGCATGCCCCAGCACCCCGCATACTCGAGTCGCAATGCAACTGCACTGGTTTCATGGTATCGTAGTACTGGAGCGCGCAATCAGCCGAAACCAGCGTCTTTAGCTTGTGGAAGATGTGTGCGTGGTCTTCCTGCCACATCCATGGGGTGTCTTCCTTAAGTAGATCGCGCAATGGTGCTGCCTCGTGTGACAGGTTTGGTATGAAGGGAGACAGGAACTGAATGAAACCGAGGAATCTTTGAAGGTCCTCTTTGCACTCTGGCTCCTCGCAGTGCTGTAAATCGTTGATCTTTTCCGGGCTAGGGGTCACTCCGCGTGCTCCATACTCGTTTCCGAAGAAGGTGACCTTTTCTACTGATATCTCACACTTCTTCTTATTGAATCTGAGCCCGTGCTTTTCTGCTGTTTGGAATAGCCGATGGAGGTTTCGGTCGTGTTCAACTTGATTTCTCCCGAACACGGTGATGTCATCGGCCTTTCCGATGACTCCTGCACACGTTTCTAATATCGTGTCCATGGCCTGTTGGAAGATATCTTGTGACACGGATAACCCGAACGGTAGTCTGTTGAAACAGTATCTGCCAACTGGAGTCCGGAACGTTGTCAGGAGTTGGCTCTGCTCGTCCAGGCGAATTGACCAATAGCCGGTCTTGGCGTCCACCTTGCTGAACGCCTTCGCGCCCGAGAGCTTGTAGTTCAGTTCCTCCAAATTCGGCATTTTATGAGGACACCTGGCTAATGCCTTGTTGAGTTTTGCTGGGTCGAGGCATATTCGTAGGCTGCCATCGCTTTTTGTCACGAATGCCAAGCTGCTGCACCATTCGGTGTGCTCTGTTACGCGTCGAATGACGCCTATGGACTCCATCCGGTCAAGTTCAGCCTGTATATCTGCTGTCTTGTGAATCGGGTACTTTCTTGGTGGGTCGATGTATGGTTCGGCGTCTTCCTTCAGGATCAGTTTCGCTTGGAATTTCTCTCCGAAGTCACCCAGACGGTCAAACTGGTCCGGGTATAACCTCTGAAGGTCGTCCACTGACCGGATTGGGTGTTTCGCCCGTTCATCTAGCTCCACCTCTCTGTTGCTCTTCCTTGTTGCATCTATACTGCAGTTCAGTTGGATCACGTGGAGGTGTTCGCTCGTAGGGAGGCCCAATATTGCTGGTCCTGGTGTGTCCACCACATAGAAATGGACGTTGCACCTTCTCTCCTGAAACGAACTGTTGATCCATACTTCTCCATAGCACTTTATGGGCGTTCCGTTGTACGCCGTTAGCCGTATACCCTGGGCTGGAGGGATGGTGGGAAGATCGTTTTGGTCCATGAGGTCTGGGAAGATGCTCTTGAACGTGCGTAGTGGCAGAGTGTTCCCCTCTGCGCCGCTGTCCACTTTCAGCTTTAGTGCCTGTTTACCTTTGTAGCCATTGTCTGGCTGAATATCCAGAATGACGAATGCTTTTTTTCTGCCGGCATTCTGCGGATCACCGTCGTTTACGGATGATATCCGGATGACGTCGATATTGTCGTAAAAGCGTTCTGGGTTATCTCCCTGGCGACGGTCTCCTGGTTCCTCCATGCTGTGAATGTTTTTATTCCTGCCTCTACTATGGTCCTTCCTGTAGTGAGGTCTTGGGCCACCGCCACGACTCTGACCGGGGCTTCTCCCCCGTGCTCTGTTCAGGCATACCTTGCCCCAATGACCTATGCGACCGCACGCGTAGCACTTAGCATTTAGGGCTGGGCACGCTTTCCTAGGATGGTCTTTTCCACACCTCTTGCACAGTGTGGACTTTTTGACAGCATCAACTTCAATGGTGCTGCTGGTTGACATTCCCTTCAGCTTTTCTACGCTGAATACCGTGGCTTCATGCTTCCGCCCCGCGTCGATTGCTTGCTCCAAGGTAAGTGTTCCGTCTTTGCCCAGGAGTTCGTTCTGGTATGCTTCCAATGGCGTACTGGCAATTATTTGCTCGATTATCCGGTCCTGCAATTCTTTCTCTTCAAAATCACACTTCAGAGCTTGGGTTCTGCATCTGGTGACAAAATTGTCCAGTGTCTCGCCCTTATCCTGGTACATGTAGTGAAGTTGCAACCTGGCGACCCTAAAGTTGATGGTGGTCTGGCCTAGGGCATCTTCAAACGTCTTCACGACGTGGCCATAATTTTCAGCCTGGGCCCCCTGGATGTTCCAAGAGTTGAAAACTTCCAATGCGTCATCGTCCAATGCGCGAAGCAAATAATAACACTTCTCTCTACCTTCTGTTATTTTCTTGAGTTTAAAATAAAGCTCCAGTCTTTGTTTAAAGAGTCTGAACTTATCTCGAAGGTTGTCCTGCTTCCATATGGCATATCAGCTTCGGGAGCTCTGCCATCTTGATGTGTATCTCGTATGAGTCACGTTGTGTCTTGCGCAATACCGCATGGGCTGATGCCGCTCTCCACAGTGCTCACAATAGTCACTTGCCTGTGTTCATAGGCTACGTCGCGTTGCTCGACATTTGTTCCTGGATACCTCATCAGCTTATATGACGTTGGATCAGACTCACCGCTGCCACCATGTTGTGTTATCGCTTTATAACGTAGACGCACAGATTCACCGAGGCGACAGGCATGTTGTTTTCTACCAGTATATCTTTATTCGACCGTCACTAATCCGGAGCTCACTTATTAAGACGAACTACCGTAGGTACGAATGTGGCGTATTGCAACAAATATGAGCTCGTTATTTTTAAAAATTAGAAATTACAGCTAACTGGAGCCTTTGTGGAGGCCACACCCGGTCCTGTGAGGACCCAGTAGAGAGAGGGACGAGAACTCCGCGAGCACTGGCTTATATTCGGGAAACGGACTCCCGACATACTCTGCTCTGACCTAACTCTAATTATGGTCCCGTGTATAAAACAGGAAAGTACATGGTGGCAGACTCCAAAAACAAATCGTTTACGTGACAAAACCTGAGAATACTACATATAGTATTTACTGGCATGATCTAAAGTAAATACAAAAGGTAAGAATTAGTTTACTATGATATAAAATACAGGTTAATTGCGGCGGGAAGGATATTTCACTCCGTTACAAATATATAAATACAGTGGAAACCTGCTGTTAAGACCACCTACGGGACTCGGAAAAAGTGGTCTCATTAGCGGGATGGTCTCATTAGCGAAACTTGCCCAATAACAGTAACAGTTAGTGTTATTATCGGTGGGATTATGGAATTATCTCGCGCCAACCATGATGAGGTGCAGTGGGGAGGGGGGGGGGGGGGCGGGGGGGATGTCTGACTCACTGTTACACTTCAACAGTTTGCCTAAGAAACACACTGCATACATGGGAACCCAAAATTGCACGTCCTCTTATACACATGTTCTGGTATTGAACTGTTAACACCTTGAGCATCAATCAGAATCCAGCCAGGTCTAAATCAATGAACCCGAACGGCTTGGCCAGTTTACTAGCCGTTGATTACTATTACCATGCCTGTTGAGCGCAATCAGTGTTTAATCTGTAAAATAAACATGTCACTAACACAGACAGAGCCCGCGGCGGTGTCTCTGACATAACAGGTCAAATAACGATGTGTGTCAGGATGATATACGCATCAATGTTCACACATACAGCGCCATCTATACTGTATCAGTCGAGAAAAGGTTAATCCGCATCCTTTAAGCTGTAAAATAAACATGTAAATAACAAAAATGACAGAGCCCGCGAACGTGTCCTTGACGACGTGTGTTACTGTACGCATCAATACCCACGAGTGCATTGTCTTCTGGCACCAGAAAGCAGTTATTCTTTGTATCCAAAAAAATCGTCGAAACTTTAGCGGGGTTGAGTTCCATTGAAATTGATTGGTTAATTGGGTCTGGCCTTGGTGGTCCTAATGCCGGATTAGCGGGGTTGTCACAGTAGCGGGGTTCAGGCCAATGTTAAAGTATGGAATTAAACATTCGGGACTGGAAAAGTGGTCCTAAAGCGGAGTTCCACTGTATATTGTTTGACCCATGACACCACTTTCTGCCTTCGACTCACTCCGCTAGGGCTCCATTATATCTCGGTACAAGCAGAGCTTGCGCAGAGTTACCGTGCGGGGAGCCCGGAGCGGGGAGTTCTCCATTTATTCCATTGTGACCCGGGAATAAAGAAATGTACTCTTCGTCGGTCATGGGAACACGACGACCCCCCCCCCCCCCCACCCCCCTTAATGAAGTGGTTGCCCGCGTACGACGTTCGTGTCGCCTCCAACGTTAGCTGGCCTCAGTTATAGCCACAATCTCTTTCAAATTTTCCTCCAAATGACACGAATTTGTTTTCCGGGGCAGAAGAGTTGGTGGCCGGCTTTATATTCCTACGCGCCTGTTCGCTGTTCGGTTGGGTCATCGATAAAACGCGGAAAAATTTCGGAAAACTTCTTCGCGGCGGAAATTCCGAAGTTTTTCGCGGTATTCCGCATGATTTCGCAGATATTCCGCAAGTATTCCGCGTTTTAGAGAGGCCCCTTCGGTATGCTGTGTGATGTCGACCGCGGCTCGCCAGGATGTCCGCGCGCGATATAAATAAACCGCGTAGTTTTATGTTAAAATTGTTGTTTTACAGACTCAAAGAGATAAATAATATATGCATCATAATTTTAAGATACTTTTAGTCTTGATTGTAAAGTGTGAAAAAGATCTAAGACGGCTCATGTAATTATATTGCTTTAACATAAACGAACGAAGCAACAGTCATCAATGAAAAGATTACGAATGGCTATTTCTCGAGTTCCCCAAACTGCTTGCATTCACTATTGCCAGTAATCTGTCCAGCTATATTTGATGATTATGATGCTAACAAAGTGGTTGCATATATAAATCTGATGTAAAAGAGTGGACGGAATTGGGTGACGAGAGGGCTCAATGACAAAGAGTCGATGTATGTCCAAGTTGTTTTTATTCTTACATACACCCGCAGGTTAACTGCGGGTGTATCCAACCGGCATCTAGTGGGACCATGCAGGGACACAGCAGAAATCTCAATCTGGGACCACCTGCCTTGATGCCAGTCAACATGCTGTGTGCCGGCTTTTACTGAACAAAATCTGCCGCCGGCTTTAGAGCGCTCCTTATTGGACGTTACCATGCGTTGCTAACGCAGCTTTACACAATGGGCACGTATGACCAAATATGGTAACAGTTGGGGACTCTATGGTGCGCCATTGTCGCCAAAAAGGGGTTAAATTGCAATTTTAAACCAGCCTGTGCTGCCTATGGAATACCATTGCGAAAATAATTATATGACCTTATCACACACACCCCACCATTGTGTTTACTTGCTCCTGCAGTAAACAACAAAATAAAATTAGTAAATCAACCTCGACTAATAATAGATCCAGGTATCGAAGTAAGTACATCTAGATAGGGTTCTCGATCAGTCATTAATTGTCGATCGCGGTTCCCGGAAAAGGTTCCGGTGTTGGCCGGCTGTACTTCTGGTAGTACGTCGTGGCACCACGACTGTTTCTTCCTCTGAGGACTCGCTATTACTCGTATTCGATAAACTGTCACTTTGTTCATCTTGCTGGGCTCTTGAGGCGGGCGACCACCTTCGAGCAGGGACAGGCGGAACCGGCGAGGGTAAAGCCGCTTCTTCTTGAACAACCTGTATGCTGTTTTCTGACGTCGATCTTTCTTCCTCCATCTCGACTCCGGGTGATGACTCGAGGTTGGTCGTCTCTCGGGGGGTTCGTTTTCGTGGAGCAGGTTGGGGGAATATTCGTGGTCGGGGTGTCATAAGGGGTGCTCCCACCATGTTGTTATTTCCGGTCCAAGCCCGGTCTGCAGATCGTACGGGTTCTCGTATCAATCGTGGGGCGGGGATTGGTCGAGTGGTGACCATCACAAAGTCTTCATCAGTTTCATCCTCTGAATATTCTGAGTCCGATGCATCGCTCTGAGAGGTCTCTGTAGATCTCTCGACATGGGGAACGTGCTGTCTCAGATCCCGGCATTCTCGGAGTTCAGTTCGGTTGACCCACCGCGATGTTCCAAATCCGTCGGCTTGCTCAACCTGGTACACGTCTTGGTCTCCCATTCTGGCCAGCACACGGTGAGCTTCCGGTCTGTAGCTGTCTTGGATCTTGTTCCGACCCCTGATTCCCCGATTCCTGAGGTATACCAAGGTTCCGATTGGCAGCGGCATGGATTTTGCATTGACATCATACCGTTTCTTCCGGTCATCAGCAGCTCTCGTTAAGTTAGCATTCGCCTTAGCATATGCCTCTTGAAGTCTCTGGTGGTGCCTGGTTACCCATTCATGTGGTTCATACGTATCATCATTCTGGAGTTTCCCAAGGAGAGCATCCACTGGTAGGCGTGCTTCCCTGCCGTGCATCAAATAAAACGGTGCGAAGCCCGTGCTGCTGTGGGGAGTCGTGTTGTACGCATACAGGAGTTGATCCAGATGTTCGGGCCATTTTCGTTTCTCGTCAGGTGAAAGCGTCCTTAGCAACTCATGTAATGTGCGGTTAAAGCGTTCGCACTGTGCATTTCCGATCGGGTGGTATGGTGTGGTTCTGCTTTTCTTGATGTCGTAGAGCTGACACAGTTCCGTAATGAGTCGGGATTCGAAATCACGACCTTGGTCGGAGTGCAGGCGCATCGGAGGACCAAACCGGTAGAACCATTCCTTGACTAGTGCCTTGGCAACCGTGAGCGACTTTTGATCTCGAGTGGGGACCGCAATACTGTATTTCGTGAACACGTCCGTTAAGACCAGTATATTCTCATAGCCGCTGCTTGCTTTCTCCAGAACAGAAAAGTCAATGGCGAGTACTTCCAACGGTCTTGTGGCCAGGAGGGATCCCATTGGAGTCTTCACTCTCTCCTTTTTCGCCAGCAAACATCGGGTGCATCGGGCGATCCAGTCTTGAATGTCCCGATACATTCTCGGCCAGTAGCATCTAGAGCGTGTTAAGGTCGTCGTCCTGTCTACTCCCTGGTGACCATGTTCATCATGTAGGCCCGTCAGGATTCTTTCTTTCAGTGCCGTCGGAAGCACGACTTGACAAAGGTCCCCTAGTTGTGGGTCAGTCACTTGTCTAGTAAGGACACCATTGGTGCGGCCTAGTCTGTCCCACTGCCGAAGGAGCAGTTGAACCTCTTCTGGTTCCCTTCGTCTGACTTGAAGAGACGGTTTGTGTCCTGCCTCCCAGAGAGTGATCACCTTCCCAATCACCGGATCGTTCTCCTGGAGTAGTTTGAGGTCTTCATTGGTGAGGCCTGTCATTCCCGTGGCTGCCCCTTCGATAAGCGGTCGCGCTGGTGGTTCAGCGGCCAGAACTTCCTGGCAAGCAAGAACCCGTACAGGAGCTGGAAGTGAAGTGGATTGAACTGACACAGTCAGGGCGTCTTCAACTTCTTCATCTGTGACATCCCATGGTCGTTCTTGCTGACGTGACAGCGCGTCACAGTTACCGTTGTTTCTGCCCGGTCTGTACTTGAGATCGAAGTCATAGTTGGCTAGTGCAGCTGCCCACCGCTGTTCGAGTGCTGGTAGTTTCTTCTTGGTCAACAAATATGTCAGTGGGTTATTGTCTGTCTCTACGGTGAATTTCTGAAAGCGCAAGTACTCAGCGAACTTCTCCGTGACTGCCCACTTCAACCCGAGGAGCTCCAACTTTTTAGAGCTGTATTTGTCCATATTTCGTTCGCCTTTCCTCAATCCCCGACTGGCGTATGCGATTACTCGTCGTTTTCCATCTTGAAGCTGGCTAAGAACTGCTCCCAGCCCGTCATGGGACGCGTCGATCTCTACGATGAACGGCCGGTCGAAGTCAGGATAAGCCAAGACTGGGGCTCCAGTCAAGATCGTCTTCAGCTCTTCGAAGGCCTTGGTGTGGTCGTCCGTCCACCAGTTGTCTAGGGGTACTACTACCTTGCGCCGCCGCGTGCTCCCTTTGAGTGCTGTCCCCACGAGGGCGTGTAGTGAAGCGGCAATCGAACTGAAACCTTTGACAAATCGGCGGTAATACGCTGCGAATCCCAGGAATGTCCGCAATTCCTTGAGAGTCTTGGGGACGGGCCACTCAGTTACTGCAGCAATCTTGTCGGGGCTGGTTCGGATGCCTTCCGCGGACACCACATGTCCTACATAAGATACCTGTGGGTTGAAAAACACGCACTTGTCGGACCTGACCTTTAACCCATGCTGAGCGAGACGTGATAAAACATGTTCCAGCCGGTCAAGGTGTTCTGCCATATCACGACTGAAAATGATTATGTCATCAAGGTAAACCAACAACATCATGAATACCTCGTCCCTGAAGACGTGACCCATCAAACGAGAAAATGTGGCCGGGCTATTGGACAACCCGAATGGCATTCGCCTGTACTGATAAAGTCCCATCGGTGTCACAAAGGCGGTTTTATGTTGGTCTTGTGGTGCGACTTCCACTTGATTGTAAGCAGACGCTAGATCGAGGGTGGAAAAGATCTGCGCCCCCTTCAACGATTCCAGGGCCTCTTCAATTCTTGGCAACGGATAAGAGTCCCTCTTGACTTTTGTGTTGAGCTGCCGATAGTCAACACAAAGTCTGATTTCTCCATTCTTCTTACGGACGATGACTACTGGAGATGCATACGCCGAGGTGGACTCTTTGATCACCCCCTGGTTGAGTAGGTGCTGGAGGTGATCCTTGACTTCCCTCCAGTCCTGGGGTGGTATCCTGCGGTAGGGCTGGCGTACTGGGACGTCATCTTCTGTGATGATGGCGTGTCGTATCGCATGTGTACAGCCTAACTCTCCTCCTTCCGTCGCGAAGACCTGTCTGTACTTCTTAAATATGTCCCTGGCTCTCGTCAATTCTGCGGTTGACCCGGGGAATCCATCTAGGTTGATGGGGAGTGTGGGTTGCTGGATTTCTTCGGGTTGGTAGCTTTCGGCCTTGGCAGTAGATATCGCCGGGTCTAATAGATCTCGCTGTGTTACGACGATCTCATTTGACTGGATGTCCAAATGTACCGTCTTTGACTCCACCTTCTCTACTGGACTGAAGGTTCCGAGAATGGTTCCAGGCTTCAACGCAATGTCTCGGTCTGTCATGTTCAACACTTGAACGAAACTTCCTCCGTTGACAGTATCCATCACGGTATGCCCAACGTGAAGGCCTTGTGGAGGTCTTTTCGTTGGTTCAAGCAGTACAATGCCGTCACACCGTCGAGCCACCTTGATGGGAGTGAAACTGTAGGCTGCTGCGAATTGTGGCCATGTGCCGGCGACTCTTGCAAGTCCTTTCTGGTTGGTTGGTATGGATTCTGGTCTCAGTTGATTCAACAAGGCTGACATCTCAGGCAAATGCTCCAAAACATTAGTTCCTATCACCATCGGGATTTCGCGTCTCATCTCCTGTGACTGAGGGGTATCCCGAACTACCATCACTGTCACCCCAGTCACTGTGGTACCCCGAATCGTCAAGTCTATACACGCCACGCCGATATAGGGGATCTCTAACCCATTCGCGCCCTGTAACGAAAACCAGTTACCCCCTTCTAGCTCAATACCTGTGGGTGCCACAACTTCTCGATACACGCCCTCAGATATGGTCGTCACCATAGATCCCGTGTCCAACAAGCCTGTCACTGGATGTCCGTGGATGATAACATCGGTCGTTGGGCGGCTACCAATGGTTTTTACAGTCGACGGAGATGAGCCCGGCAGCTTCTCATCACCCACCCCAGGGCTCACACGGGTAGGTGGGACTCGTTTGGGGGACGCCTCTCATCTGGCTGTTCCTCGCGTGACGACATCCTTCTGTTCTGATTGCGCCGCTCATCGTTTTGTAACTGATAACAATCACGCTTTATATGACCCACTTTCCGGCAGTAGAAGCATCTCTTCTCGTGTGATTGCCGCTCTTGGATAAGATCCTGGATCCGTTGCTGCTGCTCGTTGATCTGGCCTTGCTGTTGTCGTTGTATCTCCAACATCTGATCAATCTTTTCTTCAAGGCTTCGCAGAGCCTCCGGCTTCAGCTGGGGACAGCTAGGGGCGGGGGGATGATGCATGTCTCTCACTGGTCTGGCAGGGGGTTGTTCGGGTCTGCTCGTGTCTTCACTCCGAGTAACCTGCTGAAGATTCTGGCGCACAGTTCTTGGCCTGGGTTGTGGGGCGCTGTCTTCCTCCCATTGTTCTGCTTCCTGTCTCAGGTCCCGGAAGGTGGTATTGGGGTAGTCCCTAATACGGCGCTTTAATTTCCGTCTGAGGTCGGCGTCACATCCCTTCTCGGCGAAGTTGTTCCTTAAGGCCCGGTCACGGCTGGCCACACATAGCTGATCTCTGCTTAACGCCTTGTCAATTAGTTCCATCAGAGAGTGGGCGAAGTCATGAAATGACTCACCATGCGCCTGGCGACGATTGTAGAAGGCGTCCAGAAGTTGGGTCGATGTCCGCCTCTCGCCATATGTGTCGTGCAAAATTTGAAAAATTGCTTCTGGGTGACTTCTTTCTTCGGGTTCAGCATACCGGACCTCGGCTTTTGCGGATCCCACCAGGTGACAGAGGAGTAATTCGGCCGCAGCGCCCTCATCCAGAGCCTGGGCTTCAATGGCTGATCTAGCTTGTGTCTCCCAGTCATCCAGATCATCACCGGTCCCTCCAAAAAATGACAGCTTTCTCGGGGCGAAGATCACTCTGGTCATCGGTTCCGGTGGCGCAGTCGACAGATCACAGGACTGGAGTCGTTGGCGTAAGTCTCGGACTTGGAGTCGAAGATCCCGGTTGTCCCGGAACAAGTGTTGAAAAGGGGTTGTCTGTTCCTCATCCGGGTTGTCTCGGCAATGTTCTGTACTGGACTCGATGTTACAATCTGCCATGGCTCAACTCTCAATCACCCACCCCACTTCTGACACCAGATGTAAAAGAGTGGACGGAATTGGGTGACGAGAGGGCTCAATGACAAAGAGTCGATGTATGTCCAAGTTGTTTTTATTCTTACATACACCCGCAGGTTAACTGCGGGTGTATCCAACCGGCATCTAGTGGGACCATGCAGGGACACAGCAGAAATCTCAATCTGGGACCACCTGCCTTGATGCCAGTCAACATGCTGTGTGCCGGCTTTTACTGAACAAAATCTGCCGCCGGCTTTAGAGCGCTCCTTATTGGACGTTACCATGCGTTGCTAACGCAGCTTTACACAATGGGCACGTATGACCAAATATGGTAACAGTTGGGGACTCTATGGTGCGCCATTGTCGCCAAAAAGGGGTTAAATTGCAATTTTAAACCAGCCTGTGCTGCCTATGGAATACCATTGCGAAAATAATTATATGACCTTATCACACTAATTTAGTAGATTGATGGCATCGAACCGCTGGAAGCGCCGGACGGGGCAGGTGTGACATGCGGAAGTGTCCCCCCATGGCAGCTGTGCCCCTTATATAATACTAGCCATCACGTCTAGCATTCGTAGTAATAAGCGAAAGAAATAACAGTATGACAGTATTTAGGTTTATACGTCAAATAGTAGCAGGCAGAAGGTAGACATTGGGCAGAAATAATATCGATAATAATATTGACCGGGAGCTACTAAATAACGGGACATAAATGTTAAGGATAATTTCAACATATATGATAATTAGAATTGTTTCTGTACGTCGGTCTTTAACGACACGCGTCCGCTCAGTTATTTTGCGCATGTTTGTTGATTACAAATGAATGTTATAGCTTCAACATATATGATAATTAGAATTGTTTCTGTACGTCGGTCTTTAACGACACGCGTCCGCTCAGTTATTTTGCGCATGTTTGTTGATTACAAATGAATGTTATAGCTTCAACATATATGATAATTAGAATTGTTTCTGTACGTCGGTCTTTAACGACACGCGTCCGCTCAGTTATTTTGCGCATGTTTGTTGATTACAAATGAATGTTATAATTTCAACATATACGATAGTTAGAATTGTTTATGTACACCGGTCTTTAACGTCACGCTTCCGGTACTATATTGGTACAGATTGCATCTAGACATGTTGTTGTTATTCCAACTGAGATACATATACGCCATGTACACATTTTTGTCAGCGTGCTTTAGCTGCAATTTGCGTATTCTGTACTGGATACAATAATACTTGAAAATTGTAGAGGCTCGGACATGCCACATTTTCATAAAAGTTGGTGAACAATAGCTGTTGTCGTTAAGTCAGTAGAGGGTACGAACAAAAACAGAAGTGCATAAAGCTTAAGTCTAGTGGGTGCCGGTGGGCGAGGGGGGGGGGGGCAGTAAAGCCGGAGTCTGATGAATGTCGACGGGGCGTGGGGCTGCAGGAGTCGGGTGGATGGGTGTGGGGGATGAGCAGAGAGGAGTCCATTAACCCTGGTTGGTGTGGGTGGAATTGGATACTGCCGTGACTGATGTTAAAGTTGCATGTCGAGTTCTTTCCCGCCAAAACTAAGCCCAGGTGAAATTTATATCAAAATTTGCCGAAAACTCGATTGTTTTATGCTATAAGTTCAAAAACCTGATAAACATCGCCGTTTCGGCTATGGTGTGGCAAACGTGTCTATCCCGGGACACCACAGAACTCGGTCGCGGTACTGCTACTTATAACAAAGCATCGCGAAGCACACAAACTGATGACGTTTACCACTAAAATGAAAACTTGTGGTAAATTGATATAACGGGCAAGGCTAGGAGACACTATTTGGCAGTCTGGCAAGGGTGGAGTTTAGACAAAAGAAGTCTTGAATGATTCAAGGACGGAGTCTTATTTGTATTTTGACCTCTTTAGTTTTGGCGGGAAAGAGCTCGACATGCAACTTTAAGAGCAGCGTATTATAGGTTTCCCGGACAGAGTTTCCCGGGCGGAGTTCTCTTGCTACTAATGGGAAGTTGTGGAAGCGAGACAGTACGGGATTTGTTTGTTTTGATGACGGTTCGGGCGATAAGGCGTTGGGAGAAATATTATTACTGTTGGCACCAAGCCAGGTAGCCCGCCGCAGGCCGCGGGATAAGGTGATAAGCACCCAGCGGTTGTGTTGACACATGCGATAGCTTTGACACATCTAGGAGCGACGGCTGGATATTAATAGGTTCTCATGGCGTAGGTTCTCAAGGCGGCTGCTGGTGCCAATGGGCTCTTGCATGCCGCGGCATAGTGGGACAGACAGCTTCATTTTATTAGTATAGATACATGCCAATAGTGAGACCCCCTCCGCTCAATATGTTCGTACGGTGTCATTATGATAGATACAGGTGGGGCATCTGGGGGACAATCCCGCATGCCACACCGGGTACCCACGCAGTCGTTGTGTTACCGTGGAGTCCACCAGGCCCAGAGTAACATATCTCGATACCTGTTTATTTCTACCACTAGTAGACGTGCAGGGTGTAAATTAATGTGGGAACCTACTTTATTAAATGCCAGTCGGAATAAAAGAGCGCCTCCGTTATGCGGGTTGCATGAAACTCACTTCGTGCTTCAGATGCGGGTAAATACAGGTGTTCATACCATCATACCCGTATTGCTCCCGCCCCACTACATTGGTATATAAACCACAGCTACGATTCCTTTTACTACATATAGGCCTACCAACGCAGTCTCTCTAGGACATTTCGAGACAAGAATCGGTTGCTGCCATCCCGCTGTACGTATCAAGGCCTGAAGCACACGTTGTCTGAGTGAGGATGAGCGCCGAGACAGGAGAGAAGACGTGGCTGTTCCCCGTGGAGGGGATGCACGACTACAAGGGGTTCCTCTGCCTGCCAGAGTGCCCCCCACGCGTCCTCCAGTGGATGGAGAACACCCTTCGCTTCGAGCTGGGTGACGTGCTCATCACGTGTTACCCCGCTTCCGGTAAGTCCGGTGCTCATCACGTGTTACCCCGCTTCCGGTAAGTCCCGTGCTTATCACGTGTTACCCCGCTTCCGGTAAGTCCCGTGCTCATCACGTGTTACCCCGCTTCCGGTAAGTCCCGTGCTCATCACGTGTTATCCCGCTTTCGGCAAGTCCCGTGCTCATCACGTGTTACCCCGCTTCCGGTAAGTCCCGTGCTCATCACGTGTTACCCCGCTTCCGGTCAGGTAGGTCCTCACTCTCGATGACAGCGTCCATCACAGTGGAGGACGCTCGTTCCTCACATTATATCTCAGGGGTGGACTTAAGGGGCGGGGGGGGGGACGTGAGCATATACTGTAAATTGGGTGAGTGACATTGTGTAGATGCAACACAGTGGCGGATCCAGGGGAGGGGAGTAGGAGGGAAGCGGTTAACCTCTGCTCAAGCAAGAGTATGTTAAGCACTGTTAAATGCGACATGTTTTCAATTACACTTATTGAGGAAGAATGCCGTTGATCCATGCAAAATCAAGGCCATCTGAGGTGCATATTTCCCCCCCCCCACCCCACCTTCCCTGATTGCAAATAATTGGTGGACACCAGCGGTCATTTTCATCCCTTCCCGTCCCCTTCCCCCGCGGTTGCCAGTTTTCAGAGAGCACAGAGCCCCCCCCCCCCCACACCCACCCCTTACCCCCGGTCGCCAGTTTTCAGAGAGCACAGAACCCTCCCCCACCCCCACCCCCAGGCGCAACCCAAATTCTTAGATCCGCCCCTAGATCTGTCCCACCAAACGGTCGCCAGCCTTGGATGCCACCTGAGTCGAGGTCATGAACGTTTTTCGACGGTGGTTAACTGACATTTGCATTTTTGATGCAGACTTTGAAAAAGTCATCAGCCCCACGAATTTCTTTCATCAAAAATGCAAATATCAGTTAACAACAGTCGAAAACAGTTCGTGATCTCGACATGGTTGACACCCAAGGCTGACGACCGTTTATATATATACATATATATAAATATATATATATAGGTGGCAATTTTCTGTATGAGCGGCTTTACTGATGTGCATGATTGCTCCTTCGACAGGCATCCGGTGGCTCCAGGAGACCGTGTGGCTGATGCACAATCCGGATCAACTGGACTCCAAGGAGGAGAAGGAATCGATCGGCAAGAGGATCCCGTTCATAGAGCACCAATGGTTCGACATCGATCCCGACGAGTTGCTCAAGGACTCCACTCCTCCGCGCGTCTTCAAATCCCACGTCCCGGCCGACTTCATAGATCACCACTTCGCCCAGAAGAAGGTCAAGGTCATTTCCTGGATGGCTGATCCGCGTCCGACGCTGGTTCGCTACTGGAATCTGTACAAACACGAGGGAAAGAGGTTCCAAGATTTCCCGGATATCGAGTGGGATTTGTTCTTCAAGCTGTTCGAAGAAAAACAATTATTCGAAGGCGACTGGTTCAAAACTGTGAAATCGTACATCAAATATCGTGATAATCCCAACTTCCTGTTCATGAAGTTTGAGGACGCAGAGAAGGACATCGTGGGAGCAAGTCACAAAATCGCCCATTTCCTTGGATTGGATGGGAAGCTGTCCGCTGACACGGTGGAGAAGATAGCACATGCGAACCCCTTCGATCGGACACCGGACTGGACCAAGCAGTTGACAGCTGAGCAGCTGGCTCACTATAACAAGCGCTGGGCTGAGGACATGCCTGGCACACCCTACAAATAGGGCCGCAGTTAACGGTGGATTTCACCTCGTTTATGTAACTCATGTAATTGTCAGCGATACACGCTATCGCAGTGGCGGATTCAGGATTTGGCCAAAGTTTTTGTCTGAAAAAAGGGATGCACACGTCATTTTTGCGTCTAAATGCCGCCGAAAATGGGCGAAATTGGTCTATGTACGCCGTGATACAAGCGGGCGGGGGGTGGGGGGTACGTGCCCCCCCCCTGGATCCGCCACTGTACCGGTACAAGCAGATACAATGAATTGATTTGGATACATGCAATTGCACGAAGTTTCTTCACAATAAAATCATAAAAGGCTGCATTTACTTTATTTATTAATGCTTGTACCAAACGTTTGGTGGGTGGGGCGCGGCTCGGGGCGGGGGGGGGGGGGGGTGCGACGTCAAGTATCGATGTATTCAAACATTTAGTGGTCGACATATGCGGGTTAACAGCTCTCTGGTGTTTAAAACATTTTTATGACGTCATTCTTTTGTTACAAGTGTTGATTCTTATCTACGAATCAACACTTTATGAGTCTGGGCGTCCAATATTGCATGTAACGGGTCGAGGGGTGTGACAGAACTCTCACAATAAATAAAATAATAAAATGGACCAGGCAGTGACTAGTTAAGTCCGTTTAATGTGGAAGAAGGCAGGGCCTCCACCACAGCATCTCCATGGGAGTGGGGCGCAGTGAATGCGACCCCCCCCCCCCCACCACCACCACCACCCCGAAAGACGACAGCAAAGAGAACACAAACTTCGCGACAGGGGCTTAAATACTAGAGTCTACGGCTCCTGCAATTGAAAGCAAGGTCAAGGACGCTCAACATTTTCGGCAGACGACATGTCATGTGCGCGATTCAAAACAAAACGCAGCACATTGGTCAGAAAATAACAGAAAATAAAAGTAAATCTGTAAGTTCGAAAGAGACCATGAGCGCTCGACTCCATAATATATTCGAGGACCCCGCCCGCCATACAAGAGTACGCAACTCGCCATAGCTGCCGCCCAGGGTGCCCTCGCTTCGACCCCTCTCACAGTCTTAATAAATATATTTCAAACTCCACGTAGCTTTGTAACATTACACAAGTGTTCATTCTTCCTAAATCCGCTCACCTCAGTCCTTATCACTGACCCAAACGCGAACAACGAGACATTTTGCCCGAGTGAAGCCGTAGCGGACGGACTTCCCCCACTTCCCCATATGCCGAAAGCGGAAGTAGAGTGCGGTGTCTTCTGATTGGTCGAGATCAACAGCCGCAAAATTTTGAAAAGTCATTCCTAATCAAGGGGGACGTTAACCAGATATGTCACTGGAGAAAATAACTAGACTTCTATATAGTAATTCTGATTAATCAGAATTGACTTTATGGCTACGCGGAGAATTATTGGAGTACTACATTATGTTGGTATCACCCCTACCCGATGGTGAGAAGAACGAATGGACTCGTCCAAGTGGATTCCCCCGCGGATTGTTTACCGATTAGCGTCAACCGCGAGACGATGTAGCGGCAGTTTACACAGGGGTTCACTTGACTCTCAACCACCAACGAAATAAACCACCTCCTCCACACCGCCTCCACTTTGCATCGACGCGAGTCAACAGGGTCTGGGCATAATTTCATGAAATGTCTGCTGATAAGAGGTCATTAAGTTTAAAGTCCATCTCTTGGGGGGGTATTTGTTACTAAACCACTTCCAAATATACATTTCTCAGTGGTTACTAAAGCCATTTATCAGATGCAATTATTTTACAATGTCTCTTATGCCATAAATATTAATATCTAAATTCACCAAAATAAACTCAAGCAGCGAACGATCCATTTCTAAACCCCCGCCCAGAGTAGAGATTTGTGACGTCACAAGATGAACCGGTTTGAGTGCGCTTCGCTCGCTTCGACTGCCCGCGCTGTTTGAATGAATGTACGTGCAGCAGGGAAGCTCTAACTTAGATGTTTATTTCGGTTAACATTATCTCATGATGAATATTTGCCACATGTAGATCTAGATAGACCTAGATCTATGACATTAGAGGTGTGGTCTTGTTGGTTAGAGCAACATTCGTGACCATGACTCAGACTGTTACTGAAAACAAACAGATCCAGGACAGTAGCCACTGCCACTGCCAGTGTGTTGCCAGCCTACGGGCTACGTTTCTTCCCCAAAATGGAAAGGGTGGGCTAGGCTACAGTAGGGGACGGGTCGTATCGGGGATGTCCGTCCAATCGTAGACATACAATCTAGATCTAGGTTTAAATGTATGTAGTAAAAGAAGTTCTTTATGCACATCAGAAGGGAGGGAGGGCGGCATTTATCGGCCTAGCCTAAAAAGCACGCAGCGCACTAATCCAGTCGTATGATTCATCACGTACCTTTTATAGTAATACTTGTGGAAACCCGAACGTTGTCCGGTTGGGACAAATAACTAAGAAGCTTTCACCAATTTGTTTGCTGGTCGTCCAATTAATATTTTATTTGATTACAAGACATATTTGCAGGTTTTTGATCTAGATCCCATGATATAATAAGCATCACTTTTTATAAATGAGGCGTTCGCACTACTGTTTTGCGAAGGGCGTTTCGAGGTTTTCAACTTTTACAGTTCCTTAGCAATCTCCAGTCGAGATGGCTCGAAGCGATACGTACGGCGGCAGAACACATGCTTCGGTTGCCCGAATACCTCCACTTGTTCTTCTTCACCCTCACTATGATTAATTCCAAATAATCGCGCTGGCATAGCTGCATCCCGATCGATGCGGAAGGACGATGGCCCTCCTATAGACGCCATGCTCAAAAGTTTACCGTATTGCGCAACGACACCGGTTCATCTTGTGACGTCACGAATCAATGAAATACTTGCCCCTGTCTATCTTCTACTTTTTTGGGTAGGTCTGTGATAAAATGGCTAATATTGGTAATATTGGTGGCAAATAAATTCAGTGCGTATGGAATTTCGTTAATATAGTGCAAATGGATCAAATATATGCAAAGTAACATAGGACATAAGAGATGGACTTTAAGCAATAATAATACAGTATGCAACTAGATGAGATGTGCTTACGAGCTATTTAAATATCATATATAATCATTGTATCATTAAGCCGTATTGTTATTAGTATTACATCATATGCGAGTGGATAATTTCAGAATTGTCTGCTGAAAGGAGTTACTAGGTTTTAAAATATAATACATGGTGAAATGCGATGACCCGTATTTGCGAGGCATTTATATATCGAAATAATGATCTTTATAGCACGTCTTATTGTAATTTGTATCTCGGCATATGTATTTGGATAATTTCAGAAATATCTACTGAACTAAGTTAAGTTTAAAGAAATAATTCATAGAAAACTATGATGATCCCTAGATCAGTGATTTCCATATTTGTACGAGGCGTTATCCCCTCACCTTCCTTGCTATGTATGAAGACAACATCTATTTTCATATAGCCTTTCATAAATATCCATAGTGGACTGCATAATATGGTATATCTATATATATATATATATCAATTAGTATCCATTAATATTTGCCTGTCTAACATCTGATTGCCACAGATGTGTACTACATTTAATTCTCAGTGGCAATGTGTTTGCCACTATATTTGTCATTAGCGATGTGTTTTCGCCTCACCATTTTGCTTGGCGATGTGTTTTTCCGCCAAATGTTTTTCAATTTGCGATGTGTTTTCCGCCACATGTATATTAGTGGCGATGCGTTTTTCCGCCACATCTTTATTAGTGGCGATGCTCTTTTCCGCCACATTTTTATCAGTGGCGATGTGGTTTTTCCGCCACTGATAATCTTGAACCTTTTATTCTCGGCAATAAATTGCCATATCCAACAACTTACATAACTCTTTGTGTTTTTCTATTACAATGCAGGGAACGAGCTGCGGGCGAGCCAGCTATATCACCCTTTCGTAGCGCAAGACATAAATAAATAAATTTTATATATGTGAAAATCAATTTGGCATAAGTGGGCTAATCTCGATCCTTGGGTAACCTCGACCCTCATGTGCTATTTTTATTGATGAGGTCACCAATCCATATTTGTTCGCCGATTTGATTTTTCGATAACAATCTTAGAGATGCCCCTGGTAACTAGACACAGAGAAGCTGGATTATAGATATGTGATTTTTTATCCAATTTGAATTAAATAAGTCATGCAACCCTACATTAACACGTGCTTTTGCAGCTTATCTGAAAAGTTAAGATACATGAGTTTCAAAAGCAAGCAGTATGCCTGATTAACACTGAGGATGATAATTTAATAAATAAAAAAGACTGACAGCAGACGATGTTTACAACATGTGTGACATAATGACAGTTCTTCCCCAGATTGACCTTGACCTTGTGAGAGATCGAGGTTACCCCACCTTTTTCACGACCGTGGTCTAACCTCGATCCCCTCTTTAATTTAACGTCATTTTGTAACAATATGTTATAAAAATATATCATGTTTTAGCAGTGGATGGTCACAATTACATGCAACAATAACTGTCCGGCCCTGCTTCCGCATATTCTGACGCTGACTAATATTTAAATGTGTTGAAACATAAATGAGTTATTTTGGTTTCGTAACGCAGCAATGCCAAATGGCATTCCCTTGGCATGATGGCCCATGAAATATTCTAACTTTGCGTTATGATTACCCGTGTAATAAGACTAATAAATATAGTTTCAATTGATTGCTTTATCTATCGTACGGCATAAGAGGCACAGTTATGTGAATTAATATTGTTGCTTTCGCACACTAAGAATCACGATATGCAGATGAAATCACCCACCTATCCCAGGGGGTCGAGGTTAGACCACAGGGGTCGAGGTTCGACCATGGCCCCCACTACCTTTCAGAAAATGAGCACTCCCCACAATCTGCCTACGTTTTCGTTTTTTCTATAAAATCCTATTATTTGAATACCATGGTTTACTGTTTGAACAAAAAATAAGTTCATTTCACATTATTAAAGAAAATAAACGTTTTTTTGTCTTAAGGGGTCGAGATTAGCCCACTTTGCCTTATTTGTTTTTATTAATTGCACATATGTGCAATTAGGTAATAAAGTCCATTTTCACTTGCAATAGTTTCGGATATAAGCTTATATATTTTAGGGTCCTTTTAAACTGCAAATCCCTATGTATTTACTTAATTGCTGGCTATATAATAAAACTATAATGAGGATATTGCATGTCCGCTTTACTTAATAACAAATACTGTATGCAATTACAAAGAGAAACCAATAACGGTCAGCTTAGTACCAACCTGGATTCCAGACCAACTGTGTAACGTTTTGTCACCTTGCCCACCGCTGTACTAAGCTTACAAGTGGGGGGGGGGGGGGGGTACAAGCGGTATTTACGTTCCTCGAGAACGGGCTTTTCATTTCACCGTGAAACGGGAATGAGGAAAATTATTACTCGGGAAATGGGAATGGGATATTAGCCAGCGCTCGTATAATCAATAATTTTCATCAATCGTGAACTGTGAATTTAATACTAAATAACCGTGAATTGGAAAATCGCCAATTTATATCATGTACGAGGAATCCTCCATTTAATTCATCGTGACACGGGAATAAAGAAATTTATTATTCGTGATGTGGGAACACGATCGCCCCCCCCCCCCCCCCCTGCAAGGTGGCTATGCCTGTTGCAAACCCGCTTGCCGTTTTCTCGGAGGTGTTTGGCTGCAGAGGAAATCAGGGTAGATTTGCCTGTGCCGGCTTGGCCAGTTACAAGCAAATTATGGCGCTGTTCTATGAGGTCAAGTGCTCTTCCCAAATTTGTGCTATCTCACACCGTCTCGATCAACTAATGCGCAGTTCTGAGTGCGGCCTATATCAGTATAAAGCGATCGTTCCTGCCCTAGCTGGGCGCGGTCAAACGCAATGGCCTGCGTCATCCGAATATTGTTTGACGCAGCCTGGTCTAAGATGAACTGTTGATACGTTGCTCGATGATGAAAAACTTCATGCTGTCACATATCACAAATTAAAAAGGCCCAAGACGTTCACGTCATTAAATGTTTTTTTTTTTTTTTTTGATCGACCAGTCTTTAAGCATTTCATAGTAAATGACAGGTCTCCACCGTATTCGACGGCCTTGACCCCGCACATCGCCTTCTGCTTTCGCTTCCGGCATATGGGGAAGTCCGTCCGTTACGGCTTCACTCGGGCAAAATGTCTCGTTGTTGGCGTTTGGGTCAGTGATGAGGACTGAGGTGAGCGGATTTAGGAAGAATGAACACTTGTGTAATGTTACAAAGCTACGTGGAGTTTGAAATACATTTATTAAGACTGTGAGAGGGGTCGAAGCGAGGGCACCCTGGACGGCAGCTAGGGCGAGTTGCGTACTCTTATGTATATTAGGTATTCTATGGCGGGCGGGGTCCTCGAATATATAATGGAGTCGAGCGCTCATGAAACAAACGCACGTGCGGCCGACCGATAAGCTTGAGCGAGCAGGCTACTTTAGTTTCGGTCTGTCCACGATCTCTTGCCATATGAGGTGTTTCAAACAGCGCTTATTGGCTATGACTATGACCCGTGCAAGGTCTAGGGGTGTAACAATCACAACCGAGCTGGAAAGGCTGGAATTTCCCATAAAGCTCCACCATCCCCACCATCCCCGCCGTCCCCACCGTCCCAGCCATCCCCTCTGTCCCCACCATCTCCGCCAACGCATGCATGGTGACAGGCAATTCTTTTGCATTGGGCTCTGCCGACAATGAAGCGTCTGTTTGGTATCCAGCTCGTTACAAATGAATAAGATATTTCGATTTTATATGTTCTGGCATATACCCAGTACAGGGGCGGATCTAGGAATTTGCCAAGGGGAGGGTTGCTCTCTGAAAAAAATTGCGACCGGGGGGGGGGGGGGGTGCTACTTACCGAGCCTTCCCCACGGAATTGGGGAGAGGAGGCACTACCTTACTTCAGTAGTGTGGGTGTGCCGCCCATGGAATATGGAGAGTGAGAGAAAAGTACGCGATTTGTGGTTAGGAAGAGACCATATTTTGGTGAACAAAATTGGCATCCAAATTGGACTATAGCAGTTGTGCAACGTATATTGGGGATTAGGCTGAATCAGATATCCGGTAAAAGGGGATCATAAAAACATGTGAGGACGACATGGAACATTGTATTTCCTTGCGAATGGAAAGTTTCAGTCTCAGGTGGGCACATTGAGAGAAAATGTAGGTAACTGCGCAGAGGAAAGAGAGAAACAGGCGAAAAAAGCGGTCATTGGAGTCAAAGTATAACTGTATGTGGCCCCGGGGATGGGGGGACTTCCCTCAGTCTCCTTCCCCGGGGGGGGGGGGGGGGCGGGGGAACTTCCCTCAGTCTCCTTCCCATGCTCGCCCCAGTACAGCCCAGAAAAAAAGTCGGGATGCAACTCCGGATTTAGAACATTCTATCTTTTCCAAAAAAGGTAACTCGTTCCGCGACGAAGTTTGGAATGACTCATTTTTTATGGGAAAAAAAATTCGTTCCGCAATCAAGTTTGGAGCGAGAATAAGTCGTTCCGCGACAAAGTTAGGAACGAGTTAATTTTTTTTGGTGAAAAAAAAATAAGTCGTGCTTAAAGAGAATTTGCAACGACTTACTTTAAAAAAAAAAAATATCGCGATGTCCTAAACCAGCCACCGTAGAATACTTTATTAGTACTGTATACTGTTTTACAGTCGAGTCTAGGTTCCAATAAATCTACATTTTGTGAGAGTGTCTACCAGTTGCTGGTATTATACATCGACGGCCCCTGCAGACGGCTTTACACTTAAAAGTCGAGTAATTTCTATAAGCGCATATCTTCGATAACAAGATATTTGCTTCTCTTTCTCTGCCGCCTAATCACATTTAAAAGTTGTACTATTGTGAAGGCCAAACGTTTATTATTCATGAGCTCTATGACGTACGTCTCGGGAGAGTTGGCGGAATCAGTACTGTAACCTCATTTGTCTAATCCGTCGCACCCGCGAAACTATGAAGTTGGCTCGCTCTCTTTTTTGGCTGGAAAGTCCCCCACCGCAGATACACTCACTTAGCCACCTACAAGCCGAAGTTATGATCGGCCTGCAGCAGCATTTATTTTTCAAAGTGACACAACTATATGAAGTTTAAGGCACACAGAACTTTTTTAATGTGTTGAATAGTAAAGAGGCATCTATTTTTTTATGCGATATTAAGGAAATAAGATAATCGAATTCAGCCTCCAAGAATTGTGCGCCGGGTGGAAAATTCGATCGTTCGGTTCTGCTATTGCAATCAGCCACATGACCTAGCCCTGATCTACATATGTGCATGTGGTAGCAGAGCTATACGGACAGCGCAGGACGGGGTTGAGGGACTATGGTTAGGCCTACTGGTGGATACAGAGGGCTCAGCCCAACCCCGTCCCTCGCATTTTCAGCGGTGTGGACTCTCCCGTTAGTTTCCTAATAGAACAGACTTTTCTTGATAGACCTACACCAAAAATGTGGAATTGTTTTAAAAAATTACCGAGTGATCGACTTTACCGGCCCATGATCGAATATAGCCGGATTCGGATTAGCCTTTTAAACCCGTCACTGACATTATTATAACATTTGCGACATATTCGCTAAAGGGCTGCACTAAACAGTGGGCGACTGAAATATCCTCGCCGAGAGACAGTCACAAAGTGATCGAAATATGCCAATCTTCCTTACTTTTCTAGTGACACGCGACATGAACCTCTCCTTAAAATAGACATGCGACATGGCTACCCCCCCCCCCCACCCCCTCAGGGGCCCTAAACATTAGGTTCCTGTCCAAAATCGTGGAAGTCGAACGATAAAATTAAAACTGTCAAATTTAAACAAAGCCCAATTAACGGCAGAATTGCGTGCAACACGCAAGATTGGAACAAGTCTTTGGTATGATAACATTTGCAGTCATTAATTCATTTCAGGTGCCTTGGCTGCATTTGACTGCAATTTGCTGAGTTATAGGCCTAATGCCAGGAAAATTTCATTATCCGTGATCTGAGAATCAGACCCTCATCAATGGAATCAAACTATTTTCCCCAAAGTCTCTGCTAGCAAATTCACACACTAAAAGTTCAGTAAATTGATATCAGACCATATATCCTACCATCGGAAACTGGGAATGGGATATTAGCCGACCATCGATTTGATTTTCATCAATCGTGAAGTGAGAATTTTAATACTAAATATCAGTGAATTGGGAAGTCGCCAATTTATATGATGTATCCGCCCTTTCCATTGTATACAGGGAGTTCTCTATTTAATTCATGGTGACCTGGGAATGAAGAAATGTATTCTTCGTGATGTAGGAACACGAACCCCCCTTGCCCCCCATACAGGTCACCATAGCCGACCTCTGGCCACTTGGTTGGGTCTGTCACCCACCTTCCTGCTGGCTCCTTGTAAGGGCACTGTTCAATGCCAGCCTCCTGCAGCTTGCTGCTATATCTTCTCTTGGCTTCATTAGGAAGGTTGTCAAAATAATCGTACGACATGTTCTTGTAGAAATTGGACAAATTGTCGAATACACGCAGAAGTACGGTGTGTTTACATTAGTAACGCGCACGTGCCTTTTGTGTTGTCCCTTGCGCGATAACGAGGCTTAAGTTTTCGTTGCGATTGCGCATGCGCGCTAAATGATGACGTCAGTCCGAAAAGGAGAATTGGGGCGAGCAACAGAACAGAAGAGCCTCCGAGAGGGCGTCACTGGGCAGCGGCCTCAGCCACATCAGCTCAGCGACATCATCTGCAGCGGCCGGAAGACGGGGTTAGGCATACCAGGGTCCGATGAGTTGGCTGCCTGCCTAAAGTAGCAAGGCAGGGTCCCATTCCCCAGCCACATATGAGGCCTATACCCCTTTCCCCTTTACACTTTCACAGTCAAATGATCCAGCGGTCAAAATATCCCGCGGTCAAAGTGTGCATAAACCTATAACTTACCACATGTGCCGTCTGTCGTAATTTTGTAATCCTGTGCTGACTTCTTCTGAATTAACTGAATTAATAGCGGCCACTGCCTGGTCCAATTCTTTATTTATCTTGTGGGTTATCTCACACCCCTCGACACGTTACATGAGTAGAAAGGTACAACTAAAGGTTATCCTTCGTCATCAAGGTGCATAATTAGGCCTAAAGCGACGGCAAATGGGAAATGGAATGAATCGGTGTTTTAGGCCGCTTTTGTGCACACGACGATGAACGATGAATGGGTGAACCATGCCTCAGATAAGGTATCCAGGATTCGAACCCCGGACCTATTAATCTGCGGTTTAATGGGCTAACCACTACACCAGGGGGCCCCTCCCCCCATGGCCCTCTCCCCTCATGGCAAATAAGATGGGATTGGGCCCTGTAAGCCGCTTAAAACACCAAATCATTTAATTTGAAGCCTCAAACGATAGTCATTCATCGCGCGGTCAGCGAGATCAGGTCCATGTGATCGGTCCTTGACGATGGCTGCTGTGTGCCACGATTACATCTCCTTCCCGCGCAGGAGAATCAAGCACCGAACTGGGGATGGGTGGTGATGGGGGTGGCAATGAACCACCAGCGTGTATCAGGCGCGTCTCTGGGGTATATCCTGCGTAAATCCATTATCCATTCGAATTTACATGATATTATATGTATCCAGCGCATATGTAGGGTGTATCCGGCATGTATCCACGGTGTACCCGGCATGTATCCAGGGTGTACCCGGCATGTATCCAGGGTGTACCCGGCATGTATCCACGGTGTACCCGGCATGTATCCAGGGTGTACCCGGCATGTATCCACGGTGTATCCAACTTGTATCCACGGTGTGTCCGTGGCCATGAATCCATGGTTATGGTTGAAGAATCATAGCCATGTAGCATTCAATTTCTATAGTGAAAAATCAAGTTCACATGACAAATTGAATTCTTTAAGTATCGCTTTCATAATTAGTTTCAACAATTTAAAAGCGCTTCCCTATACATAATTACTGATGTATGAAGTCTTTCATCTGTCCTTATCCAGGCCATAGGGCTCCTATTTGTACATCGTCGATCACATCTGCCCGTATCCAGGCCATAGTGCTCCTATTAGTACATTGTCGATAACATCTGTCCCTATCTCGGCTATAGTGCTCCTATTATTACATTGTCGATCACATCTGTCCGTATCCAGGCCATAGGGCTCCTATTAGTACATTGTCGATCACATTTGTCCGTATCCAGGCCATAGTGCTCCTATTTGTACATTGTCGATCACATCTGTCCGTATCCAGACCATAGTGCTCATATTAGTACATTGTCGCTTACATCTGTCCGTATCCAGGCCATAGAGCTCGTATTAATACATTGTCGATCACATCTGTCCCTGTCTCGGCTATAGTGCTCCTATTAGTATATTGTCGATCACATCTGTCCGTATCCAGGTCATAGTGCTCATATTAGTAAATTGTCGATCACAGCCGTCCCTTTCTCGGCTATAGTGCTCATATTAGTACATTGTCGATCACATCTGTCCATATCCAGGCCATAGTGCTCTTATTAGTACATTGTCGATCACATTTGTCCGTATCTAGGCTATAGTGCTC
This sequence comes from Arenicola marina, assembly GCA_964019135.1. Classification (NCBI taxonomy): domain Eukaryota; kingdom Metazoa; phylum Annelida; class Polychaeta; family Arenicolidae; genus Arenicola; species Arenicola marina. Next base: position 42,739,833 of record OZ025257.1, on the reverse strand, counting down.
CTATTAGTACATTGTCGATCACATATGTCCGTATCCAGGCCATAGGGCTCCTATTTGTACATTGTCGATCAAATCTGTCCGTATCTCGGCTATAGTGCTCCCATTAGTACATTGTCGATCAAACTTGTCCGTATCCAGGCCATAGTGCTCCTATTTGTACATTGTCGATCACATCTGTCCGTATCTGGGCTATAGTGCTCATATTTGTCCATTGTCGATCACATCTGTCCATATCTCGGCTATAGTGCTCCTATTTGTACATTGTCGATCACATCTGTCCGTATCCAGGCCATAGTGCTCCTATTTGTACATTGTCGATCACATCTGTCCGTATCCAGGCCATAGTGCTCATATTTGTACATTGTCGATCACATCTGTCCGTATCCAGGCCATAGTGCTCCTATTTGTACATTGTCGATCACATCTGTCCGTATCCAGGCCATAGGGCTCCTATTTGTACATTGTCGATCACATCTGTCCGTATCCAGGCCATAGTGCTCATATTTGTACATTGTCGATCACATCTGTCCGTATCCAGGCTATAGTGCTCCTATTAGTACATTGTCGATCACATATGTCCGTATCTCGGCTATAGTGCTTCTATTTGTACATTGTCGATCACATGTGTCCGTATCCAGGCCATAGTGCTCCTATTTGTACACTGTCGATCACATGTGTCCGTATCCAGGCCATAGTGCTCCTATTTGTACATTGTCGATCACATCTGTGCGTATCTCCGCCTGGTGCTCCTGTCTGTACATTGTCAGACAACTTTGATAAGAGTACCGGCGGCATTTTTCGGTGTGTCTGTCTACAGTGGCTGGATTACTTTGGCGCAAACCACACGTAACCAGGGGCGGATTCAGGGGGGAGGGTCCAGGGTATCCGGATCCCCTGCCCCCTTGGTGAGAAAGAATGCCGTTTTCAATGCAAAATTTAAGCCATCTGAGGCGTGGATCCCCCCCCCCCCCCCTCCCCTTGCCCCGGTCGTCAAAAAATTGGTGGACTCCGCGGTCGCAATGCTGTTCAGAGCCCTCCATGATGAGCCAAGCGTGGTATGATACATTCCTGGTATGATACAGCGGTAATATTTAAAGCCATATACTTACATGCATAAACGTTGCGATGACTGCGGAAAGCTCTGTCGATCACAGATAGGCTTACTCAGTCCACAGCGTAAATGCCGCGTTACGAATCGTATAACTTAAACCAAACAAAGCTGCAAATCCATCGTCTTTCGCAGACGGACGGATGTCAACCACAACCACTTACATGCACCATCTTAGATTTTTTACATTTTAGAATCAAGACTAAAAGTATCTCAAAATAATGATGCATATATGTATCTCCGAGAGTCTGTAAAAAAACAATTTCAAAACATAAAGCTGCGAAGTTTATTTATCGCGCGCGGACGTGATAGCGAGCCGCGGTCGACATCACACACAAAATACCGAACAGCGAACAAGCGCGCAGGAATATAAAGCCGGCCACCCACTTCTGCTCGGGTGACCAAATTGCTTCTCTCCGGATACCCGACAGGCTTTCGGGAATTAAATTTAAGACAGAATATATATTATTTGACCTGGGGAAGAGAAATTACAGAATATATTGCTTGAAGTTTCTATTTGCGTCCGCACGAAGATTGCGCGAGAGCTCTGGACGAGGCGGCGGGCCAGCGGAGGGGGGGGGGGGGGGTTGCACTATTATACAAATCTGGTGGGAGGGTTCCCCGCGTGCCTTGATGCCTGAGAAAGCCGATATTTCTATACTAATAAAATGGAGCTGTCTGCCCCGCCTATGCCGCTGCATGCACTAGCATATTGGCACCAGCAGCCGCCTTGAACATGTTGAAAATGTCAACATTGTCGCTGGGTGCTTATCGCATGTCCCGCATAGTCACCATTTGGGCCGCCTTAGATGGAGGCCGCCTTGGATGTGTATGCACCCGACCCACTGCATGCACTGCATGGGCCGCCTGGCATGTATCGACATTGTCGCTCTCAACACTATCGCTGGGTGCTTATCACCAAGCTTGTTTTTTGTTATTTATTTTTTTCATTCCGCGCATAATATCGCCTTTTTGAGTACTTATCCCGCATGGTGACCATGTAGCCCAGTAAACTTGACCCTTCTGACAACAAGCTGATAGGCAGAAGGGTCAAGCAATACACATGGTTAAAAAAGTAGTAATGCATAACCAAGCTCACTTCGATGAATGATTGTCGATTATGACAACGAGCCTACCTCTCTAAATCGCCTCGACCTTCTTCTTCAGACATTACTTGGACCCTAGGATGCATTCATTTTAAAGTTTGCTCTCTATCACTTGCACATCAATTATATTTTCATCAGCTGTTCACGGCTTTCCTCTCTGACGCTTCAAATTTGACCAGGCAATAGAACCGACATCATCCGTATGGCGGCGCCGCTAGTTTCGTCAAAAACGCACGCACGACTATAGACACACAACGAAAATTAGTGGCGCCGCCATGCGGAAGCTTTCTGGTGTATTGCCTGATGTCAACAAACGAGCCGCGGCAACTGCCTGGAATAATTTGAAGCGGCAGAGAGGGATACCGTTAACGACCGACGAAAATATCATTGATGTGCAAGAAGTATAGATCAAACTTTAAAATGAATGCATCCTAGGGTCCAAGTAATGTCTGAAGAAGAAAGTCGAGGCGATTAGGAGAGGTAGGTTCGTCGTCATAATCCGCAATCATTCATCGAAGCGAGCTGGGTGATGCAATGCTACTTTCGTGACCATGTGTATGGCATGACCCTTACACCCCCGTTAGGGTTGAGGTCGTGAGGGTCATGCGTCAGGGCTAGGTGACCATGGCTACCTTGCTTGGTGCCCACAGTAATCATATATCTCCCAACGCCTTATCGCCCAAACCGTCATCAAAGCAAACAAATCCCGTACTGTCTCGCGCCCACAACTTCCCACCAGTGGCAATGGGGGAACTCTGCCCGGGGAACCTTGCGGACTACCTAAGCGGATTACATGCGGAAACAGCGCTAGACACCAATTACCGCAGTGTCCAACTTCAAGTTAGGCCGACTACATGCGGAAACAGCGCTAGACACCAATTACCACAGTGTCCAACTTCACAGTTAGGCGGACTACATGCGGAAACAGCGCTAGACACCAATTACCGCAGTGTCCAACTTCACAGTTAGGCGGACTACATGCGGAAACAGCGCTAGACACCAATTACCGCAGTGTCCAACTTCACAGTTAGGCCGACTACATGCGGAAACAGCGCTAGACACCAATTACCGCAGTGTCCAACTTCACAGTTAGGCCGACTACATGCGGAAACAGCGCTAGACTAGTGTCAGGAAAAGGATTCCTATAGTCATAAGAACGAAAATTTTAAAACTTGCGACCGGGGGCTGGGGGCGCTCGGAAAATGTGTGTTCATAACCGCGGACCCCCCCCCCCCCCAAACCCAGCAATGTATTAAGTAGCAGCCCCCCCCCCCCCCCCGGCGGCGGTGTGCTTTTCCAGGAGTATTGTGTGCTTTGTCACACGCTGACACCGTTTATGCAGGCCAGGGGGTCATTTCACTAAAATCTCGTAACTTTTTCTCGTAAAATGAAAAAATTTAATTGCTGTCTCGAACAGGAATGACAAATGTTGAATTTATCCTAAGTATAAAGCAAACATGTTTTTGAATACTATTGGGGAAAAATAAATTGCACGAAGACGGCTGCACCCCGAGCATCGCAGTATAACGCTGAGTCCCATTGCTCGTAAAGTTACGATCTGTCGTTAAATTAGCACGTGAAACATATGGTTACGAGCTCGTAACTATTAGTGAAACGATCCCCTGACCACATAAAACGTCTGTTTATTGGACTGTGGCAATGTCCACTTTCTCCGTAGTGTGATACTGTAGTGCTGTAGTGCTGTAGTGCTGTAGTGCTGAATTGTGCCCAGCCGGTCGCCCCGAAACCGTGTGTGTTATGTGGGGGATGGGAGGGGGTAGCTCAGGGGCAATGGGCTTAAGGCAGGGGCGTTTGCAGGAAATTGTGAAAGGGGGGGGCACAATAAATTGTTCCACAAGAACATTAAAAAAATTGAATCAAGCTTGATGCATTGTAATAATAAATAAGGAGAGACCAGGAGACACAAAATTTGAAAAAGCGGCGGGGGAGGGGGGGCGGGGATGTACCTGAGGGTCTGACAGATGGGGGCTCGTGCCCCGCCCCCCCTATCCTGGACACGCTCATGTAAGGGTTGGGCACACGGAAAGTGGCGAGGAGCTGGAAAGAGAGGCGAGAGGCCCTTGTCGGGCAATGGAATATTCATAAGAAGATTATTAAACATCATGGTACTATAGAAAGTCGGTAACGGGTGAGATTTGTGTAATGTTAGCTTGTGTCACTAGGCTGGTGTCATATCGTGTCTAATGTCTGGCATTCTGTGTGTGCGTTATATATATGAATGGCGACGTCAACCTAGCCTTCGGGCGGTCAGAATAAACGGTGGTGAAGCGGCTTTGGAAGGCAAGTCCCTCTATATATACAGCCTGCGGCCATTGTGCAAAGCTCACCCAGCGCATCCCGTTATGAACTGGTATCAGGGCGCGTTCATCGTTTATCAACAAGACAGACGATCAGCGGCCAGGCGGCGTGCTGGCGGGCGGGGGTGGGGGGTGGGGGGGGGGGGTCGGGATAGGGTTAGGGTTAGGGCGTGAAGGGTGGGCGGGGGGGGTAGGGATAGAGTTAGGGCGTGAAGGGTGGGTGGGTGGGGGGGGGGGTGTAAGCCACAACTTTCTAACGTGTTCTGAGCTGCACCACGCCGCAAAGCTGTCCACGAACCAAGGGCCGCATTAAGGAAGATTTCGCGTGTTAATACCCCGCCACGACTTCTCTGCCCACTTTCCTACTGACTTTCGTGCGGACCAGCTTCTGCGGATTGTGCCGGGGTCCCTACGGCCGGGTGGGTAAACAGGCGCTGTTGACTCAGTTCGGCAACGCCTGGCTGCATATGCTGAACAAACCGCGATATTTGTGCCCTTCTCTGTCAATATCTTTAACTCAAACTTGCGGCTACTGATTTGTTGGGCGCGCGGTAAGCTCCCGGTAAAGGCTACAGATCTGTCCACGACTGATAACCAACGCCTTAATCATGTCCAGGCTGGACAGGCCGACACAGCGCGGGGCCGGGCGTACAATCAGTCAGCCTTCGTTAGTGCGATAATCCACTCGGCACCGACCAAGCTTATCTGTTGGAGGAGGCACTGGGCTGTCAGGGGCAACAGAACGCTCGCTGCCCCCCTCCCCCCCGCCCCCTCTATACTCATCCGTCCTCTCGCCGCAATATTCATGCAATGCTACAGGATTATATCTCCGTGCGAGGTGAGTGGTCTGGTGGTGTAGATGTTTCTAGGACTAATATTCTAGAGGTTCACCTGGTAAGGGTGGCTATACTGACTGTCTGGCCCCAGACAGAACGAGGTGTCATTGGCTCTAGCCAAGACAACATAGACACAGTATGCAGACAACCCCCATGCTGGCCCCCATGCTGACTCCCCATGCCTGACCCCTATGCCTGACCCCCATGCCTGACCCCCATGCCTGACCCCCATGCTGACCCCCATGCTGACCCCTATGCCTGACCCCCATGCCTGACCCCCATGCCTGACCCCATGCCTGACCCCCATGCTGACCCCAATGCCTGACCCCCATGCCTGACCCCCATGCTGACCCCTATGCCTGACCCCCATGCTGACCCCCATGCTGACTCCCATGCCTGACCCCTATGCCTGACCCCCATGCCTGACCCCCATGCCTGACCCCCATGCTGACCCCTATGCCTGACCCCCATGCTGACCCCCATGCTGACTCCCCATGCCTGACCCCTATGCCTGACCCCCATGCCTGACCCCATATGCCTGACCCCCATGCCTGACCCCCATGCCTGACCCCCATGCCTGACCCCCATGTCTGACCCCCATGCCTGACCCCCATGCTAACCCCCATGCCTGACCCCCATGCCTGACCCGCATGCTGATCCCCACGCTGACCCCCATGCCTGACTCCCATGCCTGACCCCCATGCCTGACCCCATGCCTGACCCCCATGCCTGACCCCCATGTCTGACCCCCATGCCTGACCCCCATGCTAACCCCCATGCCTGACCCCCATGCCTGACCCCCATGCCTGACCCCCATGCCTGACCCCATGCCTGACCCCCATGTCTGACCCCCATGCCTGACTCCCATGCCTGACCCCCATGCCTGACCCCCATGCCTGACCCCCATGTCTGACCCCCATGTCTGACCCCCATGCCTGACCCCCATGCTAACCCCCATGCCTGACCCCCATGCCTGACCCGCATGCTGATCCCTATGCTGACCCCCATGCCTGACCCCCATGCCTGACCCCCATGCCTGACCCCATGCCTGACCCCCATGCCTGACCCTCATGCCTCACCCTCATGCCTGACTCCCATGCCTGACCCCATGCCTCACCCCCATTGGTCACCCCCATGCCTCACCCCCATGCCTCACCCCCATGCCTCACCCGCATGCCTGACCCCCATGCCTGACCCCCATGTCTGACCCCCATGCCTGACCCCCATGCTAACCCCCATGCCTGACCCCCATGCCTGACCCGCATGCTGATCCCCATGCTGACCCCCATGCCTGACCCCCATGCCTGACCCCCATGCCTGACCCCATGCCTGACCCCCATGCTTGACCCCCATGTCTGACCCCCATGCCTCACCCCCATGCTAACCCCCATGCCTCACCCCCATGCCTCACCCCCATGCCTCACCCGCATGCCTGACCCGCATGCTGACCCCCATGCCTGACCCCCATGCCTGACCCCCATGCCTGACCCCCATGCCTGACCCCCATGCTAACCCCCATGCCTGACCCCCATGCCTGACCCGCATGCTGATCCCCATTCCTGACCCCCATGCCTGACCCGCATGCTGATCCCCATGCTGACCCCCATGCTTGACCCCCATGTCTGACCCCCATGCCTGACCCCTATGCCAACCCCCATGCCTGACCCCCATGCCTGACCCCCATGCCTGACCCCCATGCCTGACCACCATGCTCAGTAGGACGAACAGCAAGATTGGCTCTTACTTTTCGCCGCGAAAGCTGCTTTGTAGTTCCTCATGCAGCAATTTATCCGATCTCCCGGCAGAGGGCTTTCTGCTTTAAGCTATAGTCCCTCTGCCCCACGTCAAATTTAAAGCAATATATTCCGTAATTTTTTGTATTACCAACGTCTTCTCCATGTCAAATAAGTACATTCTGTCTTGAATTTAAATCCTAAAAGCCTGTGGGCTATCAGGAGAGAAGCAATTTGGTTACCGGAGCAGAGGTTGGTGGCCGGCTTTATATCCCTGCGCGCCTGTTCGCCGTTCGGTATTTTGTGTGTGTGATGTCGACCGCGGCTCGCTATCACGTCCGCGCGCGATAAAAATAAATATGTACCCTGTTGAAATGTTTGTTTTACAGACTCAAAGAGATATAAAACATATGCATCATATTTTTTGTAATACTTTTAGTCTTGATTCTAAAATGTAAAAAAATCTAAGATGGCGCATGTAAGTATATTGCTTTAACCATCAGAATTATCCTTCATACGCGAAAATTGAAAATGAATCTTAGCAAAGATATATTCGCAGTTTGGCATCAAACACATCATGGTTAGCGTTTAAGGGGCTATTGGTACCGTACCGGACAAATTCAGTCCATTTTGATTAATTAGAATGAATGCTAAACAGACATCCCAAATACTTCAAATCCGAACAATTTCTAAAGAGTTTAAGGAAGAATTAACGTTTACCTTCGGATCATGGCCTATTTTTTGTGATGTATGTATATTGAGATGTGTGTTTTCTGCTCACTTTCGTCAGAAACAATTGAGCACCTTCTTTTTGAATGCCCATCTGTGAGACCCATATGGCATGAACGTTGGCTAGAGTCTGCATCAGCCCAGACCACATGTACCCGTTTTACACCGAGAGCAAGCCTGTCTGGAATAGATTTGTCCCCACATAGCCAATTTAATAATAATTTGACTGTACTTGTTAAAAAAATTATATACATGTATTATTTCAAGTGGTCAAACACGGTTTGAGTTTTTCAGGGTGTGAAAAACTGTATCAATCATTACTATAGGCCTAAAAAGAATGGGGGCCGGCCCGATAGCTCAGTGGGCTAGAGCGCTCGCATTGAGTATTCTAGTCACCCGAGAGCCTAACGGCACGTGGGTCGGTGGTTCGAGCCCTGCTGTGGCCATGTCTGTGTGGTCGCAGGATAAAGATCCTATGTCTTTCTTCGTAAAGAATAGGGGGTTACCCCCGGATACATGGCTCCACTCTCCCTTCCTTCTCCCATTGACGCGATATGACCAAAAGTGGTTAAAGCGTCCTGAATAACCAACCAAACCAAACCAATCAAAAATAATGCTGTAGAAAGGAAACTGAATCTTAGTACTGATATGTTTTATAAGAAATGGAGACCACTATCAGACTCTAAGTGAATAATGCCATGTTTTTGTGGGTCTATTGCTCTTTTTGTATGAAAAAATAAGAAAAAAATATCGTGGACTAAAATGTATCCATTCACACTCCTATGCACGCGAAATACAGTTACGAGGAGCAGCAAAAAAATCCATGTGGCACTATCATTGTCTTGCCAAAGCCATCGCCAAGATCATGGTCAAGGTCACCTTCACGTGGAGGTCGTCAGCTCCTAGAGAGCCGTGACGGATCACGTGACCTCCATCTGTTAATTGCAATTGTTCCCTTGACGCCCGTCCATCGTCTTTATTCCCGCTGTCCGGCACTGGTGTCGCCCTCTAGTGGCTCCCCTGGAGATCTGCTGACATTTCCCAGTCAGGCCGCTGGTACGAGGTCAGCCTCGTTATGAGAGGCAGAGCGGATAGAATAGCCGACTGCACGGGGGCGGGGGGCACCGTGGGTTGGGGTAGGTGTTGGGGGAGTGGGGTAGGGTGAGTCTAAAGCGAGTGGTAAGGCGAGGAAGTACGGATGGCAAAGGTCGGCGATGGGTCTAGAATGTTGTCATTAGATCCGTCTTTCTTCTTTTAGCTTATTTTGTGCAGATAGTGGTGCTGTATAATGAGCCGAGAAAGAAGATGAGGAGAGGTGACGGGTGGGGTGGGTAGGGGGTCACGTCAGTGTCCCCTGCTCGGAGCACGAGGTAGTGGGGCGTGGAGGCCGTAAGACTGGGGCATCGGTCAGCTGGGGGGGAGGGGGCGGGGGAGTGGAGGGGCCAATGACAGGCCCCATCCTGGCTACAATAGAATGACATCTCCGGGGAACACTTTATGGCGACCACGGAGACCATACCTTAGGAGCGACAACCTGATCGTAATCACAATGTGAGGGTCCGGGCCACTTGTGAACCTCTCCGACACCCCCCCCCCCCCCCCCCCCACCAGCCCCCGCCATCGTGTCCCCTTCCCCCACCACCAGAGTGATTGGCCGCCCGACCGAACCCAGCACAGTCGTGTGCCCCAGCCCGGCCTTTTACCAAGGGTATCCCTCCACTTAGTCTAACGACCGGCCAGCTTTACTTGCCTTTTACAACTGTGTCAGTCACGAGGTGGGTGAGGGGGTGGAGGTGGGTGGAGTGGTTCCGTGATGGCAGGCTGCTGATTCAGCTGAGGGAGTCACGCCAGTTCTCAGTCAGTTACTGTGCCCATCAGTATCATGTTAGTGGGACAGAGTGGCAACTTAACGGCTCGCTATCTGTCACCATCTACATGTTATTGCCTGAGTAGTGAACAAGTTATGTAGCAGTACATAGCTTTTCAGCAGTGGCGACAGCCAGTGAATCCGACATTTTATAAATGTATTGTCTTTAAGTCTGCCCTAATGGAGATATCCATTCCCCTGCACCTCTTGGTTAACACTACGGCGACCTGTTGTCGCATGCCTGCACACAACTCCCACGACAAGTCTCTTGACTTGACACCATTGTCCTGATATCATATTGCTTATTATTATTCCAACATTATTCCTTCACAGACCCTGTCCCACCCAGACCCTGTCCCGCCCAGACCCTGTCCCACCTAGACCCTGTCTCGCCCAGACCCTGTCCCGCCCAGGCCCTGTTCCATCCAGACTTTGTCCTGCCCATGGCCCTGTCCCGCCCAGACCGTGTCCCACCCAGACCTGTTCCGCCTAGACCCTGTCCCACCCAGACCCTGTTCTGCCCAGACCCTGTCCCACCCTGACCCTGTCCCGCCCAGACCATGTCCCCAGACCTTGTCCCGCCCAGACCCTGTCTCGCCCAGACCTTGTTCCGCCCAGACTGGCAGGCGAGTTAGTGTTACCGCAGCGGTGATATACCGTGGGCGTTAGCGGGTTGGAAGGGGGGTGGTGGCGTCTTTATGTTTGCATGTGACCACCGGGGGGTCATAGGTCACGACTAGGCTCCAGCCTGTATCACTCCCATCGAATCCTTTGTCAACCGCCCAGGACGGTCAACGGGAGGAGGCCACAGATATTCGCGCAAGTGCAATTTCATTTTATACCTCATGGTCTATTCGTGTCGGCTTGGAATACTAATGGCAGGATCCTTCTTTCCCCTCCGCGTGGCTCACCCTTCATTGCTAATCGTGGTACCAACACATAGCTTCAAAGGTATGGTCTGCGATCAATGAATAAACTACGCCGCTGAACGTTAAGAGCGAGGCGACGATTTAAATATAATAATAGGTTTATTGCATCTAAAAAACATGTACATTACATCTTCATGTGCAAACAGAGCTGAAGCGGTGCTTATATGCTCGTGCAAAAGAAACAAAAAGAACAAAATGATTACCCCCCCCCCCAAAAAAAACCAAAAAAACAAAAAAAACAAATATATATATATATATATATATATATATATGTAAAATTAAACAGATTTTTTCATAATAATGCCGTACACAAAATAACTGTTTAATCACTCAGATATTGTTAGGTAATTTCTTTTAACAACATACTTTTTCCCGTTCTCTTAAGAACATGTATAGAGCATAGAAAGTTAAGCCTGGTAAACCACTTATTAAATACACGCGTTCCCATATTTCTAACTGACATCTTCATACAATTATTTCTATATTGTGGCGCTCGTAGGTTATTGGACGCTCTTGTTGCATACTTATGAACATCTTGGTTTCGGACAAACATTTTCTTTATAATTTCTGGATGTATCTCATGGTATTGCCTGTACATAAAAATTAACATCTTATATTCATACAGGGAGGCTAAGGGTAGAAGATTATTGGAGACAAAAAGTGGTTTAGTATGAGCAAGTTTAGGAGCACCATATAAGATTCTGATAGCTCTTTTCTGCAGAGTATTCAATGGCTTAACATAGGATTCAAATGCAGCTCCCCATAATTCGATAACATACGAAAGATATGGAAATATAAAACTATAGTATAACATAACATACGTAAGGTTTCACTTTTAAACACCTTTCTGCACTTATATCGTGAACATATTGGAGTTGTTACTGTTGCAAAGTATGGGTAATCTGTGTGCTATGTATGTGCAGACCAAGTACTATCAAACCACACCACCACGGAACCGTCGACGACATTCAGTGCCAACTAGCAACGAGGATCATGAAATTAAAATATTTTAAATTATTTCCATAAATGTAATTTAATACATATGTCACAATGAACACAAAAATGAAGCTAATTTCTCTTCAAACTTTGTCTCTGATTTACAGTTTGCATTATTATGAACATATATATGAAAAGAATCAACGAAATCACTGCCAATTTTAAAGGAATGGAATGGAATGTTGGTGTTTTAGGCCACTTTTGTGCACATACAGGCTAAATTGGGCCAAGGAACCTCCCGAGACGATGAAGGATGAAGGAATGAAACATGCCCCAGATTAGGTGCCCGAGCCCGGATTCGAACCCAGGACCTATTGATCTGCGGTCTAGTGCGCTAACCACTACACCAGGGAGGCCCCCCAATTTTAAAGAAGTAGGGTCTCGCAATAATGCGACTGCTGGCACGGGTTGTCATGGAGAACGCTATAATGGGGAGTAAACAGGGCGCAGTCGATCCATGGTGACGGAACGTGCTTCGGTTTGAGTCCTGTGGGGGGTGGCTGCCCCCCCCCCCCCCACCGCTCGCCCGGGACCTGGCTGCCTCCCTCCCCACACCGCTCGCCCCGGACCTGGCGAGCACCCCGCACTGTTGACGTAGCTGGTGTCGATTGTGTCAGAATGCGAATAGCCCAGTCGGCGTTTTAAAAGACTAAACCACGCAGTGCTTTGTGCACTTGCCTCTCCGCCGTTCGTTGTACAGCACAGAAGAGGCAGCATAGAGGCCGACGCTAAGCGTATCGTATATAAATACCAACACCGACATGATAGTGGTGAGACAAAAACAAAAAGATATTAAAAAGGACACGCAGCAGTGCAGGTGCGGATCCAGGAATTTAGAAGGGGGGGGGGGGGGGTCCACTGAAACTTGCGAATGCCAATTTTTGGACGACCGGAGTGGGAAGTCCACGCCGCTTCAGATAGCGTTCTTCCTCAAAAAGTGGGGGGGGGGGTCCATGACTCAGATGGCTTTTACATTGAAAAACGGCATTCTTCCACAAAAGGGGGCAGAGGGGGGAGGGGGGGCAGGGGATCCGGACCCTTCCAGTGCCATGTGTAAGAGAGGCGGAGATGGCAGCCATGTGATAAAGACCTCGACAGAGAACCTTCCCATCCTGACATGCAGACAACATCTCGGCTTCCCTCCGTTCCTCCGTTCAGGCGCATTCCCGGTTGATCTACGGCTACTGGATCGGCCGCTCCGTCTGGTTGGCATTGTGTTTGGATAGCGCCGTGTACAGCCACACTGAAAAACATTGCAGGTGGTGGCGAATCGGTTTGGCGGTGGCGGCGAGGGCAGAGGCCGTAGGGGTCCCACTGGCGCCTCCCCCCCTCCCTCCCTCCGCCCCCGCCACCCCCCCACTTCCTCCCCCGGGCGGCCGGCCGTCCCACCTTGATAAAAACTGGCCAGACCCTCATTAGACCTGTGCCACGAGGCGGCCAGTGGGGCTACAGCCGCGCCTAATTGGGGACAAACATGGTGTGGCCCTCTAACGAGACTATCATCGGGATTCAACCGCCTCAGCCCGCGTGGTTGCGTCCACAACGCGTCCTGCAAAACACGCCAGGAGGCGCGTGGCGCGGCGCTGTTCAGATACATCTGCGGTGATCCCCGCGGTCTCATCCAGGAAACGTCCTGTAAGTGCGCCGGGAGCTTTGGCCACGTCTTGGCTACCGCTGCCTGCCGAGGCCGCGGTTACAGTCACATTCCGGCGGCCACCCCCGGCACGAATACGTCCTCACGGGTTTCCTTCTCCCGACCAGCGACTCCCCGGCCGCCACGATCTGCTGGGCGTGCTCGCCATCTGGCCCACCGACAGACACACAGGCAGACCGATACACAGACTGAGCGGCAGTCACTCCATCAATGGCCCAGTCGATGAACTCCATACCCTCCTATCTCGATCCGCAGCTTGCACGTCTCATCTCTGCGGACTCGCTTCTCGCCGGGACTTCCACGTCAATGGCTCCTTGAATGGATTCCTCAATGTTACTTTAGGCTCCTTCCCTGTTACCGTCGTCTTTACGAGAATCTCAGAACGTTGTCTTCGCGACATCCGCATACATTCTGCCAGCTTTCTAAAAAGTAAGTAAAAAGTGCTTTATATATTATGTTGCCATGATGTGAGGCCGCTGACATGTGAACAGCTCACGGTGAGTGATCGAGTGAAGGTTACTTGGCAATGAGTTTTAGTGATACCTTAATTAACCTGGGCTTCTATGGACCGATTTGGATCTGCATACAGATATCATATTGTTTAGTAAATTTTACTTGATACTTGGGATCTGGCTGTCACGATAACATTGCAACTCCTGACGGCCATTTTCCCGATACATCTGTTTACCTCCTATGAAGATCAATCATAATATACAGGGACTGCCGCGTGGGCAACAAATACTTAATTATAATCTGGATAATAATAGTGGTATCGCTAGGCGATGTTCACTGGGCGATATTCACTGGGTGATATTCACTTGGTGATATTCACTGGGTGATATTCACTGTTTGTTATTCACTTGGTGATATTCACTTGGTGATATTCACTGGGCGATATTCACTGGGTGATATTCACTTGGTGATATTCACTGGGCGATATTCACTGGGTGATATTCACTGGGTGATATTAACTGGGTGATATTCACTGGGCGATATTAACTGGGTGATATTAACTGGGTGATATTAACTGGGTGATATTCACTTGGTGATATTCACTGGGCGACATCCACTGGGTGATATTCACTGGGTGATATTCACTGGGTGATATTCACTGGTTGATATTTACTTGGTGATGTTCACTGGGCGATATTCACTGGGTGATATTCACTTGGTGATGTTCACTGGGTGATATTCACTGGGTGATATTCACTGGGTGATATTCACTGGGCGATATTCACTGGGTGATATTCACTTGGTGATGTGCACTGGGCGATATTCACTGGGTGATATTCACTGGGTGATATTAACTGGGTGATATTCACTGGTGATATTCACTGGGTGATATTCACTTGGTGATATGCACTGGGTGATATACACTGGGCGATATTAACTGGGTGATATTCACTTGGTGATATTCACTCTTTGTTATTCACTGGGCGATATTCACTTGGTGATATTCACTTGGTGATATTCACTGGGCGATATTCACTGGGTGATATTCACTGGGTGATATTAACTGGGTGATATTCACTGGTGATATTCACTGGGTGATATTCACTGGGCGATATTTACTGGGCGATATTAACTGGGTGATATTAACTGGGTGATATTAACTGGGTGATATTCACTTGGTGATATTCACTGGGCGATATCCACTGGGTGATATTCACTGGGTGATATTCACTGGGTGATATTCACTGGTTGATATTTACTTGGTGATGTTCACTGGGCGATATTCACTGGGTGATATTCACTTGGTGATGTTCACTGGGTGATATTCAC
>OZ025257.1:42677775-42724575 GCA_964019135.1 Arenicola marina | reverse complement strand
ACAATGTCAATGTTACGATATGTGCATTGGTGTGGCCACTAGGGTGACTGGAAGGCACACTGGGGTCAGTGATAGCTGGTGTGGCCACTAGGGTGACTGGAAGGCACACTGGGGTCAGTGATAGCTGGTGTGGCCACTAGGGTGACCGGAAGGCACACTGGGGTCAGTGATAGCTGGTGTGGCCACCACATCACGTGGTGACTGGAAGGCACACTGGGGTCAGTGATAGCTGGTGTGGCCACCACATCACGTGGTGACTGGAAGGCACACTGGGGTCAGTGATAGCTGGTGTGGCCACCACATCACGTGGTGACTGGAAGGCACACTGGGGTCAGTGATAGTTGGTGTGGCCACCACATCACGGGGTGACTGGAAGGCACACTGGGGTCAGTGATAGTTGGTGTGGCCACCACATCACGTGGTGACTGGAAGGCACACTGGGGTCATTGATAGCTGGTGTGGCCACCACATCACGTGGTGACTGGAAGGCACACTGGGGTCAGTGATAATTGGTGTGGCCACCACATCACGGGGTGACTGGAAGGCACACTGGGGTCAGTGATAGTTGGTGTGGCCACCACATCACGGGGTGACTGGAAGGCACACTGGGGTCAGTGATAGCTGGTGTGGCCACCACATCACGTGGTGACTGGAAGGCACACTAGGGTCAGTGATAGCTGGTGTGGCCACCACATCACGGGGTGACTGGAAGACACACTGTGGTCAGTGATAGCTGGTGTGGCCACCACATCACGGGGTGACTGGAAGGCACACTGGGGTCAGTGATAGCTGGTGTGGCCACCACATCACGTGGTGACTGGAAGGCACACTGGGGTCAGTGATAGCTGGTGTGGCCACCACATCACGTGGTGACTGGAAGACACACTGGGGTCAGTGATAGCTGGTGTGGCCACCACATCACGTGGTGACTGGAAGGCACACTGGGGTCAGTGATAGCTGGTGTGGCCACCACATCACGTGGTGACTGGAAGGCACACTGGGGTCAGTGATAGCTGGTGTGGCCACCACATCACGGGGTGACTGGAGGACACACTGGGGTCAGTGATAGCTGGTGTGGCCACCACATCACGTGGTGACTGGAAGGCACACTGGGGTCAGTGATAGTTGGTGTGGCCACCACATCACGGGGTGACTGGAAGGCACACTGGGGTCAGTGATAGTTGGTGTGGCCACCACATCACGTGGTGACTGGAAGGCACACTGGGGTCAGTGATAGCTGGTGTGGCCACCACATCACGGGGTGACTGGAAGACACACTTGGGTCAGTGATAGCTGGTGTGGCCACCACATCACGTGGTGACTGGAAGGCACACTGGGGTCAGTGATAGCTGGTGTGGCCATCACATCACGTGGTGACTGTAAGGCACACTGGGGTCAGTGATAGCTGGTGTGGCCACCACATCACGTGGTGACTGGAAGGCACACTGGGGTCAGTGATAGTTGGTGTGGCCACCACATCACGGGGTGACTGGAAGGCACACTGGGGTCAGTGATAGTTGGTGTGGCCACCACATCACGTGGTGACTGGAAGGCACACTGGGGTCAGTGATAGCTGGTGTGGCCACCACATCACGGGGTGACTGGAAGACACACTGGGGTCAGTGATAGCTGGTGTGGCCACCACATCACGTGGTGACTGGAAGGCACACTGGGGCCACTGATAGCTGGTGTGGCCACCACATCACGGGGTGACTGGAAGACACACTGGGGTCAGTGATAGCTGGTGTGGCCACCACACCACGTGGACATGTGGGTCGCACTGCGGTCTGCAGTGTCAGCCCTTATCTTCACGCCGGCGATTTTAGAGATGGCGGGCTGATAGTGTCGGTCCCTGGTGCAATAAGTCCCCCTGAGATGGCATGGAACATCTGTTACGTCGCTTCACGCCGTAGCCACACGTCTTCTTTTCGCTCCAACGACTTCATTTTACCGACTTCAGCATTCTGCTCGCTCACCAGATACCTGCCGATATGCAGACAGCTGTAGGAATCTCACCCACTCGGACTATGCTATCCAGAGACCCGCACACGTAGTACTAGACTGCTCTCCCCCGCCCCCGTCCCCGTCCCCGAATAAAGGCCCCCCGACATAGAGACTGGTTTATCAATATGCCTATTTCTCACAACCCCTCCCCCCCGCCGACCTAGAGACTGGTCTATCAGTATGCCTATCTCTCACAATACCCCCTCCCCCCGACATATTATTTTTATTCGGCCCTTCAGCTAGACAAAAAGCAAAGCACAGACCGATCGTAGCAGCTCTACACTCATCCCAAGACAGATAAACTCGATTAGAGACGAACCTTGATATTCAGGCAGGTGTGTGTGTGTGTGGGGGGGGGGGGGGGGGGGTTATGGGGTTTGTTGGTGAAAAAACTCCGAATTTTGTTTTGAATTTCCTTTGTTTGCCTGTTTTGCTTAACCAAAATCATGCTCTCATACTATATCTCACACTACAATATATTTTGCAGATACAAAAATTGTTTTTCCATCGCAAACAAATTTGACCTCCTAATGACCCCCTCAACAAATTCCCCTCGTCGAACCACCAAGAGACCATAGCCCCCCTCCCCCCCCCCCTCCCCCCCCCCCCCACCCACCCCAACCCTCTGGATACCAATGGCCCGTCCCTTCTGAAGCACACGAAGGCTGGAGGCCCCGTAATGATGCAAGAGGGTGTGGTGCGTGGGGGGACGGGGTAATGGGTCGGTGGAGACGGCCCCCTAGATACGACCACGGTGCTATAGATCAGCCATTAGCTCCAGATGGTCGAGAAACAATCTCTTAAGACAAGAAACGTCGTAATGCAACCAAAACTCAATTTTGTTTTGTTTACCTTTGGTGTATGTTTGTTAAGCAAAGCTGGCTGGCTGCATGTGGTGGCTTGGCCCAGTCTCCTCGCCGCTAGAAAAGCAGATGGGCCCCGCGTTAGGCCCATGTTAGCCCCGCGTTAGGCCCATGTTAGCCCCGCGTTAGGCCCATGTTAGCCCCACGTTAGCCCCACCTTAGGCCTGTATGTAGAAACAATAAGCACCCTGAAAGGACCTGCCTCATTGGGAGCGCAGTCGGTGTAGCAGCGAGTGCACGGCGGGCAGCCGGCATGGGTACGACTTGTCCACGAAGCGAGGTTAGTATGCACGGCGGGGTGCCGGCATGGGTACGACTTGTCCACGAAGTGAGGTTAGTATGCACGGCGGGCTGCGGGCATGGGTACGACTTGTCCACGAAGCGAGGTTAGTATGCAAGGCGGGCTGCCGGCATGGGTACGACTTGTCCACGAAGCGAGGTTAGTATGCACGGCGGGGTGCCGGCATGGGTACGACTTGTCCACGAAGTGAGGTTAGTATGCACGGCGGGCTGCGGGCATGGGTACGACTTGTCCACGAAGCGAGGTTAGTATGCACGGCGGGCAGCCGGCATGGGTACGACTTGTCCACGAAGCGAGGTTAGTATGCACGGCGGGGTGCCGGCATGGGTACGACTTGTCCACGAAGTGAGGTTAGTATGCACGGCGGGCTGCGGGCATGGGTACGACTTGTCCACGAAGCGAGGTTAGTATGCAAGGCGGGCTGCCGGCATGGGTACGACTTGTCCACGAAGCGAGGTTAGTATGCACGGCGGGCTGCCGGCATGGGTACGACTTGTCCACGAAGCGAGGTTAGTATGTACGGCGGGCTGTGGGCATGGGTACGACTTGTCCACAAAGCGAGGTTAGTATGCACGGCGGGCAGCCGGCATGGGTACGGCTTGTCCACGAAGCGAGGTTAGTATGCACGGCGGGCAGCCGGCATGGGTACGACTTGTCCACGAAGCGAGGTTAGTGACTCTCTGGAATCCATATCAGGCTCAGTCGCTGTGTTATATATCACCGCTAACAGTGCATCATAAATCATCTCAACCATCACAAACAGTAGCCTAGTGAGGGGTGCTCTGACGATGAAGTGTTCTCAAGAGGGGTGATCTCAAGAGGGGTGATCTGAAGAGGGGTGGGGGACTAACTGAGGGGTGTTCTGAAGAGGGGTGGGGGACTAACTGAGGGGTGATCTGAAGAGGGGTGGGGGACTAACTGAGGGGTGTTCTGACGATGGCGAGGGCACTAACTGAGGGTGCTCTGACGATGGCGAGGGCACTCACTGAGGGTGCTCTGACGATGGCAAGGGGAATAACTGAGGGTGCTCTGACGATGGCGAGGGCAATAACTGAGGGTGCTCTGACGATGGCGAGGGCACTAACTGAGGGTGCTCTGACGATGTCAAGGGGAATAACTGAGGGTGCTCTGACGATGGCGAGGGCACTAACTGAGGGTGCTCTGACGATGGCAAGGGGAATAACTGAGGGTGCTCTGACGATGGCCAGGGCACTAACTGAGGGTGCTCTGACGATGGCCAGGGCACTAACTGAGGGTGCTCTGACGATGGCAAGGGGAATAACTGAGGGTGCTCTGACGATGGCAAGGGGAATAACTGAGGGTGCTCGGACGATGGCCAGGGCACTAACTGAGGGTGCTCTGACGATGGCAAGGAGAATAACTGAGGGTGCTCTGACGATGGCCAGGGCACTAACTGAGGGTGCTCTGACGATGGCCAGGGCACTAACTGAGGGTGCTCTGACGATGGCCAGGGCACTAACTGAGGGTGCTCTGACGATGGCAAGGGGAATAACTGAGGGTGCTCTGACGATGGCAAGGGGAATAACTGAGGGTGCTCTGACGATGGCGAGGGGACTAACTGAGGGTGCTCTGACGATGGCGAGGGCACTAACTGAGGGTGCTCTGACGATGGCAAGGGGAATAACTGAGGGTGCTCTGACGATGGCCAGGGCACTAACTGAGGGTGCTCTGACGATGGCGAGGGGACTAACTGAGGGTGCTCTGACGATGGCCAGGGCACTAACTGAGGGTGCTCGGACGATGGCAAGGGGAATAACTGAGGGTGCTCTGACGATGGCCAGGGCACTAACTGAGGGTGCTCTGACGATGGAAAGGGGAATAACTGAGGGTGATCTGACGATGGCCAGGGCACTAACTGAGGGTGCTCTGACGATGGCCAGGGCACTAACTGAGGGTGCTCTGACGATGGCCAGGGCACTAACTGAGGGTGCTCTGACGATGGCCAGGGCACTAACTGAGGGTGCTCTGACGACGGCCAGGGCACTAAATGAGGGTGCTCTGACGATGGCCAGGGCACTAACTGAGGGTGCTCTGACGATGGCAAGGGGACTAACTGAGGGTGCTCTGACGATGGCAAGGGGAATAACTGAGGGTGCTCTGACGATGGCCAGGGCACTAACTGAGGGTGCTCTGACGATAGCGAGGGCACTAACTGAGGGTGCTCTGACGATGGCCAGGGCACTAACTGAGGGTGCTCTGACGATGGCAAGGGGAATAGCTCAGGGTGCTCTGACGATGGCGAGGGCACTAACTGAGGGTGCTCTGACGATGGCGAGGGCACTAACTGAGGGTGCTCTGACGATGGCGAGGGCACTAACTGAGGGTGCTCTGACGATGGCGAGGGCACTAACTGAGGGTGCTCTGACGATGGCAAGGGGAATAACTGAGGGTGCTCTGACGATGGCGAGTGCAATAACTTAGGGTGCTCTGACGATGGCGAGGGCACTAACTGATGGTGCTCTGACGATGGCGAAGGGACTAACTGAGGGTGCTCTGACGATGGCGAGGGCACTAACTGAGGGTGCTCTGACGATAGCAAGGGGAATAACTGAAGGTGCTCTGACGATGGCGAGGGCACTAACTGAGGGTGCTCTGACGATGGCGAGGGCACTAACTGAGGGTGCTCTGACGATGGGAAGGGGAATAACTGAGGGTGCTCTGACGATGGCGAGGGCACTAACTGAGGGTGCTCTGACGATGGCGAGGGGACTAACTGAGGGTGCTCTGACGATGGCCAGGGCACTAACTGTGGGTGCTCTGACGATGGCAAGGGGAATAACTGAGGGTGCTCTGACGATGGCCAGGGCACTAACTGAGGGTGCTCTGAGGATGGCCAGGGCACTAAATGAGGGTGCTCTGACGATGGCCAGGGCACTAAATGAGGGTGCTCTGACGATGGCAAGGGGACTAACTGAGGGTGCTCTGACCATGGCAAGGGGAATAACTGAGGGTGCTCTGACGATGGCCAGGGCACTAACTGAGGGTGCTCTGACGATGGCGAGGGCACTAACTGAGGGTGCTCTGACGATGGCCAGGGCACTAACTGAGGGTGCTCTGACGATGGCCAGGGCACTAACTGAGGGTGCTCTGACGATGGCGAGGGCACTAACTGAGGGTGCTCTGACGATGGCGAGGGCACTAACTGAGGGTGCTCTGACGATGGCGAGGGCACTAACTGAGGGTGCTCTGACGATGGCGAGGGCACTAACTGAGGGTGCTCTGACGATGGCGAGGGCACTAACTGAGGGTGCTCTGACAATGGCAAGGGGAATAACTGAGGGTGCTCTGACGATGGCGAGGGCACTAGCTGAGGGTGCTCTGACGATGGCGAGGGCACTAACTGAGGGTGCTCTGACGATGGCAAGGGGAATAACTGAGGGTGCTCTGACGATGGCCATTGCACTAACTGAGGGGGCTCTGACGATGGCAAGGGGAATAACTGAGGGTGCTCTGACGATGGCCAGGGCACTAACTGAGGGTGCTCGGACGATGGCCAGGGCACTAACTGAGGGTGCTCTGACGATGGCAAAGGGACTAACTGAGGGTGCTCTGACGATGGCAAGAGGAATAACTGAGGGTGCTCTGACGGTGGCCAGGGCACTAACTGAGGGTGCTCTGACGATGGCGAGGGCACTAACTGAGGGTGCTCTGACGATGGCCAGGGCACTAACTGAGGGTGCTCTGACGATGGCAAGGAGAATAACTGAGGGTGCTCTGACGATGGCGAGGGCACTAACTTAGGGTGCTCTGACAATGGCGAGGGCACTAACTGAGGGTGCTCTGACGATGGCGAGGGCACTAACTGAGGGTGCTCTGACGATGGCGAGGGCACTAACTGAGGGTGCTCTGACGATGGCGAGGGCACTAAATGAGGGTGCTCTGACGATGGCGAGGGGAATAACTGAGGGTGCTCTGACGATGGCGAGGGCACTAACTGAGGGTGCTCTGACGATGGCGAGGGCACTAACTGAGGGTGCTCTGACGAAGGGAAGGGGAATAACTGAGGGTGCTCTGACGATGGCAAGGGGAATAACTGAGGGTGCTCTGACGATGGCGAGGGCAATAACTGAGGGTGCTCTGACGATGGCAAGGGGAATAACTGAGGGTGCTCTGACGATGACGAGGGCGCTAACTGAGGGTGCTCTGACGATGGCGAGGGCACTAACTGAGGGTGCTCTGACGATGGCGAGGGCACTAACTGAGGGTGCTCTGACGATGGCCAGGGCACTATCTGAGGGTGCTCTGACGATGGCAAGGGCACTAACTGAGGGTGCTCTGACGATGGCAAGGGCACTAACTGAGGGTGCTCTGAAGATGGCGAGGGGACTAACTGAGGGGTGTTCTGACGATGGCCCATGCACTAACCGAGGGTGCTCTGACGATGGCGAGGGCACTAACTGAGGGTGCTCTGACGATGGCCAGGGCACTAACTGAGGGTGCTCTGACGATGGCAAGGGGAATAGCTGAGGGTGCTCTGACGATGGCGAGGGCACTAACTGAGGGTGCTCTGACGATGGCGAGGGCACTAACTGAGGGTGCTCTGACGATGGCGAGGGCACTAAGTGAGGGTGCTCTGACGATGGCGAGGGCACTAACTGAGGGTGCTCTGACGATGGCGAGGGCACTAACTGAGGGTGCTCTGACGATGGCAAGGGGTATAACTGAGGGTGCTCTGACGATGGCGAGTGCAATAACTTAGGGTGCTCTGACGATGGCGAGGGCACTAACTGAGGGTGCTCTGACGATGGCGAGGGGACTACTGAGGGTGCTCTGACGATGGCGAGGGCACTAACTGAGGGTGCTCTGACGATGGCCAGGGCACTAACTGAGGGTGCTCTGACGATGGCCATGGCACTAACTGAGGGTGCTCTGACGATGGCAAGGAGAATAACTGAGGGTGCTCTGACGATGGCGAGGGCACTAACTTAGGGTGCTCTGACAATGGCGAGGGCACTAACTGAGGGTGCTCTGACGATGGCGAGGGCACTAACTGAGGGTGCTCTGACGATGGCGAGGGCACTAACTGAGGGTGCTCTGACGATGGCGAGGGCACTAACTGAGGGTGCTCTGACGATGGCCAGGGCACTAACTTAGGGTGCTCTGACGATGGCAAGGGCACTAACTGAGGGTGCTCTGACGATGGCAAGGGCACTAACTGAGGGTGCTCTGACCATGGCAAGGGGAATAACTGAGGGTGCTCTGACGATGGCCAGGGCACTAACTGAGGGTGCTCTTACGATGGCGAGGGCACTAACTGAGGGTGCTCTGACGATGGCCAGGGCACTAACTGAGGGTGCTCTGACGATGGCAAGGGCACTAACTGAGGGTGCTCTGACGATGGCGAGGGCACTAACTGAGGGTGCTCTGACGATGGCGAGGGCACTAACTGAGGGTGCTCTGACGATGGCAAGGGGAATAACTGAGGGTGCTCTGACGATGGCGAGGGCACTAGCTGAGGGTGCTCTGACGATGGCAAGGGGAATAACTGAGGGTGCTCTGACGATGGCGAGGGCACTAACTGAGGGTGCTCTGACGATGGCGAGGGCACTAACTGAGGGTGCTCGGACGATGGCGAGGGCACTAACTGAGGGTGCTCTGACGATGGCCAGGGCACTAGCTGAGGGTGCTCTGACGATGGCAAGGGCACTAACTGAGGGTGCTCTGACGATGGCAAGGGCACTAACTGAGGGTGCTCTGAAGATGGCGAGGGGACTAACTGAGGGGTGTTCTGAAGATGGTGAGGGGACTAACTGAGGGGTGTTCTGAAGAGGGGTGGGGGACTAACTGAGGGCTGTTCTGAAGAGGGGTGGGGGACTAACTGAGGGGTGATCTGATGAGGGGTGTTCTGAAGAGGGGTGGGGGACTACCTGAGGGGTGTTCTGTAGAGGGGTGGGGACTAACTTAGGGGTGATCTGAAGAGGGGTGGGGGACTAACTGAGGGGTGTTCTGAAGAGGGTGGGGGACTAACTGAGGGGTGATCTGAAGAGGGGTGGGGGACTAACTGAGGGGTGATCTGAAGAGGGTGGGGGACTAACTGAGGGGTGATCTGAAGAGGGGTGGGGGACTAACGGAGGGGTGATCTGAAGAGGGGTGGGGGACTAACTGAGGGGTGCTCTGAAGAGGGGTGGGGGACTAACTGAGGGGTGATCTGAAGAGGGTGGGGGACTAACTGAGGGGTGATCTGAAGAGGGGTGGGGGACTAACTGAGGGGTGATCTGAAGAGGGGTGGGGGACTAACTGAGGGGTGATCTGAAGAGGGGTGGGGGACTAACTGAGAGGTAATCTGAAGAGGGGTGGGGGACTAACTGAGGGGTGTTCTGTAGAGGGGTGGGGGACTAACTGAGGGGTGATCTGATGAGGGGTGTTCTGAAGAGGGGTGGGGGACTACCTGAGGGGTGATCTGAAGAGGGGTGGGGGATTAACTGAGGGGTGATCTGAAGAGGGGTGGGGGACTAACTGAGGGGTGTTCTGAAGAGGGGTGGGGGACTAACTGAGGGGTGATCTGAAGAGGGGTGGGGGATTAACTGAGGGGTGATCTGAAGAGGGGTGGGGACTAACTGAGGGGTGATCTGAAGAGGGGTGGGGGACTAACTGAGGGGTGATCTGAAGAGGGGTGGGGGATTAACTGAGGGGTGATCTGAAGAGGGGTGGGGGACTAACTGAGGGGTGATCTGAAGAGGGGTGGGGGACTAACTGAGGGGTGATCTGATGAGGGGTGTTCTGAAGAGGGGTGGGGGACTACCTGAGGGGTGTTCTGTAGAGGGGTGCTCTGAAGAGGGGTGGGGACTAACTGAGGGGTGATCTGAAGAGGGGTGGGGGACTAACTGAGGGGTGATCTGAAGAGGGGTGGGGGACTAACTGAGGGGTGATCTGAAGAGGGGTGGGGGATTAACTGAGGGGTGATCTGAAGAGGGGTGGGGGACTAACTGAGGGGTGATCTGAAGAGGGGTGGGGGACTAACTGAGGGGTGTTCTGAAGAGGGGTGGGGGACTAACTGAGGGGTGATCTGATGAGGGGTGTTCTGAAGAGGGGTAGGGGACTAACTGAGGGGTGATCTGAAGAGGGGTGGGGGATTAACTGAGGGGTGATCTGAAGAGGGGTGGGGGACTAACTGAGGGGTGTTCTGAAGAGGGGTGGGGGACTAACTGAGGGGTGATCTGAAGAGGGGTGGGGGACTAACTGAGGGGTGTTCTGAAGAGGGGTGGGGGACTAACTGAGGGGTGATCTGAAGAGGGGTGGGGGACTAACTGAGGGGTGATCTGTAGAGGGGTGGGGGACTAACTGAGGGCTGTTCTGAAGAGGGGTGGGGGACTAACTGAGGGGTGATCTGAAGAGGGGTGGGGGACTAACTGAGGGCTGTTCTGAAGAGGGGTAGGGGATTAACTGAGGGGTGATCTGAAGAGGAGTAGGGGACTAACTGAGGGGTGATCTGAAGAGGGGTGGGGGATTAACTGAGGGGTGATCTGAAGAGGGGTGGGGGACTAACTGAGGGGTGTTCTGAAGAGGGGTGGGGGACTAACTGAGGGGTGATCTGATGAGGGGTGTTCTGAAGAGGGGTGGGGGACTAACTGAGGGGTGATCTGATGAGGGGTGTTCTGAAGAGGGGTGGGGGACTACCTGAGGGGTGTTCTGTAGAGGGGTGGGGGATTAACTGAGGGGTGATCTGAAGAGGGGTGGGGGACTAACTGAGGGGTGATCTGAAGAGGGGTGGGGGACTAACTGAGGGGTGATCTGATGAGGGGTGTTCTGAAGAGGGGTGGGGGACTACCTGAGGGGTGTTCTGTAGAGGGGTGCTCTGAAGAGGGGTGGGGGACTAACTGAGGGGTGATCTGAAGAGGGGTGGGGGATTAACTGAGGGGTGATCTGAAGAGGGGTGGGGGACTAACTGAGGGGTGATCTGAAGAGGGGTGGGGGACTAACTGAGGGGTGATCTGATGAGGGGTGTTCTGAAGAGGGGTGGGGGACTACCTGAGGGGTGTTCTGTAGAGGGGTGCTCTGAAGAGGGGTGGGGACTAACTGAGGGGTGATCTGAAGAGGGGTGGGGGACTAACTGAGGGGTGATCTGAAGAGGGGTGGGGGACTAACTGAGGGGTGATCTGAAGAGGGGTGGGGGATTAACTGAGGGGTGATCTGAAGAGGGGTGGGGGACTAACTGAGGGGTGATCTGAAGAGGGGTGGGGGACTAACTGAGGGGTGTTCTGAAGAGGGGTGGGGGACTAACTGAGGGGTGATCTGATGAGGGGTGTTCTGAAGAGGGGTAGGGGACTAACTGAGGGGTGATCTGAAGAGGGGTGGGGGATTAACTGAGGGGTGATCTGAAGAGGGGTGGGGGACTAACTGAGGGGTGTTCTGAAGAGGGGTGGGGGACTAACTGAGGGGTGATCTGAAGAGGGGTGGGGGACTAACTGAGGGGTGTTCTGAAGAGGGGTGGGGGACTAACTGAGGGGTGATCTGAAGAGGGGTGGGGGACTAACTGAGGGGTGATCTGTAGAGGGGTGGGGGACTAACTGAGGGCTGTTCTAAAGAGGGGTGGGGGACTAACTGAGGGGTGATCTGAAGAGGGGTGGGGGACTAACTGAGGGCTGTTCTGAAGAGGGGTAGGGGATTAACTGAGGGGTGATCTGAAGAGGGGTAGGGGACTAACTGAGGGGTGATCTGAAGAGGGGTGGGGGATTAACTGAGGGGTGATCTGAAGAGGGGTGGGGGACTAACTGAGGGGTGTTCTGAAGAGGGGTGGGGGACTAACTGAGGGGTGATCTGATGAGGGGTGTTCTGAAGAGGGGTGGGGGACTAACTGAGGGGTGATCTGATGAGGGGTGTTCTGAAGAGGGGTGGGGGACTACCTGAGGGGTGTTCTGTAGAGGGGTGCTCTGAAGAGGGGTGGGGACTAACTGAGGGGTGATCTGAAGAGGGGTGGGGGACTAACTGAGGGGTGATCTGAAGAGGGGTGGGGGATTAACTGAGGGGTGATCTGAAGAGGGGTGGGGACTAACTGAGGGCTGTTCTGAAGAGGGGTGGGGGACTAACTGAGGGGTGATCTGATGAGGGGTGTTCTGAAGAGGGGTGGGGGACTACCTGAGGGGTGTTCTGTAGAGGGGTGCTCTGAAGAGGGATGGGGACTAACTGAGAGGTGATCTGAAGAGGGGTGGGGGACTAACTGAGGGGTGATCTGAAGAGGGGTGGGGGATTAACTGAGGGGTGATCTGAAGAGGGGTGGGGGATTAACTGAGGGGTGATCTGAAGAGGGGTGGGGACTAACTGAGGGGTGATCTGAAGAGGGGTGGGGGACTAACTGAGGGGTGATCTGAAGAGGGGTGGGGACTAACTGAGGGGTGATCTGAAGAGGGGTGTTCTGAAGAGGGGTGGGGGACTACCTGAGGGGTGTTCTGTAGAGGGGTGCTCTGAAGAGGGGTGGGGGATTAACTGAGGGGTGATCTGAAGAGGGGTGGGGGACTAACTGAGGGGTGATCTGAAGAGGGGTGGGGGACTAACTGAGGGGTGATCTGAAGAGGGGTGGGGACTAACTGAGGGGTGATCTGAAGAGGGGTGGGGGACTAACTGAGGGGTGATCTGAAGAGGGGTGGGGGACTAACTGAGGGGTGATCTGAAGAGGGGTGGGGACTAACTGAGGGGTGATCTGAAGAGGGGTGTTCTGAAGAGGGGTGGGGGACTACCTGAGGGGTGTTCTGTAGAGGGGTGCTCTGAAGAGGGGTGGGGGACTAACTGAGGGGTGATCTGAAGAGGGGTGGGGGACTAACTGAGGGGTGATCTGAAGAGGGGTAGGGGATTAACTGAGGGGTGATCTGAAGAGGGGTGGGGGACTAACTGAGGGGTGATCTGAAGAGGGGTGGGGGATTAACTGAGGGGTGATCTGAAGAGGGGTGGGGACTAACTGAGGGGTGATCTGAAGAGGGGTGTTCTGACGAGGGGTGGGGGACTACCTGAGGGGTGTTCTGTAGAGGGGTGCTCTGAAGAGGGGTGGGGACTAACTGAGGGGTGATCTGAAGAGGGGTGGGGGACTATCTGAGGGGTGATCTGAAGAGGGGTGGGGGATTAACTGAGGGGTGATCTGAAGAGGGGTGGGGGATTAACTGAGGGGTGATCTGAAGAGGGGTGGGGACTAACTGAGGGGTGATCTGAAGAGGGGTGTTCTGAAGAGGGGTGATCTGAAGAGGGGTGGGGACTAACTGAGGGGTGATCTGAAGAGGGGTAGGGGACTAACTGAGGGGTGATCTGAAGAGGGGTGGGGGACTAACTGAGGGGTGATCTGAAGAGGGGTGGGGGACTAACTGAGGGGTGATCTGAAGAGGGGTGGGGGACTAACTGAGGGGTAATCTGAAGAGGGGTGGGGGACTAACTGAGGGGTGTTCTGAAGAGGGGTGGGGGACTAACTGAGGGCTGTTCTGAAGAGGGTGGGGACTAAATGAGGGGTGATCTGAAGAGGGGTGGGGGACTAACTGAGGGGTGATACAACAATTGACATAAGCGTCTTACAGAGATTATTATGGCACAGCCTTCCTCGTGACAGTTCTTCTTAAGGTCGAGAGCGGGTGGGGGGTCAAAAAAAATTCGTCGACAGATTTTTTAAATTTTTTCTCTAGATAAGTATCATGTATGGATCTACCTGAAAATGTAATAAAAAATATATGTCACTTCACTAAAAAAAAAGTTTTGGGCATTTTTGTCAAATTGGCTTTAACATGGCGGTCAATGGGAAAATCCTATAAATGTGTTTTTTTCTCCATGTTTTAAAATCCCCTATAAAAACTGGTCGACAGACTTCCACAAAAAACTGCCTGCTGAAGCCTAGCGTCATGGTGAATACAAAAATAACAAAAAAACGATATGTTACTGAACTAACTTTTGTTCTATGAGCTCTTTTGTAACCAAAATAGGCTATAAAATAGGCCAAAAAGGACGAATTGTCACAATTGTGCCTTTCGGCACATATGTGCAATCACTAAATATCTTGGTATTTGCTTGTAATACATCAAATACATGCAAATTTGGTGGAGGAAATATTATTTGATGTGACATAGATTGATATTGGTTGCCATTTAATCCTAAAAATTAAAAAAAAAAATTGAATTTAGTTCTGAAAAAATCCGCCAGGCGCCACCCGCTCTCGACCTTAAGTCAATATTGCCTTAAGAATAGTGTTATTAATTACCAGACCGGCAACAAAAGTTGACGCGTTAAAGTTATGAGATCTTGGTGAAGTAACCTCGATGAAATAATTAAATAGCTTGGATGCCATGTTGGAAATCCCTGTTTACATATATAAATATGTGAATAAAACAGTGAAGCGAAGGATAGCGCATAAAGACCCCCCCCCCACCCCCCATCAACTCCGATTGATCGACTGATTTGAGCATGACTCCACAGATGGTATCGCGACAATGCGCGGGGTGGGGGGGGGCAAGAAGAGGGGAGCCATATTTCTGGTGGTAACCCCTTTGCGAAATCATAGACATTGCACCGCTGGGATTTGAACCGCGCACCGGTCGCTTGGGCTGGCCCAGTGGATCATACTCGAACATTAACCGAACACTTGACCAAGGAGTCACCTGCCGCCCCCCTCCACCCCCCCCTCCCCCGCCGCCCTTAACAAAACTGTCCAAAAAAAGAAGAATATGTTGCCACGCTAACCCATTGCAAGGACATACTGCGTTCGTCAGCTTGGACGTGTTCTCAACAAAAGTATCGGTTACTGTCTCCAAGAGACCGCACAAGGTGGCAGCACTTTACTAATCGAGTGGGGTCTCCTAGAATTGGGCTGGCTGGTTCCAGGCCCCAATGTTATAAATGTCAATACGGCAGTAATATAAGTATTTTTTATTTACAAGCTATGACATAGACGTTGCCAGATAGTGGGATCGATAGTCAGGGTGAAAGTTAAAACCTAAAAATCAAACTAAACTGCCGCCGCTTCCTACGCGCTCTTCCGAACTACGTACTGTTTGAATAACGACGTCATAATCACCAGGTAAGACCTATCCGCGGGTGGAAAAAGTTCTCACAAGCTGCATCAAATTATTCTGTTTAAGAACACATTCGATGAAATGAAGGTCAGATTTTATTATTCGAGTGTGTATATTTCTGGAGCAGACAATCGGGTCGCTTGCTAAGATAGCCGGTTGCTTGCTAATTTAGCCGGTCGCTTGCTCATCCGTCGGTCTGTTGCTCGTCTCCGATTCTACAAGCCCCAATCCCAGAAAATCTGGTGAGCGGTCGGGGTGGCTCCACCGCGTGAGGGACGTACGAGTTATGCGAATGCGTTTGATCAGTTTGGGGCTGAGCAAACCAGATCGGGTTAATAAAAACCTGAATCACAGCGTACAGGCCTACAACTCCTGCTCGATTGGCAGTTAACGTTTGGCCCCGAGGAGGCCTGCCAAGGCGGTGGCCGAGCCGGTGCCAAGCAGCACACAGACACCTGATCTGCCAAAGCCACTGGCAAACCCTCGACACATGCAGCAGGTATGCCCGAGATTCTACAGCGAAGACCGGAAGCGCTGGGTCCCTATTTGCCGCATTGATTAACGGAGCAGGGCACCAGCTCGCAGCTGCAGGCAATTTGAGCCGCTTCCTCGAGTCTGTGGCCGTCATTTCGGGGCAAGCGTCAAGTTCCCCCCGTCTTCATTTCCATGTGGTTATTCGTCCACGACGGCTGTGGCAGTGGCTCCACCTGACGGGAGGTAAAGCACGCATGCCGCCTGGTGGACCGCGTCCTGTCATTGGCATG
This sequence comes from Arenicola marina, assembly GCA_964019135.1. Classification (NCBI taxonomy): domain Eukaryota; kingdom Metazoa; phylum Annelida; class Polychaeta; family Arenicolidae; genus Arenicola; species Arenicola marina. The sequence continues at coordinate 42,708,641 of OZ025257.1, read as the reverse complement.
CGCGTTATCTGGCCATGCCGGGAGATGCACAGCGGTGGCGGGCGGCTTCGGGCAGGCGATTGTTAGCCGGGGTGAGCACCTGTGCTGTGAGAGGCGAGGCGGTGCAAGAAATGGGCAGCCGCCGACAGACAGGTTGATAGGTCCAGTCACACCGTGGCCGCCACGGACGGTGTGCACATTCCGTCCGTGATGGTGGGGGGGGGGCACGTATCATCTGGCTGACTAGAGGCTTCTTACCCCGGTCCCACTGACTGGAGGCTTCTTACCCCAGCCCCGCTGAGTAGAGACTTCTTACCTCGGTCCCACTGACTGGAGGCTTCTTACCCCGGTCCCGCAGACTGGAGACTTCTTACCCCGGTCCAGCTAACTAGAGGCTTCTTACCCCGGTCCCGCTGAGTAGAGACTTCTTACCTCGGTCCCGCTGACTGGAGGCTTCTTACACTGGTCCCGCTGAATGCAGACTTCTTACCCCGGTCCCGCTGAATGGAGACTTCTTACCCCGGTCCAGCTGACTAGAGGCTTCTTACCCCGGTCCCGCTGAGTAGAGACTTCTTACCTGGGTCCCGCTGACTGGAGGCTTCTTACACTGGTCCCGCTGAATGGAGACTTCTTACCCCGGTCCCGCTGAATGGAGACTTCTTACCCCGGTCCAGCTGACTAGAGGCTTCTTACCCCGGTCCAGCTGACTAGAGGCTTCTTACCCCGGTCCCGCTGACTGGAGGTTTCTTACCCCGGTCCAGATGACCTAGAGACACTTGCGCCCATAGAGAGAAGTGGCTTTAGATGCCCTGGGGAATGTAGCGTGTGGTCAGCACGGCTTCCCTCCCTGCTGCCTGGTCCAACGATCCTCGCCACACCTCCGCTGATCAGGTGCTCCACAGGCTCGTTCCCGGATCGTCCGACTGTCAGTAATGACATAACTGCAAGCAGAGATCTGTCGCGAGAGCTGTCGGAAATGTGAAGTGTAGGTTGCCTCACAATGGGTTTTTACGAAGGATTAGGCTGGATGCAGAGGTGATTCGATACATCATACTCTAGTATCGAACTGCTGCTCCCTCCCCCTCCGCCTCCCTCCCCCCCCGCCACCCCCGCCTCCTGACCCCGCCTCCACCACACCCGTTCACCAGCGGGTTTAACATATGCCAATCTCTCACCTCTGGGCGTCAACTATACTCAATGCTCGTGGAGTAGAGTGCAAACGGTTTTGCACAAATAATGATTGCACAAGTCTTAGGAAATTCAGCAATGAGAGGGCGGTGGGGGGCGATGTCCTCACGCACATTTTTTTCTCGTCACGAACTACAATAAAAATGTTTATCACTCAAAATGTTGAGCTGCACGCCTGTTCATTTTTAGCGTACGGCGAGCAGACGTACGTGTCCTGGTGGGTGGGGGGAGGTGGGGGGTGGGGGTCTGTGCCTCCTGCACCCAGACCCTTTCCCCCTGGATCCACCAGCGTGATACAGAGGCTGTGCCAGGCAGTCACCAGTGTTGATATGTGGGGTTCCACTCCCGTTCATGTTGCAATATAGGCCGTTGACCGACGGATCACGTGACCGCTTTGTCTTATCTTTTGATTAAGCGAGCGACGTCTGCAAGAAAGTCCTCGATGACCGGCTCTGTGCAATGAGTCCCATACCTCTGTGTTAAACACTGGCTCTGGTCGCAGCCGGCAGTGCTGAGGCTATCGTCTGCTGATGATTGGCTTGATTACTCTCAATTAATGTAAGTGTACCTTTAAAACACAGAAGTTGCATTGACTCACGTGTAATTGATCTACCATAACGGCTTATCTCCCTGCAAGCTTCGTGTTACCCTTTGTAGACTAGTTACCCTACAAACCAGTGAGATATCTCTTCTACCACACCCTTTACCTGCTTCCTGCTCCCTGCCACTATCTGCATGGCCAAGGGATGCATACTATCCACCTCAGCACCCTCACGCCCTGTACCTCTCCCCATTGTGACGACAAGGGGTGCTCCCCCCCCCCCCCCCCCGCCCGGATCTGCCTCGGCGAGGGCGGCTCTCTCCCGCTACGGCATATAAGCCGGTTCCCTGCTTCAGCGCCCACGGACAAACAGGGAACTCGCTGTGGGGCCTTGTTGTTGCAAGGAACCAGTTGGTTTACCCAGACGTCTGCTGGACGGCGAGGAAGGACAAAACTGTCCCGCGGCAGGTTTTGTCTCGCCGCCTGCCGCTGGCCGAGCCTGCCGCTGGCCGAGCCATGCCGGGCATGGACTCGGGTACGAATCGGGGGAAGGAAACACAGCAACATGACGGAAATCCTCGGTCTGACATCGGGCAACAAAACACGGGCCCACTGTGTGTGTTGACATAATGATATGAGCATCATACAAGAGATTGATTTGCCAGCGTAGAATATGTAAACCTAACGCCACCCCCCACCCCTCACCTCCAGCCGCCCGGCGTCACCCCCATCCGCCCGGCGTCAGCCACAGTGTCGCCCGTGACATTAACATGTATTGTCTTATTACTTCTCCAACAGATGCCTGTGGAGACTAGACTAGTTCTAGACAGAAGTCTTCGATAAACAAAAGATATTTTTACTTAACATCTGTATATCCATTGTTGGGTATAATCCAAACATTATGCCAAATGTTCCAAATGCCAATGGACAAAGTGTCAACGCACTAAACTAAACTGAAGCGAATCGGTGTCTTGAGCCGCTACACCCCGGTCAACGGGCGTGATTCCAACGGACATAATACCAACGGACATAATGCCAGCGGACATAATGCCAACGGACATAATACCAACGGACATAATACCAACGGACATAATGCCAGCGGACATAATGCCAGCGGACATAATGCCAAAGGACAAAATGCCAACGGACATAATACCAACGGACAAAATGCCAACGGACATAATGCCAACGGACATAATACCAACGGACATAATGCCAACGGACATAATACCAACGGACATAATGCCAGCGGACATAATGCCAACGGACATAATGCCAACGGACAAAATGCCAACGGACTTAATACCAACGGACAAAATGCCAACGGACATAATGCCAACGGGCATAATGCCAGCGGACATAATGCCAACGGACATAATGCCAGCGGACATGATGCCAAAGGACAAAATGCCAACGGACAACATGCCAACGGACAACATGCCAACGGACATAATACCAACGGACAAAATGCCAACGGACATAATGCCAGCGGACATAATGCCAAAGGACAAAATGCCAACGGACAAAATGCCAACGGACAAAATGCCAACGGACATAATACCAACGGACAACATGCCAACGGACATAATGCCAGCGGAAATAATGCCAACGGGCATAATACCAACGGACATAATACCAACGGACATAATGCCAGCGGACATAATGCCAGCGGACATAATGCCAAAGGACAAAATGCCAACGGACATAATACCAACGGACATAATACCAACGGACATAATGCCAGCGGACATAATGCCAGCGGACATAATGCCAGCGGACATAATGCCAAAGGACAAAATGCCAACGGACATAATACCAACGGACAAATGCTAACGGACATAATGCCAACAGACATAATGCCAACAGACATAATGCCAACGGGAATAATGCCAAAGGACAAAATGCCAACGGACAAAATACCAACGGACAAAATGCCAACGGACATAATACCAACGGACAAAATGCCAACGGACATAATGCCAACGGACATAATGCCAGCGGACATGATGGCAAAGGACAAAATGCCAACGGACAAAATGCCAACGGGCATAATACCAACGGACAAAATGCCAACGGACATAATGCCAGCGGAAATAATGCCAACGGGCATAATGCCAACGGACATAATGCCAACGGACAAAATGCCAACGGACATAATACCAACGGACAAAATGCCAACGGACATAATGCCAACGGACATAATGCCAACGGACATAATGCCAACGGACATAATACCAACGGACATAATGCCAGCGGACATGATGGCAAAGGACAAAATGCCAACGGACAAAATGCCAACGGGCATAATACCAACGGACAAAATGCCAACGGACATAATGCCAGCGGAAATAATGCCAACGGGCATAATGCCAACGGACATAATGCCAACGGACAAAATGCCAACGGGCATAATACCAACGGACAAAATGCCAACGGACATAACGCCAGCGGAAATAATGCCAACGGGCATAATGCCAACGGACATAATGCCAACGGACATAATACCAACGGACAAAATGCCAACGGACATAATGCCAACAGACATAATGCCAACGGGAATAATGCCAAAGGACAACCAACGGACCAAATACCAACGGACAAAATGTCAACGGACATAATGCCAGCTGACATAACGCAAACGGACATAATGCCAGCGGACATAATACCAACGGACATAATGCCAACGGACATAATGCCAACGAACAAAATGCCAACGCACAGAAAGCTGTAAGGCCAACGGTCATAATGCATTCGGACATAATGCCTTAATAGCCAGTGATAGTAGTAAAAGTTATCTTATATTGACATAACAGTGACATAACATGTCTTATATTGACAGTAAAGTACCATAACGTATCTTATGTTGACATCGCAGCGGAACAACGTATCTTATGTTGACGTCCAAGCGGAACAACGTATTTAATGTTGACAAGACAGCGGAGCAACGTATCTTATGTTGACACCACAGCGGAACAACGTATCTTATGTTGACCCCACAGCGGAACAACGTATCTTATGGTGACATCACAGCGGCATAACGTATCTTATGTTGACACCACAGCGGAACAACGTATCTTATGTTGACCCCACAGCGGAACAACGTATCTTATGGTGACATCACAGCGAACAACGTATCTTATGTTGACCCCACAGCGGAACAACGTATCTTATGGTGACATCACAGCGGCATAACGTATCTTATGTTGACATTGCGGTAGCCGACATAACGACGAATGGCAATAACTCTCTATATACTGATGTCTTTATCTCCATGGTAACCTGCCCCCACCTCACTCTCCTTTGTCGCTCTCTCCCTCCTCTCTCTCCCTCCTCCCTCGCTGTCTGTCTCTCTGTCTTTCTGGCCCATGGCGCACGAGACTGCGCATTCTCACGGAGAGGAGAACGATGGACCACAGAAATACACAAAAAAACACTTATTTCGTCTGCCATCGCTTCCTGTCGCCCATCGCCATTTTTCAGGTGGCTGATTTGGAGGTTTGTTTGCTCGAGTAATGAGATTTGACCCCGCACGAGGCAGTGCCTGGCTTGTCTCTACGGAACGGGTGTGGTGGCCTCCACCCCTGCCCCCCCCCCCACCTCCGCCGGCACCCTGAGCTCCAGCCACGGTACCATGGCATCATGCAGCGCGCTATCTTTGCGCACCCTGCCTGCTGATCGCAGTAACCCGGCAGCTCGCGGCGCCCGCCAGTTTTATTATTGTTCACCCTCCCCGACGTCCTGGCAACGGCCTTCACGTGGGTCGCTACACGTGACTCCCCCCTACCTTATCCCCTTCCCGCTCCCCCTCCCCACCTGACTGGTGTTCGCCCGTCTCTCCCGTGTTGATATGTCCTCGGCCGTGTCATAGTCAATACGATTCCCGCCTTCTCTTCACTTCCCGCCGTTCGGGAGTTGTCGTCTGCCGTCACGTCGTTACTCTTACATATGTCGTATTTTCAAATTGGATACGTGTTACTTTCTGTTTTTAGTATCATGCTCGTTACAAAGAGCACAAAACTGCTTCAGTGACAAACCCAAACACCAAACAAGGTAGTCGACGGGTTCAACATGGCGTTTAGCGTGGCTGTGTGTCGTACCGGGCCAAATATGTATAGGGGTCGTTGCCAGTGTGCGCGTGCTCACGTGTTACTCAAGCCTAACGTTGAGATTCCCAAGTTATGTCGCAGAAAATACACATTGTAGACATTTTATTTGCCTTAACCTAATTAGAAAATTATGGAAGCCGATTATCCAGGTTTCGATGTTACCGTAGACCATCGAATACTGCAGGGGGCGTCGGGTCTAACCAGCGCATGCGCCTGGAGCGACCGGGCATGTAAATTAGCTATGTTGTGCCCAGATCGAGGCTACTAGACCAAAACGTTGTCCGTCGCACCCGCCTCAGCCATTCTCTAGCTCTGTGAGGCCCAGCTAGGTGGCCGATGCGATGACATGGCGCAGGTTGTCGCGTCAGTTGACTCAAGCTCCGCGGGCACCCCTGGCGTAGTGGTCAGCGCACTAGCCATCCGCAGATCCATCAACCGGGCCCGGGCACCTAATATGTGGCAAGTTTCATCCATTCTTCCGTCATCCTCCCGGGACGTTTCTCAACCCAGTTTAACTTTTATATGCAAAACAATGGCTTAAAACACCAATCCATTTCATTACTAGGTGGCCCTCCACTCATAACGCTGATGTCGTTCGGGGGTTCTTGATTCTTGAAAAACGCTCAAATCAGTTATAATTTCCAGCAAAATTATATCTAAGCAGGAATGAAAAATAACGAAACTTATGCATTTAATACAGCAAATTACTCCTTAAATAGCGATAACTAAATGCGAACTATTTTCCTTGTTCAGCTGATACGCTGTGTTATTCGGCATCAGCTGAGCCCTCTCACTGATTTGTAGAAATCCGCGGTCTATTTGTCCTATACATTTTCGCAGCGCCGCCCTGACGGCACTAGTGCGAAGGTAGAGGTGGAAGCCGACAGGAGACATGACGCACCCCCTGGCGGAGTAGGTCGAAAACAGCGTGCAGTTGTCTGTCCGAGCCGCCGGCTCTGTGGGTCGAGTTTAGCTCGGTAGGTGTCGGGTATATAGCGCCCGGTCTCTGCCTTGATACATAATCCTAGGTCCCTATTATACTCAGCGGGCGCGTCATATTTGTGCCAGATGTGATCGGGGTTATGAATAATTATTTATAACACTACTAAAGATAAAATGGTGGGTGGCAGGACAATGGCAGACCCCCCCCCACTCCTTTCTTATACCATGGTGGGTGGCAGGACAATGGCAGACCCCCCCCCCCACTCCCTTCTTATACCATGGTGGGTGGCAGGACAATGGCAGACCCCCCCCCCACTCCCTTCTTATACCATGGCGGGTGGCAGGACAATGGCAGACCCACCCCCCCACTCCCTTCTTATACCATGGTGGGTGGCAGGACAATGGCAGGCCCCCCCCCCACTCCCTTCTTATACCATGGTGGGTGGCAGGACAATGGCAGACCCCCCCCCCACTCCCTTCTTATACCATGGCGGGTGGCAGGACAATGGCAGACCCCCCCCCCACTCCCTTCTTATACCATGGTGGGTGGCAGGACAATGGCAGGCCCCCGCCCACTCCCTTCTTATACCATGGTGGGTGGCAGGACAATGGCAGACCCCCCCCCCACTCCCTTCTTATACCATGGCGGGTGGCAGGACAATGGCAGACCCCCCACTCCCTTCTTACACCATGGTGGGTGGCAGGACAATGGCAGACCCCCCCCCCCCCCCCGACTCCCTTCTTATACCATGGCGGGTGGCAGGACAATAGCAGACCCCCCCCCACTCCCTTCTTATACCATGGTGGGTGGCAGGACAATGGCAGACCCCCCCCCAATCCCTTCTGATACCATGGCGGGTGGCAGGACAATGGCAGACCCCCCCCCCACTCCCTTCTGATACCATGGTGGGTGGCAGGACAATGGCAGACCCCCCCCCCACTCCCTTCTGATACCATGGTGGGTGGCAGGACAATGACAGACCCCCCACCCACTCCCTTCTTATACCATGACGGGTGGCAGGACAGTGGCAGACCCCCCCCCCCACTCCCTTCTTATACCATGGTGGGTGGCAGGACAATGGCAGACCCTTCCCCCACTCCCTTCTGATACCATGGTGGGTGGCAGGACAATGGCAGTCCCCCCCCCCCGACTCCCTTCTTATACCATGGCGGGTGGCAGGACAATGGCAGACCCTCCCCACTCCCTTCTTATACCATGGCGAGTGGCAGGCCAATGGCAGACCCCCCCCCCACTCCCTTCTTATACCATGGCGGGTGGCAGGACAATGGCAGACCCCCCCCCACTCCCTTCTTATACCATGGCGGGTGGCAGGACAATGGCAGATCCCCCCCCACTCCCTTCTTATACCATGGTGGGTGGCAGGACAATGGCAGACCCCCCCCCCCCACTCCCTTCTGATACCATGGTGGGTGGCAGGACAATGGCAGACCCCCTCCCACTCCCTTCTGATACCATGGTGGGTGGCAGGACAATGGCAGACCCCCCCCCCACTCCTTTCTTATACCATGGTGGGTGGCAGGACAATGGCAGACCCCCCCCCCCCCACTCCCTTCTGATACCATGGCGGGTGGCAGGACAATGGCAGACCCCCTCCCACTCCCTTCTGATACCATGGCGGGTGGCAGGACAATGGCAGACCCCCTCCCACTCCCTTCTGATACCATGGCGGGTGGCAGGACAATGGCAGACCCCCCCCCACTCCCTTCTTATACCATGGCGGGTGGCAGGACAATGGCAGACCCCGCCCCACTCCCTTCTGATACCATGGTGGGTGGCAGGACAATGGCAGACCCCCCCCCCCACTCCTTTCTTATACCATGGTGGGTGGCAGGACAATGGCAGACCCCCCCCCCACTCCCTTCTGATACCATGGCGGGTGGCAGGACAATGGCAGACCCCCCCCACTCCCTTCTTATACCATGGCGGGTGGCAGGACAATGGCAGACCCCGCCCCACTCCCTTCTGATACCATGGTGGGTGGCAGGACAATGGCAGACCCCCCCCCCCCCCACTCCTTTCTTATACCATGGTGGGTGGCAGGACAATGGCAGACCCCCCCCCCCCCCACTCCCTTCTGATACCATGGCGGGTGGCAGGACAATGGCAGACCCCCTCCCACTCCCTTCTGATACCATGGCGGGTGGCAGGACAATGGCAGACCCCCTCCCACTCCCTTCTGATACCATGGTGGGTGGCAGGACAATGGCAGACCCCCCCACTCCCTTCTTATACCATGGCGGGTGGCAGGACAATGGCAGACCCCCTCCCACTCCCTTCTGATACCATGGCGGGTGGCAGGACAATGGCAGACCCCCTCCCACTCCCTTCTTATACCATGGCGGGTGGCAGGACAATAGCAGACCCCCCCCAATCCCTTCTTAAACCATGGCGGGTGGCAGGACAATGGCAGACCCCCCCCCAATCCCTTCTTATACCATGGTGGGTGGCAGGACAATGGCAGACCCCCCCCCACTGTGAGAATTATTACCCGTAGCCGATATAACGCCCACACAGAACCTCCATTTAAGAATCGCAAACTCCTAAAGCTTCATTATCTTCACCGTGTGCAAATATTAAGATTCGTTTTTAAGTTAAAACATAATCACTTATCAAACTATTTTGATAGAATTTCTATACAATATCCCTCTGACAGACATGACTAACATAAGGAATCAAACACACGTACAAACCGCAAGAGTGCGTCATGTTTTTGCCCCAAAATGTATCCGACATAGCATCATATCAACACTCAATGTCGAACCACCAATTATCCTAGACAAAATATATACCCACAGTTTAGACAGTTTTGTAAAGTATGTGAAACATAAGGCTATAGAAAACTACCAGATTTATTGTAACTTGCGTAACTGCTATATTTCTAATCGGTTGGCGTAGATATTACTACCATAAATGCAGTGTTGTTTTTCTTTGCTTTATCTCGATACGTATTCTATTTTTGTAAAATTATCTGACAATGTATTGAATTAGTATTGATTGTATATCGCTAGTTTTAATAACGTTGCAAACGTATTATTGAGTGGCATAGACGCCCCCCCTCCCCCCACCCCCACTCCCTTTTTATGTGTTGTTTCGATTCAGGCGTTCGACCCAGGGCGCCAGTAGCTTTGTCAGTTGATACCTCAATTAATCTTTTCCAAATGCCGTGCCTTTGTTTGGCATCTAAACAGCCTTGCATCAAGCGTTTTCGTGTCATGGTTAGTTCGGATGTCACAGTTTTCTCTTCTTTCTCCGTCTTTGTTCATCTCTGTCTGCTCTCTTACCGTATTTCCATGCCCTCTCTGACTTACACATGGACCGTTCTTATCTTCGATCTTCTTACGCTCTCCTTCGGTATCTCCCTCTTCCTTTCTCGCTTTCTGTGTTGTTCTCTTTCGGTTAAAATGTCTCTTCTGTGTAATCCTCTTTCTTTCTGTGTTATGTTCTATGTTATCTCTATATAATTCTGTTCTTGAATAATTCCTTTGTTGTGTGTAATTCTCTTTCCATGTAATTTACTCTGTTTCTGAGTATCTGTTTATGTAATTCTCTCTCTTTCTGTTTAATTGTCTCTTTTTATGTAATTCTCTCTCATTGTGTGTAGTTCTCCCTTGTTATGTAATTCTTTCTTTTTTCTGTGTAATTCGCTCTCTCCTGTTAGGTCTATTCTCTCCAGTGCTCGCCCTTTACGGAGGCCGATGTTATGTCTTGTAAACGGGAGGCTCTCGTCAGCAGGGATACCCCCCCCCCCTCCTCTCCTTCTGCCCTCACCCCCTCCCTCTTCCTATCGCACGGATCCAACAGGCTTACTTTACTGCTTGCTGGCCAGGAGGGTGGGGGGGGGGGCTGTTAAATCAGGATGGCGCGGTGTCAATTTCTCCCCGGTCCTCTGGTTTCAGGGGACACCCCTAGTAGAGACGCAGGTGCCCGCCCCCGGCCCCACCGCCTGCCTTCCTCCCCCGGCCCCACCGCCTGCCTTCCTCCCCCGGCCCCACCGCCTGCCTTCCTCCCCCGGCCCCACCGCCTGCCTTCCTCCCCCGGCCCCACCGCCTGCCTTCCTCCCCCGGTCCCACCGCCTGCCTTCCTCCCCCGGCCCCACCGCCTGCCTTCCTCCCCCGGCCCCACCGCCTGCCTTCCTCCCCCGGCCCCACCGCCTTCCTTCCTCCCCCGGCCCCACCGCCTGCCTTCCTCCCCCGGCCCCACCGCCTGCCTTCCTCCCCCGGCCCCACCGCCTGCCTTCCTCCCCCGGCCCCACCGCCTGCCTTCCTCCCCCGGCCCCACCGCCTGCCTTCCTCCCCCGGCCCCACCGCCTTCCTTCCTCCCCCGGCCCCACCGCCTGCCTTCCTCCCCCGGCCCCACCGCCTTCCTTCCTCCCCCGGCCCCACCGCCTGCCTTCCTCCCCCGGCCCCACCACCTGCCTTCCTCCCCCGGCCCCACCGCCTGCCTTCCTCCCCCGGCCCCACCGCCTGCCTTCCTCCCCCGGCCCCACCGCCTGCCTTCCTCCCCCGGCCCCACCGCCTGCCTTCCTCCCCCGGCCCCACCGCCTGCCTTCCTCCCCCGGCCCCACCGCCTGCCTTCCTCCCCCGGCCCCACCGCCTGCCTTCCTCCCCCGGCCCCACCGCCTGCCTTCCTCCCCCGGCCCCACCGCCTGCCTTCCTCCCCCGGCCCCACCGCCTGCCTTCCTCCCCCGGCCCCACCGCCTGCCTTCCTCCCCCGGCCCCACCGCCTGCCTTCCTCCCCCGGCCCCACCGCCTGCCTTCCTCCCCCGGCCCCACCGCCTGCCTTCCTCCCCCGGCCCCACCGCCTGCCTTCCTCCCCCGGCCCCACCGCCTGCCTTCCTCCCCCGGCCCCACCGCCTGCCTTCCTCCCCCGGCCCCACCGCCTTCCTTCCTCCCCCGGCCCCACCGCCTGCCTTCCTCCCCCGGCCCCACCGCCTGCCTTCCTCCCCCGGCCCCACCGCCTGCCTTCCTCCCCCGGCCCCACCGCCTGCCTTCCTCCCCCGGCCCCACCGCCTGCCTTCCTCCCCCGGCCCCACCGCCTGCCTTCCTCCCCCGGCCCCACCGCCTGCCTTCCTCCCCCGGCCCCACCGCCTGCCTTCCTCCCCCGGCCCCACCGCCTGCCTTCCTCCCCCGGCCCCACCGCCTGCCTTCCTCCCCCGGCCCCACCACCTGCCTTCCTCCCCCGGTCCCACCGCCTGCCTTCCTCCCCCGGCCCCACCGCCTGCCTTCCTCCCCCGGCCCCACCGCCTGCCTTCCTCCCCCGGCCCCACCGCCTGCCTTCCTCCCCCGGCCCCACCGCCTGCCTTCCTCCCCCGGCCCCACCGCCTGCCTTCCTCCCCCGGCCCCACCGCCTGCCTTCCTCCCCCGGCCCCACCGCCTGCCTTCCTCCCCCGGCCCCACCACCTGCCTTCCTCCCCCGGTCCCACCGCCTGCCTTCCTCCCCCGGCCCCACCGCCTGCCTTCCTCCCCCGGCCCCACCGCCTGCCTTCCTCCCCCGGCCCCACCGCCTGCCTTCCTCCCCCGGCCCCACCGCCTGCCTTCCTCCCCCGGCCCCCTCCCCCGGCCCCACCGCCTGCCTTCCTCCCCCGGCCCCACCGCCTGCCTTCCTCCCCCGGCCCCACCGCCTGCCTTCCTCCCCCGGCCCCACCGCCTGCCTTCCTCCCCCGGCCCCACCGCCTGCCTTCCTCCCCCGGCCCCACCGCCTGCCTTCCTCCCCCGGCCCCACCACCTGCCTTCCTCCCCCGGTCCCACCGCCTGCCTTCCTCCCCCGGCCCCACCGCCTGCCTTCCTCCCCCGGCCCCACCGCCTGCCTTCCTCCCCCGGCCCCACCGCCTGCCTTCCTCCCCCGGCCCCACCGCCTGCCTTCCTCCCCCGGCCCCACCGCCTGCCTTCCTCCCCCGGCCCCACCACCTGCCTTCCTCCCCCGGCCCCACCGCCTGCCTTCCTCCCCCGGCCCCACCGCCTGCCTTCCTCCCCCGGCCCCACCGCCTGCCTTCCTCCCCCGGCCCCACCGCCTGCCTTCCTCCCCCGGCCCCACCGCCTGCCTTCCTCCCCCGGCCCCACCGCCTGCCTTCCTCCCCCGGCCCCACCGCCTGCCTTCCTCCCCCGGCCCCACCGCCTGCCTTCCTCCCCCGGCCCCACCGCCTGCCTTCCTCCCCCGGCCCCACCGCCTGCCTTCCTCCCCCGGCCCCACCGCCTGCCTTCCTCCCCCGGCCCCACCACCTGCCTTCCTCCCCCGGCCCCACCGCCTGCCTTCCTCCCCCGGCCCCACCGCCTGCCTTCCTCCCCCGGCCCCACCGCCTGCCTTCCTCCCCCGGCCCCACCGCCTGCCTTCCTCCCCCGGCCCCACCGCCTGCCTTCCTCCCCCGGCCCCACCGCCTGCCTTCCTCCCCCGGCCCCACCGCCTGCCTTCCTCCCCCGGCCCCACCGCCTGCCTTCCTCCCCCGGCCCCACCGCCTGCCTTCCTCCCCCGGCCCCACCGCCTGCCTTCCTCCCCCGGCCCCACCGCCTGCCTTCCTCCCCCGGCCCCACCGCCTGCCTTCCTCCCCCGGCCCCACCGCCTGCCTTCGTCCCCCGGCCCCACCGCCTGCCTTCCTCCCCCGGCCCCACCGCCTGCCTTCCTCCCCCGGCCCCACCGCCTGCCTTCGTCCCCCGGCCCCACCGTCTGCCTTCCTCCCCCGGCCCCACCGCCTGCCTTCCTCCCCCGGCCCCACCACCTGCCTTCCTCCCCCGGTCCCACCGCCTGCCTTCCTCCCCCGGCCCCACCGCCTGCCTTCCTCCCCCGGCCCCACCGCCTGCCTTCCTCCCCCGGCCCCACCGCCTGCCTTCCTCCCCCGGCCCCACCGCCTGCCTTCCTCCCCCGGCCCCACCGCCTGCCTTCCTCCCCCGGCCCCACCGCCTGCCTTCCTCCCCCGGCCCCACCGCCTGCCTTCCTCCCCCGGCCCCACCGCCTGCCTTCCTCCCCCGGCCCCACCGCCTGCCTTCCTCCCCCGGCCCCACCGCCTGCCTTCCTCCCCCGGCCCCACCGCCTGCCTTCCTCCCCCGGCCCCACCGCCTGCCTTCCTCCCCCGGCCCCACCGCCTGCCTTCCTCCCCCGGCCCCACCGCCTGCCTTCCTCCCCCGGCCCCACCGCCTGCCTTCCTCCCCCGGCCCCACCACCTGCCTTCCTCCCCCGGTCCCACCGCCTGCCTTCCTCCCCCGGCCCCACCGCCTGCCTTCCTCCCCCGGCCCCACCGCCTGCCTTCCTCCCCCGGCCCCACCGCCTGCCTTCCTCCCCCGGCCCCACCGCCTGCCTTCCTCCCCCGGCCCCACCGCCTGCCTTCCTCCCCCGGCCCCACCGCCTGCCTTCCTCCCCCGGCCCCACCGCCTGCCTTCCTCCCCCGGCCCCACCACCTGCCTTCCTCCCCCGGTCCCACCGCCTGCCTTCCTCCCCCGGCCCCACCGCCTGCCTTCCTCCCCCGGCCCCACCGCCTGCCTTCCTCCCCCGGCCCCACCGCCTGCCTTCCTCCCCCGGCCCCACCGCCTGCCTTCCTCCCCCGGCCCCCTCCCCCGGCCCCACCGCCTGCCTTCCTCCCCCGGCCCCACCGCCTGCCTTCCTCCCCCGGCCCCACCGCCTGCCTTCCTCCCCCGGCCCCACCGCCTGCCTTCCTCCCCCGGCCCCACCGCCTGCCTTCCTCCCCCGGCCCCACCGCCTGCCTTCCTCCCCCGGCCCCACCACCTGCCTTCCTCCCCCGGTCCCACCGCCTGCCTTCCTCCCCCGGCCCCACCGCCTGCCTTCCTCCCCCGGCCCCACCGCCTGCCTTCCTCCCCCGGCCCCACCGCCTGCCTTCCTCCCCCGGCCCCACCGCCTGCCTTCCTCCCCCGGCCCCACCGCCTGCCTTCCTCCCCCGGCCCCACCACCTGCCTTCCTCCCCCGGCCCCACCGCCTGCCTTCCTCCCCCGGCCCCACCGCCTGCCTTCCTCCCCCGGCCCCACCGCCTGCCTTCCTCCCCCGGCCCCACCGCCTGCCTTCCTCCCCCGGCCCCACCGCCTGCCTTCCTCCCCCGGCCCCACCGCCTGCCTTCCTCCCCCGGCCCCACCGCCTGCCTTCCTCCCCCGGCCCCACCGCCTGCCTTCCTCCCCCGGCCCCACCGCCTGCCTTCCTCCCCCGGCCCCACCGCCTGCCTTCCTCCCCCGGCCCCACCGCCTGCCTTCCTCCCCCGGCCCCACCGCCTGCCTTCCTCCCCCGGCCCCACCGCCTGCCTTCGTCCCCCGGCCCCACCGCCTGCCTTCCTCCCCCGGCCCCACCGCCTGCCTTCCTCCCCCGGCCCCACCGCCTGCCTTCGTCCCCCGGCCCCACCGTCTGCCTTCCTCCCCCGGCCCCACCGCCTGCCTTCCTCCCCCGGCCCCACCACCTGCCTTCCTCCCCCGGTCCCACCGCCTGCCTTCCTCCCCCGGCCCCACCGCCTGCCTTCCTCCCCCGGCCCCACCGCCTGCCTTCCTCCCCCGGCCCCACCGCCTGCCTTCCTCCCCCGGCCCCACCGCCTGCCTTCCTCCCCCGGCCCCACCGCCTGCCTTCCTCCCCCGGCCCCACCGCCTGCCTTCCTCCCCCGGCCCCACCGCCTGCCTTCCTCCCCCGGCCCCACCGCCTGCCTTCCTCCCCCGGCCCCACCGCCTGCCTTCCTCCCCCGGCCCCACCGCCTGCCTTCCTCCCCCGGTCCCACCGCCTGCCTTCCTCCCCCGGCCCCACCGCCTGCCTTCCTCCCCCGGCCCCACCGCCTGCCTTCCTCCCCCGGCCCCACCGCCTGCCTTCCTCCCCCGGCCCCACCGCCTGCCTTCCTCCCCCGGCCCCACCGCCTGCCTTCCTCCCCCGGCCCCACCGCCTGCCTTCCTCCCCCGGCCCCACCGCCTGCCTTCCTCCCCCGGCCCCACCGCCTGCCTTCCTCCCCCGGCCCCACCGCCTGCCTTCCTCCCCCGGCCCCACCGCCTGCCTTCCTCCCCCGGCCCCACCGCCTCCCTTCCTCCCCCGGCCCCACCGCCTGCCTTCCTCCCCCGGCCCCACCGCCTGCCTTCCTCCCCCGGCCCCACCGCCTCCCTTCCTCCCCCGGCCCCACCGCCTGCCTTCCTCCCCCGGCCCCACCGCCTGCCTTCCTCCCCCGGCCCCACCGCCTGCCTTCCTCCCCCGGCCCCACCGCCTGCCTTCCTCCCCCGGCCCCACCGCCTGCCTTCCTCCCCCGGCCCCACCGCCTGCCTTCCTCCCCCGGCCCCACCGCCTTCCTTCCTCCTCCGGCCCCACCGCCTGCCTTCCTCCCCCGGCCCCACCGCCTGCCTTCCTCCCCCGGCCCCACCGCCTGCCTTCCTCCCCCGGCCCCACCGCCTGCCTTCCTCCCCCGGTCCCACCGCCTGCCTTCCTCCCCCGGCCCCACCGCCTGCCTTCCTCCCCCGGCCCCACCGCCTGCCTTCCTCCCCCGGCCCCACCGCCTGCCTTCCTCCCCCGGCCCCACCGCCTGCCTTCCTCCCCCGGCCCCACCGCCTGCCTTCCTCCCCCGGCCCCACCGCCTGCCTTCCTCCCCCGGCCCCACCGCCTGCCTTCCTCCCCCGGCCCCACCGCCTGCCTTCCTCCCCCGGCCCCACCGCCTGCCTTCCTCCCCCGGCCCCACCGCCTGCCTTCCTCCCCCGGCCCCACCGCCTGTCTTCCTCCCCCGGCCCCACCGCCTGCCTTCCTCCCCCGGCCCCACCGCCTGCCTTCCTCCCCCGGCCCCACCGCCTGCCTTCCTCCCCCGGCCCCACCGCCTGCCTTCCTCCCCCGGCCCCACCGCCTTCCTTCCTCCCCCGGCCCCACCGCCTGCCTTCCTCCCCCGGTCCCACCGCCTGCCTTCCTCCCCCGGCCCCACCGCCTGCCTTCCTCCCCCGGCCCCACCGCCTGCCTTCCTCCCCCGGTCCCACCGCCTGCCTTCCTCCCTCGGCCCCACCGCCTTCCTTCCTCCCCCGGCCCCACCGCCTGCCTTCCTCCCCCGGCCCCACCGCCTGCCTTCCTCCCCCGGCCCCACCACCTGCCTTCCTCCCCCGGTCCCACCGCCTGCCTTCCTCCCCCGGCCCCACCGCCTGCCTTCCTCCCCCGGCCCCACCGCCTGCCTTCCTCCCCCGGCCCCACCGCCTGCCTTCCTCCCCCGGTCCCACCGCCTGCCTTCCTCCCCCGGCCCCACCGCCTTCCTTCCTCCCCCGGCCCCACCGCCTGCCTTCCTCCCCCGGCCCCACCGCCTGCCTTCCTCCCCCGGCCCCACCACCTGCCTTCCTCCCCCGGTCCCACCGCCTGCCTTCCTCCCCCGGCCCCACCGCCTGCCTTCCTCCCCCGGTCCCACCGCCTGCCTTCCTCCCCCGGCCCCACCGCCTGCCTTCCTCCCTCGGTCCCACCGCCTGCCTTCCTCCCCCGGCCCCACCGCCTGCCTTCCTCCCCCGGCCCCACCGCCTTCCTTCCTCCCCCGGCCCCACCGCCTCCCTTCCTCCCCCGGCTCCACCGCCTGCCTTCCTCCCCCGGCCCCACCGCCTTCCTTCCTCCCCCGGCCCCACCGCCTCCCTTCCTCCCCCGGCCCCACCGCCTGCCTTCCTCCCCCGGCCCCACCGCCTGCCTTCCTCCCCCGGCCCCACCGCCTCCCTTCCTCCCAGCCCCACTTAGGGCTCGGGCCCGGCTGCCCGCCCCCAGGAAGGGTCAATAGTCTCATTTGATTAGAGCCGGGTCATCTTGTTTGACACTAGTGTGAGATACTTCCTCCAGGGGGAGGCACGGCTGGACACGCCGGCGTCTGTCTCCGACGCTTTCTACTAACATTTGGTTGAGCCCAAGTAATTCTCGCCACGAGACATGGAGCCATCGAGTGTGAGTGTCCAGCACAGACACCGCTATGTGGCGCTGTTCACCAAAGCATATATTAGTTTTATCCAGACGTCAATTCATAAAAAATATCAACGTATGATTGATGTATTTATTTTCAGATGTGTCATTATAGATCACTTCTTCATCATATAAGACATGGTAGCTCTACTGCTCAGGTTTCAGCAGATTGCAATTTGTTTTCGCGAGGCCTTTCTTTTTGTCAGTTAAGTCGGCACACAGGGGGCAGCACGGACGTCGCGGCCATGCATAAATAACTGGGCGCAATGCTGTTGCGTTGAAACAGGAAATTACTGGTGGTTTTATGTTGGCTTATATTTTATTAAGGTAGTTCCGACCCGCTGGCGGTGGTCTGACTCGCATTGAGGGGCGCCTCAGCAGCACATAACATAGACTGTAAAACTGGGCGTAATCCCCGGCTGACATTTCTCACCGGTGTGCGCTCCACGTGGTAACATGCATCTATCTGGCCGCAGCACGCAAAAACCCTCCGCGCGCCGGGCTGTTTCATTGGCCTTTCATGATTCGCGGCTCCAACAAAGCGAATAGTGTCCCTGCGAAATATTCCTTCGCGTGAGAGTGACACACGGTGAAGCATTCGCCACTTCGTCCAGCGCCGCTGCCCGATGTAGTCCCACGATTTTTGGTTAGGAAAGCCTGGAAGAAGTAAGTAACCCCGGGGAGATGTGAAATATCACCACAGCCATTATTGCCAATTCAAACCTTCGCGGAAAAAGTCCGCCGCCCGAGAAAGAAAAACAATAGTGGGTGGATGACGGGCTTATCAGAGAGACGTGGTGGGATCTCCCTTCTCCCGACTGTGAAGTAAGGAAGGGGAGTCGGGAGCTGTGAGACGGCCGATGGGGCTGTTGTGTCCGCCGCCCTCCAGCCACCGGGACCGGGTCCCTCCGGATTCGTTCCCATTACAAGCGGTCCCGCACTCCTTCCCGGTAAATACTTCACTGCCAATGTACGTATCAAGACAGGCCTTCCTTTAACACCTACTGCAGAACAGAGAAGTGTCACGTGATCCCTTTGGTCTGTCACGAGGAGCTGTTTGTAGCGGAACAAGGGGAACAAGCGGAACAAGCGGAAGCGCCGCTTTGAACGGTTTGCGCTTCTTGTAAATTGGATCGACCGTTGTAGCGGGGAGACTGGCCTTCTGGAGCGCCCACGTTTGTAGCGGGGAGACTGGTCTTCTGGAGCGCCCACGTTTGTAGCGGGGAGACTAGCCTTCTGGAGCGCCCACGTTTGTAGCGGGGAGACTGGCCTTCTGGAGCGCCCACGTTTGTAGCGGGGAGACTGGCCTTCTGGAGCGCCCACGTTTGTAGCGGGGAGACTGGCCTTCTGGAGCGCCCACGTTTGTAGCGGGGAGACTGGCCTTCTGGAGCGCCCACGTTTGTAGCGGGGAGACTAGCCTTCTGGAGCGCCCACGTTTGTAGCGGGGAGACTAGCCTTCTGGAGCGCCCACGTTTGTAGCGGGGAGACTAGCCTTCTGGAGCGCCCACGTTTGTAGCGGGGAGACTAGCCTTCTGGAGCGCCCACGTTTGTAGCGGGGAGACTAGCCTTCTGGAGCGCCCACGTTTGTAGCGGGCAGACTGGCCTTCTGGAGCGCCCACGTTTGTAGCGGGGAGACTGGCCTTCTGGAGCGCCCACGTTTGTAGCGGGGAGACTGGCCTTCTGGAGCGCCCACGTTTGTAGCGGGGAGACTGGCCTTCTGGAGCGCCCACGTTTGTAGCGGGGAGACTGGCCTTCTGGAGCGCCCACGTTTGTAGCGGGGAGACTGGCCTTCTGGAGCGCCCACGTTTGTAGCGGGGAGACTAGCCTTCTGGAGCGCCCACGTTTGTAGCGGGGAGACTAGCCTTCTGGAGCGCCCACGTTTGTAGCGGGGAGACTAGCCTTCTGGAGCGCCCACGTTTGTAGCGGGGAGACTAGCCTTCTGGAGCGCCCACGTTTGTAGCGGGGAGACTAGCCTTCTGGAGCGCCCACGTTTGTAGCGGGCAGACTGGCCTTCTGGAGCGCCCACGTTTGTAGCGGGGAGACTGGCCTTCTGGAGCGCCCACGTTTGTAGCGGGGAGACTGGCCTTCTGGAGCGCCCACGTTTGTAGCGGGGAGACTAGCCTTCTGGAGCGCCCACGTTTGTAGCGGGGAGACTAGCCTTCTGGAGCGCCCACGTTTGTAGCGGGGAGACTAGCCTTCTGGAGCGCCCACGTTTGTAGCGGGGAGACTAGCCTTCTGGAGCGCCCACGTTTGTAGCGGGGAGACTAGCCTTCTGGAGCGCCCACGTTTGTAGCGGGCAGACTGGCCTTCTGGAGCGCCCACGTTTGTAGCGGGGAGACTGGCCTTCTGGAGCGCCCACGTTTGTAGCGGGGAGACTGGCCTTCTGGAGCGCCCACGTTTGTAGCGGGGAGACTGGCCTTCTGGAGCGCCCACGTTTGTAGCGGGGAGACTAGCCTTCTGGAGCGCCCACGTTTGTAGCGGGGAGACTAGCCTTCTGGAGCGCCCACGTTTGTAGCGGGGAGACTAGCCTTCTGGAGCGCCCACGTTTGTAGCGGGGAGACTAGCCTTCTGGAGCGCCCACGTTTGTAGCGGGGAGACTAGCCTTCTGGAGCGCCCACGTTTGTAGCGGGGAGACTAGCCTTCTGGAGCGCCCACGTTTGTAGCGGGCAGACTGGCCTTCTGGAGCGCCCACGTTTGTAGCGGGGAGACTGGCCTTCTGGAGCGCCCACGTTTGTAGCGGGGAGACTGGCCTTCTGGAGCGCCCACGTTTGTAGCGGGGAGACTGGTCTTCTGGAGCGCCCACGTTTGTAGCGGGTAGACTAGCCTTCTGGAGCGCCCAAGTTTGTAGCGGGGAGACTAGCCTTCTGGAGCGCCCACGTTTGTAGCGGGGAGACTGGCCTTCTGGAGCGCCCAAGTTTGTAGCGGGGAGACTGGCCTTCTGGAGCGCCCACGTTTGTAGCGGGGAGACTGGCCTTCTGGAGCGCCCAAGTTTGTAGCGGGGAGACTGGCCTTCTGAAGCGCCCACGTTTGTAGCGGGGAGACTGGCCTTCTGGAGCGCCCACGTTTGTAGCGGGGAGACTGGTCTTCTGGAGCGCCCACGTTTGTAGCGGGTAGACTAGCCTTCTGGAGCGCCCACGTTTGTAGCGGGGAGACTAGCCTTCTGGAGCGCCCACGTTTGTAGCGGGGAGACTGGCCTTCTGGAGCGCCCACGTTTGTAGCGGGCAGACTGGCCTTCTGGAGCGCCCAAGTTTGTAGCGGGGAGACTGGTCTTCTGGAGCGCCCACGTTTGTAGCGGGGAGACTGGCCTTCTGGAGCGCCCAAGTTTGTAGCGGGGAGACTGGCCTTCTGGAGCGCCCACGTTTGTAGCGGGGAGACTGGTCTTCTGGAGCGCCCACGTTTGTAGCGGGTAGACTAGCCTTCTGGAGCGCCCACGTTTGTAGCGGGGAGACTAGCCTTCTGGAGCGCCCACGTTTGTAGCGGGGAGACTGGCCTTCTGGAGCGCCCACGTTTGTAGCGGGGAGACTGGCCTTCTGGAGCGCCCACGTTTGTAGCGGGGAGACTGGCCTTCTGGAGCGCCCACGTTTGTAGCGGGGAGACTGGCCTTCTGGAGCGCCCAAGTTTGTAGCGGGGAGACTGGCCTTCTGGAGCGCCCACGTTTGTAGCGGGGAGACTGGCCTTCTGGAGCGCCCACGTTTGTAGCGGGGAGACTGGTCTTCTGGAGCGCCCACGTTTGTAGCGGGTAGACTAGCCTTCTGGAGCGCCCACGTTTGTAGCGGGGAGACTAGCCTTCTGGAGCGCCCACGTTTGTAGCGGGGAGACTAGCCTTCTGGAGCGCCCACGTTTGTAGCGGGTAGACTAGCCTTCTGGAGCGCCCACGTTTGTAGCGGGGAGACTAGCCTTCTGGAGCGCCCACGTTTGTAGCGGGTAGACTAGCCTTCTGGAGCGCCCACGTTTGTAGCGGGGAGACTAGCTTCTGGAGCGCCCACGTTTGTAGCGGGGAGACTGGCCTTCTGGAGCGCCCACGTTTGTAGCGGGGAGACTGGTCTTCTGGAGCGCCCACGTTTGTAGCGGGGAGACTAGCCTTCTGGAGCGCCCACGTTTGTAGCGGGGAGACTAGCCTTCTGGAGCGCCCACGTTTGTAGCGGGGAGACTAGCCTTCTGGAGCGCCCACGTTTGTAGCGGGGAGACTGGCCTTCTGGAGCGCCCACGTTTGTAGCGGGGAGACTGGCCTTCTGGAGCGCCCACGTTTGTAGCGGGGAGACTGGTCTTCTGGAGCGCCCACGTTTGTAGCGGGGAGACTAGCCTTCTGGAGCGCCCACGTTTGTAGCGGGGAGACTAGCCTTCTGGAGCGCCCACGTTTGTAGCGGGTAGACTAGCTCACTGGAGCGCCCACGTTTGTAGTGGTACGATTGTCCTTCAGGAGCGCCCACGTCTGCAGCTGGAAGACTAGCTCTCTGGGGTGTCGATTTTCTAACAAAGTCTCCCCCCCCCCTTAGGACCGTATTATATGGCGGGCCATCCTAACATTTATTTCCATAATTCTTGATATCAACAATTTAATTCTTGATATCAACAATATAATTCTTGATATCAACAATTTAATTATTGATATCAACAATTTAATTCTTGATATCAACAATTTAATTCTTGATATCAACAATTTAATTCTTGATATCAACAATATAATTCTTGATATCAATAATTTAATTATTGATATCAACAATTTAATTATTGATATCAACAATACAATTCTTGATATAAACAATAGAATTCTTGATATCAACAATTTAATTCTTGATATCAACAATTCAATTCTTGATATCAAGAATACAGAGCGCCGAATTGTCTCAATTGTTGATATTAAGAATTATGGAATAAATGTTAGAATGGCCCGCCATAGTATTCCGCAAATTATGTTGATGGTATGATTTTGAAAACGTGTTGTGTTGCAATTATGTCCTAAAATCTATAACATGACACGAAGACGGCGCTTTTGTCATTATCGCTGTAATACTAGTCTTTATGTTAGTAATCCGGCCTCATCTAATGCCGGGAAATGTCCACCGCTCATCCGTTGTCAAGCGTCCCCCTCAGAGCCGTTGTCAAGCGTCCTCCTCAGAGCCGTTGTCACGCGGCCTCCTCAGAGCCGTTGTCAAGCGTCCCCCTCAGAGCCGTTGTCAAGCGTCCTCCTCAGAGCCGTTGTCAAGCGGCCTCCTCAGAGCCGTTGTCAAGCGGCCTCCTCAGAGCCGTTGTCAAGCGGCCTCCTCAGAGCCGTTGTCAAGCGGCCTCCTCAGAGCCGTTGTCACGCGGCCTCCTCAAAGCCGTTGTCAAGCGGCCTCCTCAGAGCCGTTGTCAAGCGGCCTCCTCAGAGCCGTTGTCAAGCGGCCTCCTCAGAGCCGTTGTCAAGCGGCCTCCTCAGAGCCGTTGTCAAGCGGCCTCCTCAGAGCCGTTGTCAAGCGGCCTCCTCAGAGCCGTTGTCACGCGGCCTCCTCAGAGCCGTTGTCAAGCGGCCTCCTCAGAGCTGTTGTCAAGCGGCCCCCTCAGAGCCGTTGTCAAGCGGCCTCCTCAGAGCCGTTGTCAAGCGGCCCCCTCAGAGCTGCTCTTCAATCAGCCGGACACCTTTTGTGCGCGGACCGATAAAATTTCAACCACCATTTGTTCCGCTAGAGTCCCGCGCATGACTTAGTGGTCGCTAGAAGTTAGGCGTCGGCGGGACTTAAAAAATAGTCCCGGCTGGGTGATACATCACCACACGGGTAGCGACGTGTCACTGGGAGACGCTCCACTACGGCCCGCCACTGACAGCGGAGGAATTTAAAGAAATGCATCACGCAGCCCTGGCGGTCGGTCATGTCACTACTGGGGAAAAACTGATCGGCACTCGAATACGAACGACCGGTTAATACGATCTCATGAACAACATACCCCTTTATTTGACCTGGCCTTCCAGAGCGCCAATAGACGATATCAATAGACGATGACCTCTAATGCAAAACCACATCGACAGAGCTGATTGTGGCCGCCTGTATGGGACTGGCGTCTTTCCACCAGCGGATGTAGCATGTGATATACCACAGTAGTGGTCACAGTGGTGTGTCTTAATGGTTCTGCAGTATGTGATACTGTCTCTGTAATTTGTGTTCTTGGAGCTGAAGTATGTGTTATGGTCTCTGTAATGTGTGTTATTGGCGATGCAGTATGTGTTATGGTCTCTGAAATGTGTGTTATTGGCGATGCAGTATGTGTTATGGTCTCTGTAATGTGTTATTGGCGATGCAGTATGTGTTATGGTCTCTGAAATGTGTGTTATTGGCGATGCAGTATGTGTTACGGTCTCTGTAATGTGTGTTATTGGCGATGCAGTATGTGTTATGGTCTCTGTAATGTGTGTTATTGGTGCTGTATTATATGTTATGGTCTCTGTAGTGTGTTGTTGATTCTACAGTATGTTTATTGTCTTTTTAGTGTGTGTTATTGGTTCTACGGTATGTGTTATTACTTTTGTTAACGATTATGTAGTGCATGTTATTGGTTTTGTACTATGTGTTATTGATTCTGTGTTTTGTGTTATTGGTCCGTTATCGATTATGCGGTGCATGTTATTGGATCTGTACTAAGTTATTGGTTCTGTACTATGGGTTAATGATTCTGTAGTTCGTGTTATTGGTTATGGGGTGTATTTTGGCTTTGTGTTATAAGTTATGGTCTGTATGTTATTGGTTATATAGTATGTGTTCTTGGTTATGCTATTTATTCTGTAGTGTATGTTGTTGGATCTGTACCGTGTGCCATCGATTCCGTAGTGTGTGTGACCCTGCAGTGTGTTATCTGGTGTAGTGTGTGTGACCCTGCAGTGTGTTATCTGGTGTAGTGTGTGTGACCCTGCAGTGTGTTATATGGTGTAGTGTGTGTGACCCTGCAGTGTGTTATCTGGTGTAGTGTGTGTGACCATGCAGTGTGTTATCTGGTGTAGTGTGTGTGACCTTGCAGTGTGTTATCTGGTGTAGTGTGTGTGACCCTGCAGTGTGTTATCTGGTGTAGTGTGTGTGACCCTGCAGTGTGTTATCTGGTATGTTATCGGTCCCGTTTCCCTGTAGTTGTCTCTATCATGTGTTGCATACCTCTCTCGGCGGGGGGATGGGGGGGGGGGTCAGTTCACTGTGCTTGGATCAACAACCTGTGGGGATAGCCCGAATGGCCCGGTTGTCACTGCACTCCTGCGGACGAGGTCAGTAGTCGCCACTGATGGGGACAGCTTGCACCAGGGAGATGTTTGCACGTCCTTTTTTCATTTTCTTGTACTCATCTTTACGTTAGTTTGATGGCTTAGAATAATGGAGTACATCCATACAGAGTTGGATTGCAGCTATGGACAATATTAACCCATGATACATGCTCCATGGATTATTGACCTAAGATGCATGGTCCATGGACAATATGGACCCAGGATGTATCCTCAATGATAGTCGCTGAATCCGGGCCGGCTGCCCAGCGCGCCTGCTCATGCCTCACAGTCAGAGCCGGTTCTCTGTGACAGGCCTCCGCGCCTCACATTGAGAGCCGGTTCTCTGTGACAGGCCTCTGTGCCTCACATTGAGAGCCGGTTCTCTGTGACAGGCCTCCGCGCCTCACATTGAGAGCCGGTTCTCTGTGACAGACATGTATGCCTCACATTGAAAGCCGGTTCTCTGTGACAGGCCTCTGTGCCTCACATTGAGAGCCGGTTCTCTGTGACAGACCTCCGTGCCTCACATTGAGAGCCGGTTCTCTGTGACAGACATGTATGCCTCACATTGAGAGCCGGTTCTCTGTGACAGGCCTCTGTGCCTCACATTGAGAGCCGGTTCTCTGTGACAGACCTCCGTGCCTCACATTGAGAGCCGGTTCACTGTGACAGACATGTATGCCTCACATTGAGAGCCGGTTCTCTGTGACAGGCCTCCGCGCCTCACATTGAGAGCCGGTTCTCTGTGACAGGCCTCTGTGCCTCACATTGAGAGCCGGTTCTCTGTGACAGGCCTCCGCGCCTCACATTGAGAGTCGGTTCTCTGTGACAGACATGTATGCCTCACATTGAGAGCCGGTTCTCTGTGACAGGCCTCTGTGCCTCACATTGAGAGCCGGTTCTCTGTGACAGACCTCCGTGCCTCACATTGAGAGCCGGTTCTCTGTGACAGACATGTATGCCTCACATTGAGAGCCGGTTCTCTGTGACAGGCCTCTGTGCCTCACATTGAGAGCCGGTTCTCTGTGACAGACCTCCGTGCCTCACATTGAGAGCCGGTTCACTGTGACAGACATGTATGCCTCACATTGAGAGCCGGTTCCCTGTGACAGGTCTCTGTGCCTCACATTGAGAGCCGGTTCTCTGTGACAGACCTCTGTGCCTCACATTGAGAGCCGGTTCTCTGTGACAGGCCTCCGCGCCTCACATTGAGAGCCGGTTCTCTGTGACAGGCCTCCGCGCCTCACATTGAGAGCCGGTTCTCTGTGACAGGCCTCCGCGCCTCACATTGAGAGCCGGTTCTCTGTGACAGGCCTCCGTGCCTCACATTGAGAGCCGGTTCTCTGTGACAGGCCTCCGTGCCTCACATTGAGAGCCGGTTCTCTGTGACAGACCTCCGCGCCTCACATTGAGAGCCGGTTCTCTGTGACAGGCCTCCGCGCCTCACATTGAGAGCCGGTTCTCTGTGACAGGCCTCCGTGCCTCACATTGAGAGCCGGTTCTCTGTGACAGGCCTCCGTGCCTCACATTGAGAGCCGGTTCTCTGTGACAGACCTCCGCGCCTCACATTGAGAGCCGGTTCTCTGTGACAGACCTCCGCGCCTCACATTGAGAGCCGGTTCTCTGTGACAGGCCTCCGTGCTTCACATTGAGAGCCGGTTCTCTGTGACAGGCCTCCGTGCCTTACATTGAGAGCCGGTTCTCTGTGACAGGCCTCCGTGCCTCACATTGAGAGCCGATTCTCTGTGACAGGCCTCCGCGCCTCACATTGAGAGCCGGTTCTCTGTGACAGACCTCCGCGCCTCACATTGAGAGCCGGTTCTCTGTGACAGACCTCCGCGCCTCACATTGAGAGCCGGTTCTCTGTGACAGACCTCCGCGCCTCACATTGAGAGCCGGTTCTCTGTGACAGACCTCCGCGCTTCACATTGAGAGCCGGTTCTCTGTGACAGACCTCCGCGCCTCACATTGAAAGCCGGTTCTCTGTAACAGGCCTCCGTGCCTCACATTGAGAGCCGGTTCTCTGTGACAGACCTCCGCGCCTCACATTGAGAGCCGGTTCTCTGTGACAGGCCTCCGTGCCTCACATTGAGAGCCGGTTCTCTGTGACAGGCCTCCGCGCCTCACATTGAGAGCCGGTTCTCTGTGACAGGCCTCTGTGCCTCACATTGAGAGCCGGTTCTCTGTGACAGACCTCTGTGCCTCACATTGAGAGCCGGTTCTCCGAGACAGACCTCCGTGCCTCACATTGAGAGCCGGTTCTCTGTGACAGGCCTCCGCGCCTCACATTGAGAGCCGGTTCTCTGTGACAGACCTCCGCGCCTCACATTGAGAGCCGTTCTCTGTGACAGGCCTCCGTGCCTCACATTGAGAGCCGGTTCTCTGTGACAGACCTCCGCGCCTCACATTGAGAGCCGGTTCTCTGTGACAGACCTAGGCGCCTCACATTGAGAGCCGGTTCTCTGTGACAGACCTCCGTGCCTCACATTGAGAGCCGGTTCTCTGTGACAGACCTCCGCGCCTCACATTGAGAGCCGGTTCTCTGTGACAGGCCTCCGTGCCTCACACTGAGAGCCGGTTCTCTGTGACAGACCTCCGCGCCTCACATTGAGAGCCGGTTCTCTGTGACAGGCCTCCGCGCCTCACATTGAGAGCCGGTTCTCTGTGACAGGCCTCCGTGCCTCACATTGAGAGCCGGTTCTCTGTGACAGGCCTCCGTGCCTCACATTGAGAGCCGGTTCTCTGTGACAGACCTCCGCGCCTCACATTGAGAGCCGGTTCTCTGTGACAGGCCTCCGTGTCTCACATTGAGAGCCGGTTCTCTGTGACAGGCCTCCGTGCCTCACATTGAGAGCCGGTTCTCTGTGACAGACCTCCGCGCCTCACATTGAGAGCCGGTTCTCTGTGACAGGCCTCCGTGTCTCACATTGAGAGCCGGTTCTCTGTGACAGACCTCCGCGCCTCACATTGAGAGCCGGTTCTCTGTGACAGACCTCCGCGCCTCACATTGAGAGCCGGTTCTCTGTGACAGGCCTCCGTGCCTCACATTGAGAGCCGGTTCTCTGTGACAGACCTCCGCGCCTCACATTGAGAGCCGGTTCTCTGTGACAGGCCTCCGTGTCTCACATTGAGAGCCGGTTCTCTGTGACAGGCCTCCGTGCCTCACATTGAGAGCCGGTTCTCTGTGACAGACCTCCGCGCCTCACATTGAGAGCCGGTTCTCTGTGACAGGCCTCCGTGTCTCACATTGAGAGCCGGTTCTCTGTGACAGGCCTCCGTGTCTCACATTGAGAGCCGGTTCTCTGTGACAGACCTCCGCGCCTCACATTGAGAGCCGGTTCTCTGTGACAGGCCTCCGTGTCTCACATTGAGAGCCGGTTCTCTGTGACAGGCCTCCGTGTCTCACATTGAGAGCCGGTTCTCTGTGACAGACCTCCGCGCCTCACATTGAGAGCCGGTTCTCTGTGACAGACCTCCGCGCCTCACATTGAGAGCCGGTTCTCTGTGACAGGCCTCCGTGCCTCACATTGAGAGCCGGTTCTCTGTGACAGACCTCCGCGCCTCACATTGAGAGCCGGTTCTCTGTGACAGGCCTCCGTGTCTCACATTGAGAGCCGGTTCTCTGTGACAGACCTCCGCGCCTCACATTGAGAGCCGGTTCTCTGTGACAGACCTCCGCGCCTCACATTGAGAGCCGGTTCTCTGTGACAGACCTCCGCGCCTCACATTGAGAGCCGGTTCTCTGTGACAGACCTCCGCGCCTCACATTGAGAGCCGGTTCTCTGTGACAGACCTCCGCGCCTCACATTGAGAGCCGGTTCTCTGTGACAGGCCTCCGTGCCTCACATTGAGAGCCGGTTCTCTGTGACAGACCTCCGTGCCTCACATTGAGAGCCGGTTCTCTGTGACAGACCTCCGTGCCTCACATTGAGAGCCGGTTCTCTGTGACAGGCCTCCGTGCCTCACATTGAGAGCCGGTTCTCTGTGACAGACCTCCGCGCCTCACATTGAGAGCCGGTTCTCTGTGACAGACCTCCGTGCCTCACATTGAGAGCCGGTTCTCTGTGACAGACCTCCGTGCCTCACATTGAGAGCCGGTTCTCTGTGACAGACCTCCGTGCCTCACATTGAGAGCCGGTTCTCTGTGACAGGCCTCCGTGCCTCACATTGAGAGCCGGTTCTCTGTGACAGACCTCCGCGCCTCACATTGAGAGCCGGTTCTCTGTGACAGACCTCCGTGCCTCACATTGAGAGCCGGTTCTCTGTGACAGACCTCCGTGCCTCACATTGAGAGCCGGTTCTCTGTGACAGACCTCCGCGCCTCACATTGAGAGCCGGTTCTCTGTGACAGACCTCCGCGCCTCACATTGAGAGCCGGTTCTCTGTGACAGACCTCCGTGCCTCACATTGAGAGCCGGTTCTCTGTGACAGACCTCCGTGCCTCACATTGAGAGCCGGTTCTCTGTGACAGACCTCCGTGCCTCACATTGAGAGCCGGTTCTCTGTGACAGGCCTCCGTGCCTCACATTGAGAGCCGGTTCTCTGTGACAGGACCTCCGTGCCTCACATTGAGAGCCGGTTCTCTGTGACAGGCCTCCGTGCCTCACATTGAGAGCCGGTTCTCTGTGACAGGCCTCCGTGCCTCACATTGAGAGCCGGTTCTCTGTGACAGGCCTCCGTGCCTCACATTGAGAGCCGGTTCTCTGTGACAGACCTCCGCGCCTCACATTGAGAGCCGGTTCTCTGTGACAGACCTCCGCGCCTCACATTGAGAGCCGGTTCTCTGTGACAGACCTCCGTGCCTCACATTGAGAGCCGGTTCTCTGTGACAGACCTCCGCGCCTCACATTGAGAGCCGGTTCTCTGTGACAGACCTCCGCGCCTCACATTGAGAGCCGGTTCTCTGTGACAGACCTCCGTGCCTCACATTGAGAGCCGGTTCTCTGTGACAGACCTCCGTGCCTCACATTGAGAGCCGGTTCTCTGTGACAGGCCTCCGTGCCTCACATTGAGAGCCGGTTCTCTGTGACAGACCTCCGTGCCTCACATTGAGAGCCGGTTCTCTGTGACAGGCCTCCGTGCCTCACATTGAGAGCCGGTTCTCTGTGACAGGCCTCCGTGCCTCACATTGAGAGCCGGTTCTCTGTGACAGGCCTCCGTGCCTCACATTGAGAGCCGGTTCTCTGTGACAGACCTCCGTGCCTCACATTGAGAGCCGGTTCTCTGTGACAGGCCTCCGTGCCTCACATTGAGAGCCGGTTCTCTGTGACAGGCCTCCGTGCCTCACATTGAGAGCCGGTTCTCTGTGACAGACCTCCGTGCCTCACATTGAGAGCCGGTTCTCTGTGACAGGCCTCCGTGCCTCACATTGAGAGCCGGTTCTCTGTGACAGGCCTCCGTGCCTCACATTGAGAGCCGGTTCTCTGTGACAGGCCTCCGTGCCTCACATTGAGAGCCGGTTCTCTGTGACAGACCTCCGTGCCTCACATTGAGAGCCGGTTCTCTGTGACAGACCTCCGTGCCTCACATTGAGAGCCGGTTCTCTGTGACAGGACCTCCGTGCCTCACATTGAGAGCCGGTTCTCTGTGACAGGCCTCCGTGCCTCACATTGAGAGCCGGTTCTCTGTGACAGACCTCCGTGCCTCACATTGAGAGCCGGTTCTCTGTGACAGGCCTCCGTGCCTCACATTGAGAGCCGGTTCTCTGTGACAGGCCTCCGTGCCTCACATTGAGAGCCGTTCTCTGTGACAGACCTCCGCGCCTCACAATGAGAGCCGGTTCTCTGTGACAGACCTCCGCGCCTCACATTGAGAGCCGGTTCTCTGTGACAGGCCTCCGTGCCTCACATTGAGAGCCGGTTCTCTGTGACAGCCTCCGTGCCTCACATTGAGAGCCGGTTCTCTGTGACAGGCCTCCGTGCCTCACATTGAGAGCCGGTTCTCTGTGACAGGCCTCCGTGCCTCACATTGAGAGCCGGTTCTCTGTGACAGACCCGC
>OZ025257.1:42417019-42677575 GCA_964019135.1 Arenicola marina | reverse complement strand
GTCTGTGTGTTACAGGAGCGCAGCAAGGCCCTGGGGTACATCGACACCAACATACGGGTGACCCAGGAGATGTCCCCTCCCCCCCCCCCCCCCAGACACGGCGCTACCCTCTGTCTGTGTGTTACAGGAGCGCAGCAAGGCCCTGGGGTACATCGACACCAACATACGGGTGACCCAGTAGGCTCTGACCGCCCTAGATGACGCGGCCGCACTCAGACCGCCGGACAACATCAACCAACTCCACGTGACAGTCCAGCGCTGTGCCACCCTCAAGGCCAGGAGACCAGGTGAGGGGGGCGGGGGGACGGTGGCGAATGATCCGGGGGCTAGGAGGGGAGGGGCCGGGGGGATGGGAGGAAGGGGAGGGAGGGTAGGGGCCAGGAGACCAGGTCAGGGGGGCTGTGGGGAGTGGTCCGGGGGGAGGGGGATGAGGGACAGTGCTCCGATGGTAATACCGCTATCCGTATTCAAAACTGGTCATTTGCAGAGATAAAAGTATGTGATATATTTAGGGCCTTGAATAACTAGAAATATCATCATGGAAGAGTGCCTCAAATAAAGAGCTTGTTGTCCACGACACTTTTTAGCCTGTTACTTTGAGGAAATTTATGAAAGAATTCTTGTGAACCATATTAGACAATGTATCCGCTAAATATCAATACATTGTCAAATAAATAAAGTTAATACATTGGTTGAGAATTGTTAGCACAGTGCATTATCCCGGTGTAGCTAGTCTGGTGTGAAGCTAGGTGCTTATCTGAGAATGCACATATTGACCCCCCCCCCTCCCCCCCCATTATCTATTAATATTGATGCGGACTTCTGCCATTCATGTCCTAGCATGTGACTAACAGTATTCTACCACCCTCCTGCCCCCCCCCCCCCTGACAGACATCCAGCCCTCACCCTACTGTGTCTACAAGTTCTTCGACTTCGCCGATCACGACACGACAATCGTTGCCAGTAGCAACAGTCCGGAGTTTAACGACCACAAGACGTTCCCGGTTCCCATGACAGCTGATCTGGATCGGTACCTCAAGACACAGGTTAGTTGTCTTCTGGATCTGCTCAGGACTTCCTCCTTGGCCTGTCCAAAGAGTTGACCGTTTTGATATATATACATCCAACCTGGTGATATTGTGGAGGCATAGGGCTGTACTGTCACTACGGGATCTTATCGAGACCCCACGAGACAGGGATACCTATGCTCTACGTCAATGCCTAGCATCAACGGCCTGTACGTGCTGCCTACCTTCCGGTTGTTTGTCTTCACTCGACTCACACACAAAATCGGCTAA
This sequence comes from Arenicola marina, assembly GCA_964019135.1. Lineage (NCBI taxonomy): Eukaryota > Metazoa > Annelida > Polychaeta > Arenicolidae > Arenicola > Arenicola marina. The sequence continues at coordinate 42,676,277 of OZ025257.1, read as the reverse complement.
AGCTGTCCACGTTTGCACAACTAACTGACAAAAAACCCCACTGAAGTTCTGTGCATATAAGACTGAGAACCATCCGAGTAGATTTATGTAATATATAAGCGATTAGACAGTTGATAAACCAGAATGCAGTTGTCTCGTGAGTGACTTGTCAGTATCAGGCGATCTAGTGTGCTGCGCGGGGTTTTCTATGTCGTATGACGTAATAATAATCGCATGTGATGTAATAAATGTGGCAATGGTGTGCCATAGTGACGGGTGTGATATAATAAATAGTGACGCATTTGATGTAATAAATGTGGCGGTGGCGTGCCATAGTGACGGGTGTGATATAATAAATAGTGACGCATTTGATGTAATAAATGTGGCGGTGGCGTGCCATAGTGACGGGTGTGATATAATAAATAGTGACGCATTTGATGTAATAAATGTGGCGGTGGCGTGCCATAGTGACGGGTGTGATATAATAAATAGTGACGCATTTGATGTAATAAATGTGGCGGTGGCGTGCCATAGTGACGCATGTGATATAATAAATGTGGCGATGGCGTGCCATAGTGACACATGTGATGTAATAAATGTGGCAATGGCGTGCTATAGTGACGCATGTGATATAATAAATGTGGCGATGGCGTGCCATAGTGACGCTATTGATGTAATAAATGTGGCCTTGGCGTGCCATTGTGACACATGTGATGTAATAAATGTGGCAATGGCGTGCCATTGTGACACATGTGATGTAATAAATGTGGCAATGGCGTGCCATTGTGACACATGTGATGTAATAAATGTGGCATTGGCGTGCTATAGTGACGCGTGTGATATAATAAATGTGGCGATGGCGTGCCATAGTGACGCATTTGATGTAATAAATGTGGCAATGGCGTGCCATAGTGACGCATGTGATAATAAATGAGGCCTTGGCTTGCCATTGTGACACATGTGATGTAATAAATGTGGCAATGGCGTGCCATAGTGACGCATGTGATAATAAATGTGGCCTTGGCGTGCCATAGTGACGCATGTGATATAATAAATGTGGCGATGGCGTTTCATAGTGACACATGCGATATATTAAATGTGGCGATGGCGTGCCATAGTGACACATGTGATATAATAAATGTGGCGATGGCGTGCCATAGTGACGGGTGTGATGTAATAAATATGGCGATGGCGTGCCATAGTGACGGGTGTGATGTAATAAATGTGGCGATTGCGTGCCATAGTGACGGGTGTGATGTAATAAATATGGCGATGGCGTGCCATAGTGACGGGTGTGATGTAATAATTGTGGCGATGGCGTGCCATAGTGACGTATGTGGTTCTGTTTGCTGACAGCCCCTGCAGGTGTTTGTGTTTGATGACGTTGACCCGGAGGAGGCGACCTACCTGGGGCTGGCCAAGGTGCCCCTCATCCCGCTGTCCCACGACAAACAGATACAGGGCATCTTCGAACTCCGACAGGTGGGCTCACTTTGCGTATCAGTCGATCTGTGGAATATAGCTACATGGATATATTCTTCAATTACAAAATATGGTTACTATTATAAAAATGGGCATTTTGACGTCTAAATTGGAAATATAAAAAAAAAATCTTGTAGAAATTGATCTGAAATTTTGACTTGACACTTAACTAATACATATTATGTATTAAAATGTTGTTTACTTGAAACTGCTAAGCCTATTTGCTTAATGAACACTGGTAACCTATTTGGTAGATATGGTAGATATATTTTTTAATGAAAATACGACTGAAACTTACTGCCTTGTTGCTATGGAGATTGTGTTGTCTGACAGGCTGGTTGCCACGTGTTTCAGAGTGACGGTCGAGTGACGGGCACCATCGAGCTGTCACTCAAGTGGCAGTACAGCTACATCCCGCCCACAGCGGCCACTCAGACTGCCGCCCAGGTCTGATCACGTGACCTCAGTGGTGCCCCAATAGCATTGCATGAACTGTGACCCTACGAGAAAACCTTGTCTTTTGTTTTAAACCTAAGGCCTGCAAATGTTAATTAAAATTATTTCTTTAAACTGAAGTTTGCATTATCACTTAAGTTTTAATATGAAGATATTTTATGAAATGTTTTGCCAAATTTACATAGTGAGTGACATTTCGATTGTACAGAATATGATATTACAGATGTACGTGGCGGACATGGTGACCTGACCTACTTCCCCGTGCCCCCCGCCCTTTCGCCTGACCTGATTGTAACCTGACCTACTTTTGACTCCCCTCCTCTTACCCCTAACATGATGGCGACCTGACCTATTTTCCACCCCCCCCCCTCTCTTTCCCATGACGTGATGATGACCTGGCCTACTTTTCATCCCCCCCGCCCCTTTGCCCTGACTTGACCTGACCTGACCTGATCCACTTCCAGATGCTGGCTGCGGGGCCCGGGGACCCTGGCGATGGGGTTCACCTTCTGCCCGGGGAGGAGGAGGCCCTCCAGCAGAGCACGGTGGTGGCGGGGGGGCCCGGGGCGCCCGGCACCCCAGGCGATACCCTCCCCACGACCCTCGCCGGACGCAAGCCACCCCTGCCCCGAGGGCCAGCGGCCGCCTCCACCCCCGTCGCTAGGCGACCGGAACGGGACAACGAGGTTAGACGTCATGTGTTGTATAGAAGTATAATGTTGGGGGCAGAGGGGTATGGGGGGGGGGGTACCCTCTGCTGTGAATGTGTGGCCACTGGAAAAACAAGATGGGGGAGGAGTCCTTTGGTTTGGTATCCATTTTAAAAGCGGATGTTGAGCCATGTGTTGTGACTAAGCGTATCATATAGTGTCCTCGCCTTGGGGGATGTATTAATACGCACAAGTCAGGATATAAGTGTATAATGTAGTGCCCAAATTGCGAATTGTGTCGCGCTTTGCTGGGGTGCAGTCGTTACCATTGTGAACCCCCTGCCACATAGGGAGAGGGGGGGAGGGTGGGGGGGCATGCAAGCGTTGTATGACTAGCATCCCACATATTTTACGGCACTTACGGTGTCCACTTAGTCCGGAAGTGTGTCTCAGCCGTGGGCACCATTTCAATATGAATACTCTTGAATAGTGGGAATGTCGAATAAAGATGCGCGAAGAGGATCATGTGTTCCAGTATTAATACGTATTAATACCTTTATTCTCCCACTGCGCGGCAGATGACAGCAGCGGGGCAGTTTCCTTCCCATGATGCTCTTCCGGTGCAGAGTGAGATTCCGATTGTGATGACGTCACCACCTGAAAACGAGGACGCCGAGAGCTCCATCCTGTCTGAGGGGACCCCTGTCCCGGGTAGGTCAGGGGGGAGGGGGGTCACTGTGGGTGAGGCCGAGAGCTCCATCCTGTCTGAGGGAACCCCTATCCCGGGTAGTCAGGGGGGAGGGGGGGTCACTGTGGGTGAGGCCGAGAGCTCCATCCTGTCTGAGGGGACCCCTAACCCGGGTAGGTCAAGGGGGGGGGGGGGTCACTCTCCTCTCTTTAGCATTGATTTGACATGTATTGTGCACAGCCCAAAACAAACATTGTATCGTTGTATACTAGCGCTGTTATGTCAGTGTTGCTGACTCCCGGTGTTGTTGGTGGTGTTTGTTACAGGCGAGTCTGAGCCTGTGTCGTCCATGTCGGAGTTAAACTCTTCGCGGCTAGAGGGTGCCCCGCCGGAGATTGAGGCTCAGCCCGCCCCGCCCCCTGCCGCCCACCCCGCTAAAAAAAGTAGGTCCGCCTTTGGCATATTTTACCACTTTTACTTGTCATTATATTCCATTATTGTCAATATGTTTATCCTCAAGGAGATGAACTGCGTGCAGACCCTATGGCAAGACCTCCTATTGTTAAAGGTCCCTGGATACTTGCAGCATTGTTTATGACTTCTAGTATTATAGCCGTCACGTCTCAATACCGTTTCAGACACAGAGTCCGCTAATGAAGGGTTGAGTGACAGAATAGAGAACGTAGATACGGATGGTGAGCAGAGTTGACTGAGTGAAAAAATTGTTTAATTTGCTGTGAGACAGACATACAGTTAGTGTGGTTTATTTGTTTGCGGTGCAACATTCGCGCGTGTACACCTTTCCATTGTCCTCCATTTCATCACGGGTTGCCATGGCCTCTGAGGGTGGTAACCAACGTGTGTGTGTGTGTGTGTGCTTGCAGTGCGGTGGCGAAAATTAAGATTTGTTTTGGTCATTTTTGCATCATGATGCCATATTGGAGAGTGCTAGGACGCAGGGAGTTATGAGGTAATGGTGGATCTTAAAGTTACTAGTTAATGACGTATGATTTTTTTGGGGGTGTTTTTTTGACCAGATTTTTATAATTTTTCAACCACTATGAAGAACATTATATACTGAGCTCAAGCTGAGCTGATGACATTTTAGTTTTGTCATCTTTGAGCTCATTATAGAATGTTCTTCAAATGAAAATATAAAGGACAAAAATCTTTAACAAAAAATTATGCTTTCTTTAAAAAAAATGTAAACCAGCGAGCGGGTGGGGCCGTTTGAAGTTATATTCCGGTAAAGAGAATAACTGATTACGGTCGAGACTTCCTTCAAAAGTTACAATTGGAAAGACTGCATTTTTCAACCTTAATAAGGGTTGCTGCCCTCAGTAAATTTTAAAATAAAGGAAGAGAAAACTTGGTCCCCATTGTAATTTGAACACACAACGTACGGGCAGACGTTCTTCACTGTACCGACTGAGTTGGGCGGGCTTCCGGCGGACTGGTGGTGTTACAGGCGGGCTGGTGGTGTTACAGGCGGACTGGTGGTGTTACAGGCGGACTGGGTGTTACAGGCGGACTGGTGGTGTTACAGGCGGACTGGCGGTGTTACAGGCGGACTGGTGGTGTTACAGGCGGACTGGGTGTTACAGGCGGACTGGTGGTGTTACAGGCGGACTGGCGGTGTTACAGGCGGACTGGTGGTGTTACAGGCGGACTGGTGGTGTTACCGGCATACTGGTGGTGTTACAGGCGGACTGGGTGTTACAGGCGGACTGGTGGTGTTACAGGCGGACTGGCGGTGTTACAGGCGGACTGGTGGTGTTACAGGCGGACTGGTGGTGTTACAGGCGGACTGGTGGTGTTACAGGCGGACTGGTGGTGTTACAGGCGGACTGGTGCTGCACTGATGAAACCCTTTCCGTCCCGCTCGTCCAATATTGACCTTTTGTTGCCATAGCAGCTTTAACTGAGGCGCCCATGTGTTCAGTGAGGCAGTATCGAAGGCAAAAGCACAAACGTCGGGTTTTAATGTCCATTTCACTGTGACACAAAAATGTTAGTAAATGTTAAAAAATCTACGTTCGTTGGGGGACAGATGGACTAACGTTCGTGGCTCACTAGCTCGCTATTCGCGACGAATGCGCTCTTCCGTTAGCCAGTCTTCCTTTTCGCGGGGTGTCCGTGTTTGGGCGAGATGAATAACGTATTTTCTTCGAAGCCACGTCACCGAACGTCTTCGGAAAACTGTTGTCTTTCCATGAGTTAAGTAGTGTGATGCTGTTTCTCGACTGAAGGCCGCTCCCTGGCCTCAGTATTGTTGAGACCCACCCCGGCTCCCAGGGTTCAACAGCTCAGCAGTCGCTCCAAGCGGTCTGGTAACCATGGCAACACGTGGCCACGCCGACCGCCGGTCCAATATGGCGTCAACGTGAGATACAGAGAGACGCGAACACGAGGTGGATACAGGTTTAATCTTAGCACGTGACCGGCGTCGTCACGTGACCTGCATGACGTCAGTTGTGTACAGAGAATGTCCAAGTCCATCGGTAGATTTACTCAAGGTCCATGCCGTCGTCCACGTCTTGCATGTTCGGTTGGAAAGAAAATGTTAAGGCGAAAAGCTGTGAATGTCTTAGAGTGATAATGTTACGGACGATAAGATTGTCATAGGATGTTCGTTTTCCTTTATTATAGGTCTGTGTATGCCTTGGTATCTTTATGCCATTGTGTGTTTATGCCACGGTGTTAATGCCATGGTGTGTTACTGCCATAGTGTGTTTATGCCATTGTGTGTTTATGCCATGGTGTGTTTATGCCATGGTGTGTGTATACCATTTTGTGTTTGTCCTTGTTCGTCTCTTCCTTCTCCCATAGGCGACTTCGCAAATGATAGTTCAGATTATTCCACTGTGAGACGCCACTGCATGTGCAATGCATTCTGGGTATTAGTTTGGTCTTTGCAAGATGTCAAGATGACGTCATCGCATGACAACGTATTCTATGGACAATTAAACATACGATATTGTCATCTATGTTAAGGAAAATTATGTAATCTCGATGTAATTTATGACAACTTCGTTACTTTAATTGATACTAGCCTTGCCAATAAGCTGCAGACATGGTATTTAACTCCGTAAATATATTCAAGATATGGCGTATGATTGCGAAGTCATTTATTGACGCGATATGGCCCGAATTGGTTGAAGCGTCCTGAATATAAAACCAATAAACCAACCAACTTTGCTTATACGGGGGTTACCTCAACACATGGCTCCTACCTTCCTCTGGCTCAGGGTACAGTCCACCTTTCCCATTGCCCCCTCCACTAACACAACCACATTAAGTGGATTGCTGGATGTGGAGGTATGTGGCGCTCCTAACGTACAACTACGTCACATCTTGCTGATACCACCAGGCGATCTCTGATATGGGGCCTTGCGCTGTGCCAGTCTTGTGTCTTCGGTCGCGTCTATAATTTAAGCGCATCAGCCTTTGTTGTGTAGATAGAGGTTCGAATTCGTTTCATACATACATGGGTTCGATTCCCCCGTTGCGCCAGCATGATCTTTACAGCTTCTTTCTTACAAATTAACTATTCAGTGATATTCACTATTCCAAGGTCCAATTGGTTCAATTTCATGGGCCAGAGCGTTTCTCAATGAACAAATATATATTTCTATAGTATTATATAATATTAATATATGTATCCTGTAAACTGTATACTGGCCTGTGTTGCATGTACGTGTACCATACATGTGGTGTTACTTAGAACCGTCGTGACACCTCATCCCTTAGCAGTCAAAAGTACTTTCGGGACACTTCACGAAACGTCAAATGATCGCCTCTGGAGTCCTTTGGGATATGGCAAATATTGCTGCAGAATAAAATTAACTATAATTCTATTTTGATACATCACTTTTAGTCCAGGAGCTAAAATTTTAAAGTGCCCTTCTATCCTAGTAAAATACAAAAAACAGAAGATTAATGACAGCTACCAGTGGATACATCTCTAGTCTGTCTCATCCTTTCATCTCATTGTCCCGGGGATCTCTGACCAATTTAATCTGACTGTGTACACAAGTGGCATAACAAACACCAACCATGCAGTCATCTCCTGAATTAGAATTAGAACCTGTTTCTGTACGTGGTGTGTTTGACCGGTAGGGGGCGCCAGGCGACAGCTGCTGCTCGGCACCGAGGACGACGAGGGAGACATGGAGGAGGATCTGGAGGAGGGGGAGGAGGAGGAGGAGGAGGAGGAGGGGTATGATGATGGGGATGACGAGAAGACTCCGCAACAAGTGATAGCCGAGCATATGGGAAAACAGCTACAGGTAAGTGAGTCCTGTAGCAAATAGCTACAGGTAAGTGAGTCCTGTAGCAAATAGCTACAGGTAAGTGAGCCCTGTAGCAAATAGCTACAGGTAAGTGAGTCCTGTAGAAGCTAGCTACAGGTAAGTGAGCCATGTAGCAAATAGCTACAGGTAAGTGAGCCTTGTAGCAAATAGCTACAGGTAAGTGAGCCTTGTAGCAAATAGCTACAGGTAAGTGAGTCCTGTAGCAAATAGCTACAGGTAAGTGAGCCCTGTAGCAAATAGCTACAGGTAAGTGAGTCCTGTAGAAGCTAGCTACAGGTAAGTGAGCCATGTAGCAAATAGCTACAGGTAAGTGAGCCTTGTAGCAAATAGCTACAGGTAAGTGAGCCTTGTAGCAAATAGCTACAGGTAAGGGAGCCTTGTAACAAATAGCTACAGGTAAGTGAGCCCTGTAGCAAATAGCTACAGGTGAGTGAGCCCTGTAGCAAATAGCTACAGGTGAGTGAGCCCTGTAGCAAATAGCTACAGTTAAATGAGTCTTGTAGAAACTAGCTACAGGTACGTGAGCCCTGTAGCAAATAGCTACAGGTAAGTGAGTCCTGTAGCAAAGAGCTACAGGTAAGTGAGCCTTGTAGCAAATAGCTACAGGTAAGTGAGCCTTGTAGAAAATAGCTACAGGTAAGTGAGCCCTGTAGCAAATAGCTACAGGTGAGTGAGCCCTGTAGCAAATAGCTGCAGGTAAGTGAGCCCTGTAGCAAATAGCTACAGTTAAATGAGTCTTGTAGAAACTAGCTACAGGTACGTGAGCCCTGTAGCAAATAGCTACTGGTAAGTGAGTCCTGTAGCAAAGAGCTACAGGTAAGTGAGCCTTGTAGCAAATAGCTACAGGTAAGTGAGCCTTGTAGAAAATAGCTACAGGTAAGTGAGCCCTGTAGCAAATAGCTACAGGTGAGTGAGCCCTGTAGCATATAGCTACAGGTAAGTGAGCCCTGTAGCAAATAGCTACAGGTAAGTGAACTTTGTAGCAAACAGCTACAAGTATCTGGGCCGTGAAGCTGAGGTGTAAGTGACCCTTAATGCGCCAAAAACTAAGATAACTGGCTTGTTCAGTGCTCGACACTAACTCCTAATATGTACTTGTACGTTCAAGTTTCACTTGTCCCACTTGATATTCACTGGTCCCCCCCCCCCCCACCCCTCCTTCCCCAAAAATGTAACCATATTGTTATATGAAAGACCCACTGCCACGATTCCAACTACTATTGGGAAAGGGATTGCGGTACTCATTACCATGTTGAAGCAATCGTTAACAATAAGTGTCCCCCCCGCCCCCACACGGTTTTTTCGACTACCCAGATATAAAGTTGTATGTTGTTGTTGGAACCAAATGGATGACACGAATGGCATCAATAGCCATTCCAGGCTTGTAACTGATCCTTACTTTCCTATTTTCTCACTACTTTTCTTAGGTGCTCCCTACTTTCCAGCTTTTTTCACTACTTTTTTTATTTTGTTCCTAACTTCCCTTACTTTTTTTCGAAAAGGCTCCCATTGTTTGAAGGAAGTCGGGTACGTCAGGATCATGCCACTAGTGCTTGATTGATGCCCGATGACCTGTGACACTGGGTACTGGCTCAGAGTAGGTAACATTGAGTAGGTGTTATACTGTAAAATACCTACTCTATGGTACTGAAATGCGTGTTGTGTGGCCTGGTCTCAAAATGATAAGAGATGGGGTTAGGGTAAAAGTCATCTCGGTAAGTAAATGTGCAGAACAAGCGTAGCTAATTTTCATCAGAATGTCCTACTTTTGTTCCTTTCATACCCTTCTCTACCCCCCCCCCCCACCCCCTGCACTTTTAAGACCGGTTTAAACAACACGCGCTAAGTGATCGGTAAACAAAACCGGTTCCTCTCGCGGGTGTATAAGGCCAGTGGGGGAGGGAGGGTCAGTGTGTGTAAAGAGAAGCCGCTCTGTCCTGGGTGGGTGGGGTGTGGGGTCTGTCCTAGGTGTGTGTAATGGGGCGGAGGGGGACTGTCCCGTGCGAGGGGCTGAGGGGTCTTTTCCTGGGTGAGTGTGAGTGAGGGAGAGGGCGTCTGTCGTGGGTGTATGTGATGCGGGACTGGAGGTGGATTCATGCTGTGGGGTGTAATACATTGGTTTTTATCGTCGGCCTACCCGGAAATCAATAATGCGCAATTGTCGCGCCATAAAAACTCGTTTGCAATGATTACACTTTCGGCTCAACAAATGAGGCTGAGTATTAGTTGATATTGAAACATTTAAACCCGACAAAAAGAACTCAAAGTTTACAACTTGCATTTGTACTTGTCCGGCAAGCACTTGCCCTGTCGGATAAGTACAGGGAAGTGTTTACTTGTCCGGCAGGTAAAATCACTTGTCGCGGACAGGCATTAATGTCGGGTCCTGTTGTTGTAGCAACTATAGTGACATGCCTCTAGACCGTCGGAATACCGCAGATATACCAAGTGCAATAGGTGCTTCGGGCAATGCATCACTGAAATGTCCCTGGAGTTTGTTTCGTTGATGATTTAGTAAAATAATCCTACATGGTTCATACTGTTTACTTCCAGAAAGCCGATGAAATGGAGGACACACTGTATGGAGAGCCGGCTCCTGGTGACGGTGAGTAGTATGTGAGCTACCTAGACACCCACTGTATGGGACCACCTGTGTACTACCTAGATACACACACTGTGTGGGACCACCTGTGTACTACCTAGACACACTCAGTGTATGGGACCACCTGTGTACTACCTAGACACACCCACTGTATGGGACCACCTGTGTACTACCTAGACACACTCAGTGTATGGGACCACCTGTGTACTACCTAGACACACCCACTGTATGGGACCACCTGTGTACTACCTAGACACACTCAGTGTATTGGACCACCTGTGTGCTACCTAGAAACACCCACTGTATGGGACCACCTGTGTACTACCTAGACACACCCACTGTATGGGACCACCTGTGTACTACCTAGACACACTCACTGTATGGGACCACCTGTGTACTACCTAGACACACTCAGTGTATGGGACCACCTGTGTACTACCTAGACACACACACTGTATGGGACCACCTGTGTACTACCTAGACACACTCACTGTATGGGACCACCTGTGTACTACCTAGACACACTCAGTGTATGGGACCACCTGTGTACTACCTAGACACACTCAGTGTATGGGACTACCTGTGTACTACCTAGACACACTCAGTGTATTGGACCACCTGTGTATTACCTAGACACACCCACTGTATGGGACCACCTGTGTACTACCTAGACACACTCAGTGTATGGGACCACCTGTGTACTACCTAGACACACCAGTGTATGGGACCACCTGTGTACTACCTAGACACACTCAGTGTATGGGACCACCTGTGTACTACCTAGACACACCCACTGTATGGGACCACCTGTGTACTACCTAGACACACCCACTGTATGGGACCACCTGTGTACTACCTAGACACACTCAGTGTATGGGACCACCTGTGTACTACCTAGACACACTCAGTGTATGGGACCACCTGTGTACTACCTAGACACACTCAGTGTATGGGACCACCTGTGTACTACCTAGACACACTCACTGTATGGGACCACCTGTGTACTACCTAGACACACCCACTGTATGGGACCACCTGTGTACTATCTAGACACACCCACTGTATGGGACCACCTGTGTACTACCTAGACACACCCACTGTATGGGACCACCTGTGTACTACCTAGACACACTCAGTGTATGGGACCACCTGTGTACTACCTAGACACATTCAGTGTATGGGCCCACCTGTGTACTACCTAGACACACTCAGTGTATGGGATCACCTGTGTACTACCTAGACACACTCAGTGTATGGGACCACCTGTGTACTACCTAGACACACCCACTGTATGGGACCACCTGTGTACTACCTAGACACACTCAGTGTATGGGCCCACGTGTGTACTACCTAGACACACTCAGTGTATGGGCCCACCTGTGTACTACCTAGACACACCCACTGTATGAGACCACCTGTGTACTACCTAGACACACTCAGTGTATGGGACCACCTGTGTATTACCTAGACACACTCAGTGTATGGGACCACCTGTGTATTACCTAGACACACTCAGTGTATGGGACCACCTGTGTACTACCTAGACACACTCAGTGTATTGGACCACCTGTGTATTACCTAGACACACTCAGTGTATTGGACCACCTGTGTATTACCTAGACACACTCAGTGTATGGGACCCCCTGTGTACTACCTAGACACACTCAGTGTATGGGACCACCTGTGTACTACCTAGACACACTCACTGTATGGGACCACCTGTGTACTACCTAGACACACCCACTGTATGGGACCCCCTGTGTACTACCTAGACACACTCAGTGTATGGGACCACCTGTGTATTACCTAGACACACTCAGTGTATGGGACCCCCTGTGTACTACCTAGACACACTCAGTGTATGGGCCCACCTGTGTACTACCTAGACACACTCACTGTATGGGACCACCTGTGTACTACCTAGACACACTCAGTGTATTGGACCACCTGTGTATTACCTAGACACACTCAGTGTATTGGACCACCTGTGTATTACCTAGACACACTCAGTGTATGGGACCCCCTGTGTACTACCTAGACACACCCACTGTATGGGACCACCTGTGTACTACCTAGACACACTCAGTGTATTGGACCACCTGTGTATTACCTAGACACACTCAGTGTATGGGACCCCCTGTGTACTACCTAGACACACTCAGTGTATGGGACCACCTGTGTACTACCTAGACACACTCAGTGTATGGGACCACCTGTGTACTACCTAGACACACTCAGTGTATGGGCCCACCTGTGTACTACCTAGACACACTCAGTGTATGGGACCACCTGTGTACTACCTAGACACACTCAGTGTATGGGACCACCTGTGTACTACCTAGACACACTCAGTGTATGGGACCACCTGTGTACTACCTAGACACACCCACTGTATGGAACCACCTGTGTACTACCTAGACACACTCAGTGTATGGGCCCACCTGTGTACTAGCTAGACACTCCCACTGTATGGAACCACCTGTGTACTACCTAGACACACTCAGTGTATGGGACCAGCTGTGTACTACCTAGACACACTCAGTGTATGGGACCACCTGTGTACTACCTAGACACACCCACTGTATGGGACCACCTGTGTACTACCTAGACACACTCAGTGTATGGTACCACCTGTGTACTACCTAGACACACCCACTGTATGGGACCACCTGTGTACTACCTAGACACACCCACTGTATGGAACCACCTGTGTACTACCTAGACACACTCAGTGTATGGGACCAGCTGTGTACTACCTAGACACACTCAGTGTATGGGACCACCTGTGTACTACCTAGACACACCCACTGTATGGGACCACCTGTGTACTACCTAGACACACTCAGTGTATGGTACCACCTGTGTACTACCTAGACACACCCACTGGATGGGACCACCTGTGTACTACCTAGACACACCCACTGTATGGAACCACCTGTGTACTACCTAGACACACTCAGTGTATGGGACCAGCTGTGTACTACCTAGACACACTCAGTGTATGGGACCACCTGTGTACTACCTAGACACACCCACTGTATGGGACCACCTGTGTACTACCTAGACACACTCAGTGTATGGTACCACCTGTGTACTACCTAGACACACCCACTGTATGGGACCACCTGTGTACTACCTAGACACACCCACTGTATGGGCCCACCTGTGTACTACCTAGACACACTCAGTGTATAGGACCACCTGTGTACTACCTAGACACACTCAGTGTATGGGACCACCTGTGTACTACCTAGACACACTCAGTGTATAGGCCAACCTGTGTACTACCTAGACACACTCAGTGTATAGGCCAACCTGTGTACTACCTAGACACACTCAGTGTATGGTACCACCTGTGTACTACCTAGACACACTCAGTGTATAGGCCAACCTGTGTACTACCTAGACACACTCAGTGTATGGTACCACCTGTGTACTACCTAGACACACTCAGTGTATGGGCCCACCTGTGTACTACCTAGACACACTCAGTGTATAGGCCAACCTGTGTACTACCTAGACACACTCAGTGTATAGGCCAACCTGTGTACTACCTAGACACACTCAGTGTATGGTACCACCTGTGTACTACCTAGACACACTCAGTGTATGGGACCACCTGTGTACTACCTAGACACACTCAGTGTATGGGACCACCTGTGTACTACCTAGACACACCAGTGTATGGGACCACCTGTGTACTACCTAGACACACTCAGTGTATGGGACCACCTGTGTACTACCTAGACACACTCAGTGTATGGGACCACCTGTGTACTACCTAGACACACCCACTGTATGGGACCACCTGTGTACTACCTAGACACACCCACTGTATGGGACCACCTGTGTACTACCTAGACACACTCACTGTATGGGACCACCTGTGTACTACCTAGACACACTCAGTGTATGGGACCACCTGTGTACTACCTAGACACACCCACTGTATGGGACCACCTGTGTACTACCTAGACACACTCAGTGTATGGTACCACCTGTGTACTACCTAGACACACCCACTGTATGGGACCACCTGTGTACTACCTAGACACACCCACTGTATGGAACCACCTGTGTACTACCTAGACACACCCACTGTATGGGCCCACCTGTGTACTACCTAGACACACCCACTGTATGGGACCACCTGTGTACTACCTAGACACACTCAGTGTATGGGACCACCTGTGTACTACCTAGACACACTCAGTGTATGGGACCACCTGTGTACTACCTAGACACACTCACTGTATGGGACCACCTGTGTACTACCTAGACACACTCAGTGTATGGGCCCACCTGTGTACTGCCTAGACACACTCAGTGTATGGGACCCCCTGTGTACTACCTAGACACACTCAGTGTATGGGACCACCTGTGTACTACCTAGACACACTCAGTGTATGGGACCCCCTGTGTACTACCTAGACACACTCAGTGTATGGGACCACCTGTGTACTACCTAGACACACTCAGTGTATGGGACCACCTGTGTACTACCTAGACACACTCAGTGTATGGGACCACCTGTGTACTACCTAGACACACTCAGTGTATGGGCCCACCTGTGTACTACCTAGACACACTCAGTGTATGGGCCCACCTGTGTACTATCTAGACACACTCAGTGTATGGGACCACCTGTGTACTACCTAGACACACCCACTGTATGGGACCACCTGTGTACTACCTAGACACACTCAGTGTATGGGACCACCTGTGTACTACCTAGACACACTCAGTGTATGGGACCCCCTGTGTACTACCTAGACACACTCAGTGTATGGGACCACCTGTGTACTACCTAGACACACTCAGTGTATGGGACCACCTGTGTACTACCTAGACACACTCAGTGTATGGGACCACCTGTGTACTACCTAGACACACTCAGTGTATGGGACCACCTGTGTACTACCTAGACACACTCAGTGTATGGGACCACCTGTGTACTACCTAGACACACTCAGTGTATGGGACCACCTGTGTACTACCTAGACACACCCACTGTATGGGACCACCTGTGTACTACCTAGACACACTCAGTGTATGGGACCCCCTGTGTACTACCTAGACACACTCAGTGTATGGGACCACCTGTGTACTACCTAGACACACTCAGTGTATGGGACCACCTGTGTACTACCTAGACACACTCAGTGTATGGGACCCCCTGTGTACTACCTAGACACACTCAGTGTATGGGACCACCTGTGTACTACCTAGACACACTCAGTGTATGGGACCACCTGTGTACTACCTAGACACACTCAGTGTATGGGACCACCTGTGTACTACCTAGACACACTCAGTGTATGGGACCACCTGTGTACTACCTAGACACACTCAGTGTATGGGACCACCTGTGTACTACCTAGACACACTCAGTGTATGGGACCACCTGTGTACTACCTAGACACACTCAGTGTATGGGACCACCTGTGTACTACCTAGACACACTCAGTGTATGGGACCACCTGTGTACTACCTAGACACACTCAGTGTATGGGACCACCTGTGTACTACCTAGACACACTCAGTGTATGGGACCACCTGTGTACTACCTAGACACACCCACTGTATGGGACCACCTGTGTACTACCTAGACACACTCAGTGTATGGGACCCCCTGTGTACTACCTAGACACACTCAGTGTATGGGACCACCTGTGTACTACCTAGACACACTCAGTGTATGGGACCACCTGTGTACTACCTAGACACACTCAGTGTATGGGACCCCCTGTGTACTACCTAGACACACTCAGTGTATGGGACCACCTGTGTACTACCTAGACACACTCAGTGTATGGGACCACCTGTGTACTACCTAGACACACTCAGTGTATGGGACCACCTGTGTACTACCTAGACACACTCAGTGTATGGGACCACCTGTGTACTACCTAGACACACTCAGTGTATGGGACCACCTGTGTACTACCTAGACACACTCAGTGTATGGGACCCCCTGTGTACTACCTAGACACACTCAGTGTATGGGACCACCTGTGTACTACCTAGACACACTCAGTGTATGGGACCCCCTGTGTACTACCTAGACACACTCAGTGTATGGGACCACCTGTGTACTACCTAGACACACCCAGTGTATGGGACCATCTGTGTACTACCTAGACACACTCAGTGTATGGGACCACCTGTGTACTACCTAGACACACTCAGTGTATGGGCCCACCTGTGTACTACCTAGACACACTCAGTGTATGGGACCCCCTGTGTACTACCTAGACACACTCAGTGTTTGGGACCACCTGTGTACTACCTAGACACACCCACTGTATGGGACCACCTGTGTACTACCTAGACACACTCAGTGTATGGGACCCCCTGTGTACTACCTAGACACACCCACTGTATGGGACCACCTGTGTACTACCTAGACACACCCACTGTATGGGACCACCTGTGTACTACCTAGACACACTCAGTGTATGGGACCACCTGTGTACTACCTAGACACACTCAGTGTATGGGACCACCTGTGTACTACCTAGACACACTCAGTGTATGGGCCCACCTGTGTACTACCTAGACACACTCAGTGTATGGGCCCACCTGTGTACTACCTAGACACACTCAGTGTATGGGACCACCTGTGTACTACCTAGACACACTCAGTGTATGGGACCCCCTGTGTACTACCTAGACACACTCAGTGTTTGGGACCACCTGTGTACTACCTAGACACACCCACTGTATGGGACCACCTGTGTACTACCTAGACACACTCAGTGTATGGGACCCCCTGTGTACTACCTAGACACACCCACTGTATGGGACCACCTGTGTACTACCTAGACACACCCACTGTATGGGACCACCTGTGTACTACCTAGACACACTCAGTGTATGGGACCACCTGTGTACTACCTAGACACACTCAGTGTATGGGACCACCTGTGTACTACCTAGACACACCCACTGTATGGGACCACCTGTGTACTACCTAGACACACTCAGTGTATGGGCCCACCTGTGTACTACCTAGACACACTCAGTGTATGGGCCAACCTGTGTACTACATAGACACACCCACTGTATGGGACCACCGTTGCACTATCTAGACACACTCAGTGTATGGGCCAACCTGTGTACTACCTAGACACACCCACTGTATGGGACCACCTGTGTACTACCTAGACACACCCACTGTATGGGACCACCTGTCTACTACCTAGACACACCCACTGTATGGGACCACCTGTGTACTACCTAGACACACCCACTGTATGGGACCACCTGTGTACTACCTAGACACACTCAGTGTATGGGCCCACCTGTGTACTACCTAGACACACTCAGTGTATGGGCCAACCTGTGTACTACATAGACACACCCACTGTATGGGACCACCGTTGCACTATCTAGACACACTCAGTGTATGGGCCAACCTGTGTACTACCTAGACACACCCACTGTATGGAACCACCTGTGTACTACCTAGACACACCCACTGTATGGGACCACCTGTGTACTACCTAGACACACTCGGTGTATGGACCAACCTGTGTACTACCCAAACACACCCACTGTATGGGACCACCTGTGTACTACCTAGACACACTCAGTGTATGGGACCACCTGTGTACTACCTAGACATACCCACTGTATGGGACCACCTGTCTACTACCTAGACACACCCACTGTATGGGACCACCTGTGTACTACCTAGACACACTCAGTGTATGGGACCACCTGTGTACTACCTAGACACACTCAGTGTATGGGACCACCTGTGTACTACCTAGACACACTCTGTGTATGGGCCCACCTGTGTACTACCTAAACACACCCACTGTATGGGACCACCTGTATACTACCTAGACACACTCAGTGTATGGGACCACCTGTGTACTACCTAGACACACTCAGTGTATGGGACCACCTGTGTACTACCTAGACACACTCAGCGTACGGGACCACCTGTGTACTACCTAGACACACCCACTGTATGGGACCACCTGTGTACTACCTAGACACACTCAGTGTATGGGATCACCTGTTTACTACCTAGACACTCAGTGTATGGGACCACCTGTGTACTACCTAGACACTCCCACTGTATGGGACCACCTGTGTACTACCTAGACACACTTAGTGTATGGGACCACCTGTGTACTACCTAGACACACCCACTGTATGGGACCACCTGTGTACTACCTAGACACACTCAGTGTATGGGACCACCTGTGTACTACCTAGACACACCCACTGTATGGGACCACCTGTGTACTACCTAGACACACCCACTGTATGGGACCACCTGTGTACTACCTAGACACACTCAGTGTATGGGACCACCTGTGTACTACCTAGACACACCCACTGTATGGGACCCCCTGTGTACTACCTAGACACACTCAGTGTATGGGACCCCCTGTGTACTACCTAGACACACTCAGTGTATGGGACCACCTGTGTACTACCTAGACACACCCATTGTATGGGACCACCTGTGTACTACCTAGTCACACTCAGTGTATGGGACCACCGGTGTGCTACCTAGACACACCCACTGTATGGGACCACCTTTGTACTACCTAGACACACTCAGTGTATGGGACCACCTGTGTACTACCTAGACACACCCACTGTATGGGACCACATGTGTACTACCTAGACACACCCACTGTATGGGACCACCTGTGTACTACCTAGACACACTCAGTGTATGGGCCCACCTGTGTACTACCTAGACACTCAGTGTATGGGACCACCTGTGTACTACCTAGACACACTCAGTGTATGGGACCCCCTGTGTACTACCTAGACACACTCAGTGTATGGGACCACCTGTGTACTACCTAGACACACCCATTGTATGGGACCACCTGTGTACTACCTAGACACACCCACTGTATGGGACCACCTGTGTACTACCTAGACACACTCAGTGTATGGGACCACCTGTGTACTACCTAGACACACTCAGTGTATGGGACCACCTGTGTACTACCTAGACACAGCCACTGTATGGGACCACCTGTGTACTACCTAGACACACCCACTGTATGGGACCACCTGTGTACTACCTAGACACACCCACTGTATGGGACCACCTGTGTACTACCTAGACACACCCACTGTATGGGACCACCTGTGTACTACCTAGACACACCCACTGTATGGGACCACCTGTGTACTACCTAGACACTCCCACTGTATGGGACCACCTGTGTACTACCTAGACACACCCACTGTATGGGACCACCTGTGTACTACCTAGACACAGCCACTGTATGGGACCACCTGTGTACTACCTAGACACTCCCACTGTATGGGACCACCTGTGTACTACCTAGACACACCCACTGTATGGGACCACCTGTGTACTACCTAGACACACTCAGTGTATGGGACCCCCTGTGTACTACCTAGACACACTCAGTGTATGGGCCCACCTGTGTACTACCTAGACACACCCACTGTATGGGACCACCTGTGTGCTACCTAGACACACTCAGTGTATTGGACCACCTGTGTATTACCTAGACACACTCAGTGTATGGGACCCCCTGTGTACTACCTAGACACACTCAGTGTATGGGACCACCTGTGTACTACCTAGACACACTCACTGTATGGGACCACCTGTGTACTACCTAGACACACTCAGTGTATGGGACCACCTGTGTACTACCTAGACACACTCAGTGTATGGGACCACCTGTGTACTACCTAAACACACTCAGTGTATGGGACCACCTGTGAACTACCTAGACACACTCAGTGTATGGGCCCACCTGTGTACTACCTAGACACACTCAGTGTACGGGCCCACCTGTGTACTACCTAGACACACTCAGTGTACGGGCCCACCTGTGTACAACCTAGACACACTCAGTGTATGGGCCCACCTGTGTACTACCTAGACACACTCAGTGTATGGGACCACCTGGGTACTACCTAGACACACCCACTGTATGGGACCACCTGTGTACTACCTAGACACACCCACTGTATGGGACCACCTGTGTACTACCTAGACACACCCACTGTATGGGACCACCTGTGTACTACCTAGACACACCCACTGTATGGGACCACCTGTGTACTACCTAGACACACTCAGTGTATGGGACCACCTGTGTACTACCTAGACACACTCACTGTATGGTACCACCTGTGTACTATCTAGACACACCCACTGTATGGGACCACCTGTGTACTACCTAGACACACTCAGTGTATGGGCCCACCTGTGTACTATCTAGACACACTCAGTGTATGGGACCACCTGTGTACTACCTAGACACACTCAGTGTATGGGACCACCTGTTTACTACCTAGACACTCAGTGTATGGGACCACCTGTCTACTACCTAGACACACCCACTGTATGGGACCACCTGTGTACTACCTAGACACACTCAGTGTATGGGACCCCCTGTGTACTACCTAAACACACTCAGTGTATGGGACCACCTGTGTACTACCTAGACACACCCACTGTATGGGACCACCTGTGTACTATCTAGACACACTCAGTGTATGGGCCCACCTGTGTACTACCTAGACACACTCAGTGTATGGGACCACCTGTGTACTACCTAGACACACTCAGTGTATGGGCCCACCTGTGTACTACCTAGACACACTCAGTGTATGGGACCACCTGTGTACTACCTAGACACACTCAGTGTATGGGCCCACCTGTGTACTACCTAGACACACTCAGTGTATGGTACCACCTGTGTACTACCTAGACACACTCAGTGTATGGGACCACCTGTGTACTACCTAGACACACCAGTGTATGGGACCACCTGTGTACTACCTAGACACACCCACTGTATGGGACCACCTGTGTACTACCTAGACACACCGACTGTATGGGCCCACCTGTGTACTACCTAGACACACCCACTGTATGGGACCACCTGTGTACTACCTAGACACACTCAGTGTATGGGACCACCTGTGTACTACCTAGACACACCCACTGTATGGTCCCACCTGTGTACTACCTAGACACACTCAGTGTATGGGACCACCTGTGTACTACCTAGACACACTCAGTGTATGGGATCACCTGTTTACTACCTAGACACTCCCACTGTATGGGACCACCTGTGTACTACCTAGACACACCCACTGTATGGGACCACCTGTGTACTACCTAGACACACCCACTGTATGGGACCACCTGTGTACTACCTAGACACACCCACTGTATGGGACCACCTGTGTACTACCTAGACACACTCAGTGTATGGGATCACCTGTTTACTACCTAGACACTCCCACTGTATGGGACCACCTGTGTACTACCTAGACACACCCACTGTATGGGACCACCTGTGTACTACCTAGACACACTCAGTGTATGGGATCACCTGTTTACTACCTAGACACTCAGTGTATGGGACCACCTGTGTACTACCTAGACACTCCCACTGTATGGGACCACCTGTGTACTACCTAGACACACTTAGTGTATGGGACCACCTGTGTACTACCTAGACACACCCACTGTATGGGACCACCTGTGTACTACCTAGACACACTCAGTGTATGGGACCACCTGTGTACTACCTAGACACACCCACTGTATGGGACCACCTGTGTACTACCTAGACACACCCACTGTATGGGACCACCTGTGTACTACCTAGACACACTCAGTGTATGGGACCACCTGTGAACTACCTAGACACACCCACTGTATGGGACCCCCTGTGTACTACCTAGACACACTCAGTGTATGGGACCCCCTGTGTACTACCTAGACACACTCAGTGTATGGGACCACCTGTGTACTACCTAGACACACCCATTGTATGGGACCACCTGTGTACTACCTAGTCACACTCAGTGTATGGGACCACCGGTGTGCTACCTAGACACACCCACTGTATGGGACCACCTTTGTACTACCTAGACACACTCAGTGTATGGGACCACCTGTGTACTACCTAGACACACCCACTGTATGGGACCACATGTGTACTACCTAGACACACCCACTGTATGGGACCACCTGTGTACTACCCAGACACACTCAGTGTATGGGCCCACCTGTGTACTACCTAGACACTCAGTGTATGGGACCACCTGTGTACTACCTAGACACACTCAGTGTATGGGACCCCCTGTGTACTACCTAGACACACTCAGTGTATGGGACCACCTGTGTACTACCTAGACACACCCATTGTATGGGACCACCTGTGTACTACCTAGACACACCCACTGTATGGGACCACCTGTGTACTACCTAGACACACTCAGTGTATGGGACCACCTGTGTACTACCTAGACACACTCAGTGTATGGGACCACCTGTGTACTACCTAGACACAGCCACTGTATGGGACGACCTGTGTACTACCTAGACACACCCACTGTATGGGACCACCTGTGTACTACCTAGACACACCCACTGTATGGGACCACCTGTGTACTACCTAGACACACCCACTGTATGGGACCACCTGTGTACTACCTAGACACACCCACTGTATGGGACCACCTGTGTACTACCTAGACACTCCCACTGTATGGGACCACCTGTGTACTACCTAGACACACCCACTGTATGGGACCACCTGTGTACTACCTAGACACAGCCACTGTATGGGACCACCTGTGTACTACCTAGACACTCCCACTGTATGGGACCACCTGTGTACTACCTAGACACACCCACTGTATGGGACCACCTGTGTACTACCTAGACACACTCAGTGTATGGGACCCCCTGTGTACTACCTAGACACACTCAGTGTATGGGCCCACCTGTGTACTACCTAGACACACCCACTGTATGGGACCACCTGTGTGCTACCTAGACACACTCAGTGTATTGGACCACCTGTGTATTACCTAGACACACTCAGTGTATGGGACCCCCTGTGTACTACCTAGACACACTCAGTGTATGGGACCACCTGTGTACTACCTAGACACACTCACTGTATGGGACCACCTGTGTACTACCTAGACACACTCAGTGTATGGGACCACCTGTGTACTACCTAGACACACTCAGTGTATGGGACCACCTGTGTACTACCTAAACACACTCAGTGTATGGGACCACCTGTGAACTACCTAGACACACTCAGTGTATGGGCCCACCTGTGTACTACCTAGACACACTCAGTGTACGGGCCCACCTGTGTACTACCTAGACACACTCAGTGTACGGGCCCACCTGTGTACAACCTAGACACACTCAGTGTATGGGCCCACCTGTGTACTACCTAGACACACTCAGTGTATGGGACCACCTGGGTACTACCTAGACACACCCACTGTATGGGACCACCTGTGTACTACCTAGACACACCCACTGTATGGGACCACCTGTGTACTACCTAGACACACCCACTGTATGGGACCACCTGTGTACTACCTAGACACACCCACTGTATGGGACCACCTGTGTACTACCTAGACACACTCAGTGTATGGGACCACCTGTGTACTACCTAGACACACTCACTGTATGGTACCACCTGTGTACTATCTAGACACACCCACTGTATGGGACCACCTGTGTACTACCTAGACACACTCAGTGTATGGGCCCACCTGTGTACTATCTAGACACACTCAGTGTATGGGACCACCTGTGTACTACCTAGACACACTCAGTGTATGGGACCACCTGTTTACTACCTAGACACTCAGTGTATGGGACCACCTGTCTACTACCTAGACACACCCACTGTATGGGACCACCTGTGTACTACCTAGACACACTCAGTGTATGGGACCCCCTGTGTACTACCTAAACACACTCAGTGTATGGGACCACCTGTGTACTACCTAGACACACCCACTGTATGGGACCACCTGTGTACTATCTAGACACACTCAGTGTATGGGCCCACCTGTGTACTACCTAGACACACTCAGTGTATGGGACCACCTGTGTACTACCTAGACACACTCAGTGTATGGGCCCACCTGTGTACTACCTAGACACACTCAGTGTATGGGACCACCTGTGTACTACCTAGACACACTCAGTGTATGGGCCCACCTGTGTACTACCTAGACACACTCAGTGTATGGTACCACCTGTGTACTACCTAGACACACTCAGTGTATGGGACCACCTGTGTACTACCTAGACACACCAGTGTATGGGACCACCTGTGTACTACCTAGACACACCCACTGTATGGGACCACCTGTGTACTACCTAGACACACCGACTGTATGGGCCCACCTGTGTACTACCTAGACACACCCACTGTATGGGACCACCTGTGTACTACCTAGACACACTCAGTGTATGGGACCACCTGTGTACTACCTAGACACACCCACTGTATGGTCCCACCTGTGTACTACCTAGACACACTCAGTGTATGGGACCACCTGTGTACTACCTAGACACACTCAGTGTATGGGATCACCTGTTTACTACCTAGACACTCCCACTGTATGGGACCACCTGTGTACTACCTAGACACACCCACTGTATGGGACCACCTGTGTACTACCTAGACACACCCACTGTATGGGACCACCTGTGTACTACCTAGACACACCCACTGTATGGGACCACCTGTGTACTACCTAGACACACTCAGTGTATGGGATCACCTGTTTACTACCTAGACACTCCCACTGTATGGGACCACCTGTGTACTACCTAGACACACCCACTGTATGGGACCACCTGTGTACTACCTAGACACACTCAGTGTATGGGATCACCTGTTTACTACCTAGACACTCCCACTGTATGGGACCACCTGTGTACTACCTAGACACACTCAGTGTATGAGACCACCTGTGTACTACCTAGACACACCCACTGTATGGGACCACCTGTGTACTACCTAGACACACTCAGTGTATGGGACCACCTGTGTACTATCTAGACACACCCACTGTATGGTCCCACCTGTGTACTACCTAGACACACTCAGTGTATGGGACCACCTGTGTACTACCTAGACACACCCACTGTATGGGACCACCTGTGTACTACCTAGACACACTCAGTGTATGGGATCACCTGTTTACTACCTAGACACTCCCACTGTATGGGACCACCTGTGTACTACCTAGACACACCCACTGTATGGGACCACCTGTGTACTACCTAGACACACTGTATGGGACCACCGGTGTACTACCTAGACACACTCAGTGTATGGGCCCACCTGTGTACTACCTAGACACACCCACTGTATGGGACCACCTGTGTACTACCTAGACACACCCACTGTATGGGACCACCTGTGTACTACCTAGACACACCCACTGTATGGGACCACCTGTGTACTACCTAGACACACTCAGTGTATGGGACCACCTGTGTACTACCTTGACACTCAGTGTATGGGACCACCTGTGTACTACCTAGACACACTCAGTGTATGGGGCCACCTGTGTACTACCTAGACACACTCTGTGTATGGGCCCACCTGTGTACTACCTAGACACACCCACTGTATGGGACCACCTGTGTACTACCTAGATACACTCAGTGTATGGGACCACCTGTGTACTACCTAGACACACTCAGTGTATGGGACCATCTGTGTACTACCAAGATACACTCAGTGTATAGGACCACCTGTGTACTACCTAGACACACTCAGTATATGGGACCATCTGTGTACTACCTAGACACACCCACTGTATGGGACCACCTGTGTACTACCTAGATCCACTCAGTGTATGGGACCACCTGTGTACTACCTAGGCACACTCAGTGTATGGGCCCACCTGTGTACTACCTAGAAACACCCAGTGTATGGGCCAACCTGTGTACTACCTAGACACACTCAGTGTATGGGACCACCTGTGTACTACCTAGACACACTCAGTGTATGGGCCCACCTGTGTACTACCTAGACACACCCAGTGTATGGGCCAACCTGTGTACTACCTAGACACACTCAGTGTATGGGACCACCTGTGTACTACCTAGACACACTCAGTGTATGGGCCAACCTGTGTACTACCTAGACACACCCACTGTATGGGACCACCTGTGTACTACCTAGACACACTCAGTGTATGGGACCACCTGTGTACTACCTAGACACACTCAGTGTATGGGCCCACCTGTGTACTACCTAGACACACTCAGTGTATGGGCCAACCTGTGTACTACCTAGACACACTCAGTGTATGGGACCACCTGTGTACTACCTAGACACACTCAGTGTATGGGACCACCTGTGTACTATCTAGACACACTCAGTGTATGCGCCAACCTGTGTACTACCTAGACACACTCAGTGTATGGGACCACCTGTGTACTACCTAGACACACGCAGTGTATGGGACCACCTGTGTACTACCTAGACACACTCAGTGTATGGGACCACCTGTGTACTATCTAGACACACTCAGTGTATGGGCCAACCTGTGTACTACCTAGACACACTCAGTGTATGGGACCACCTGTGTACTACCTAGACACATTCAGTGTATGGGCCCACCTGTGTACTACCTAGAAACTCCCACTGTATGGGACCACCTGTGTACTACCTAGACACACTCAGTGTATGGGACCACCTGTGTACTACCTAGACACACTCAGTGTATGGGACCACCTGTGTACTACCTAGACACACCCACTGTATGGGACCACCTGTGTACTACCTAGACACACTCAGTGTATGGGACCACCTGTGTACTACCTAGACACACTCAGTGTATGGGACCACCTGTTTACTACCTAGACACTCAGTGTATGGGACCACCTGTCTACTACCTAGACACACCCACTGTATGGGACCACCTGTGTACTACCTAGACACACTCAGTGTATGGGACCCCCTGTGTACTACCTAAACACACTCAGTGTATGGGACCACCTGTGTACTACCTAGACACACCCACTGTATGGGACCACCTGTGTACTATCTAGACACACTCAGTGTATGGGCCCACCTGTGTACTACCTAGACACACTCAGTGTATGGGACCACCTGTGTACTACCTAGACACACTCAGTGTATGGGCCCACCTGTGTACTACCTAGACACACTCAGTGTATGGGACCACCTGTGTACTACCTAGACACACTCAGTGTATGGGCCCACCTGTGTACTACCTAGACACACTCAGTGTATGGTACCACCTGTGTACTACCTAGACACACTCAGTGTATGGGACCACCTGTGTACTACCTAGACACACCAGTGTATGGGACCACCTGTGTACTACCTAGACACACCCACTGTATGGGACCACCTGTGTACTACCTAGACACACCGACTGTATGGGCCCACCTGTGTACTACCTAGACACACCCACTGTATGGGACCACCTGTGTACTACCTAGACACACTCAGTGTATGGGACCACCTGTGTACTACCTAGACACACCCACTGTATGGTCCCACCTGTGTACTACCTAGACACACTCAGTGTATGGGACCACCTGTGTACTACCTAGACACACTCAGTGTATGGGATCACCTGTTTACTACCTAGACACTCCCACTGTATGGGACCACCTGTGTACTACCTAGACACACCCACTGTATGGGACCACCTGTGTACTACCTAGACACACCCACTGTATGGGACCACCTGTGTACTACCTAGACACACCCACTGTATGGGACCACCTGTGTACTACCTAGACACACTCAGTGTATGGGATCACCTGTTTACTACCTAGACACTCCCACTGTATGGGACCACCTGTGTACTACCTAGACACACCCACTGTATGGGACCACCTGTGTACTACCTAGACACACTCAGTGTATGGGATCACCTGTTTACTACCTAGACACTCCCACTGTATGGGACCACCTGTGTACTACCTAGACACACTCAGTGTATGAGACCACCTGTGTACTACCTAGACACACCCACTGTATGGGACCACCTGTGTACTACCTAGACACACTCAGTGTATGGGACCACCTGTGTACTATCTAGACACACCCACTGTATGGTCCCACCTGTGTACTACCTAGACACACTCAGTGTATGGGACCACCTGTGTACTACCTAGACACACCCACTGTATGGGACCACCTGTGTACTACCTAGACACACTCAGTGTATGGGATCACCTGTTTACTACCTAGACACTCCCACTGTATGGGACCACCTGTGTACTACCTAGACACACCCACTGTATGGGACCACCTGTGTACTACCTAGACACACTGTATGGGACCACCGGTGTACTACCTAGACACACTCAGTGTATGGGCCCACCTGTGTACTACCTAGACACACCCACTGTATGGGACCACCTGTGTACTACCTAGACACACCCACTGTATGGGACCACCTGTGTACTACCTAGACACACCCACTGTATGGGACCACCTGTGTACTACCTAGACACACTCAGTGTATGGGACCACCTGTGTACTACCTTGACACTCAGTGTATGGGACCACCTGTGTACTACCTAGACACACTCAGTGTATGGGGCCACCTGTGTACTACCTAGACACACTCTGTGTATGGGCCCACCTGTGTACTACCTAGACACACCCACTGTATGGGACCACCTGTGTACTACCTAGATACACTCAGTGTATGGGACCACCTGTGTACTACCTAGACACACTCAGTGTATGGGACCATCTGTGTACTACCAAGATACACTCAGTGTATAGGACCACCTGTGTACTACCTAGACACACTCAGTATATGGGACCATCTGTGTACTACCTAGACACACCCACTGTATGGGACCACCTGTGTACTACCTAGATCCACTCAGTGTATGGGACCACCTGTGTACTACCTAGGCACACTCAGTGTATGGGCCCACCTGTGTACTACCTAGAAACACCCAGTGTATGGGCCAACCTGTGTACTACCTAGACACACTCAGTGTATGGGACCACCTGTGTACTACCTAGACACACTCAGTGTATGGGCCCACCTGTGTACTACCTAGACACACCCAGTGTATGGGCCAACCTGTGTACTACCTAGACACACTCAGTGTATGGGACCACCTGTGTACTACCTAGACACACTCAGTGTATGGGCCAACCTGTGTACTACCTAGACACACCCACTGTATGGGACCACCTGTGTACTACCTAGACACACTCAGTGTATGGGACCACCTGTGTACTACCTAGACACACTCAGTGTATGGGCCCACCTGTGTACTACCTAGACACACTCAGTGTATGGGCCAACCTGTGTACTACCTAGACACACTCAGTGTATGGGACCACCTGTGTACTACCTAGACACACTCAGTGTATGGGACCACCTGTGTACTATCTAGACACACTCAGTGTATGCGCCAACCTGTGTACTACCTAGACACACTCAGTGTATGGGACCACCTGTGTACTACCTAGACACACGCAGTGTATGGGACCACCTGTGTACTACCTAGACACACTCAGTGTATGGGACCACCTGTGTACTATCTAGACACACTCAGTGTATGGGCCAACCTGTGTACTACCTAGACACACTCAGTGTATGGGACCACCTGTGTACTACCTAGACACATTCAGTGTATGGGCCCACCTGTGTACTACCTAGAAACTCCCACTGTATGGGACCACCTGTGTACTACCTAGACACACTCAGTGTATGGGACCACCTGTGTACTACCTAGACACACTCAGTGTATGGGACCACCTGTGTACTACCTAGACACACCCACTGTATGGGACCACCTGTGTACTACCTAGACACACTCAGTGTATGGGACCACCTGTGTACTACCTAGACACACTCAGTGTATGGGACCACCTGTGTACTACCTAGACACACTCAGTGTATGGGATCACATCTGTACTACCTAGACACACCCACTGTATGGGGCCACCTGTGTACTACCTAGACACACTCAGTGTACGGGACCACCTGTGTACTACCTAGACACACTCAGTGTATGGGACCACCTGTTTACTACCTAGACACTCAGTGTATGGGACCACCTGTGTACTACCTAGACACTCCCACTGTATGGGACCACCTGTGTACTACCTAGACACACTCAGTGTATGGGACCACCTGTGTACTACCTAGACACACTCAGTGTATGGGACCACCTGTGTACTACCTAGACACACTCAGTGTATGGGATCACATCTGTACTACCTAGACACACCCACTGTATGGGGCCACCTGTGTACTACCTAGACACACTCAGTGTACGGGACCACCTGTGTACTACCTAGAAACTCCCACTGTATGGGACCACCTGTGTACTACCTAGACACACTCAGTGTATGGGATCACCTGTTTACTACCTAGACACTCAGTGTATGGGACCACCTGTGTACTACCTAGACACACCCACTGTATGGGACCACCTGTATACTACCTAGACACACTCAGTGTATGGGATCACCTGTGTACTACCTAGACACACCCACTGTATGGGACCACCTTTGCACTATCTAGACACACTCAGTGTATGGGACCACCTGTATACTACCTAGACACACTCAGTGTATGGGATCACCTGTGTACTACCTAGACACACCCACTGTATGGGACCACCTGTGTACTACCTAGACACACTCAGTGTATGGGACCACCTGTGTACTACCTAGACACCCTCAGTGTATGGGCCCAACTGTGTACTACCTAGACACACTCAGTGTATGGGACCACCTGTGTACTACCTAGACACACTCAGTGTATGGGACCACCTGTGTACTACCTAGACACACTCAGTGTATGGGACCACCTGTGTACTACCTAGACACACTCAGTGTATGGGACCACCTGTTTACTACCTAGACACTCAGTGTATGGGACCACCTGTGTACTACCTAGACACACTCAGTGTATGGGACCACCTGTTTACTACCTAGACACTCAGTGTATGGGACCACCTGTGTACTACCTAGACACACCCACTGTATGGGACCACCTGTGTACTACCTAGACACACCCACTGTATGGGACCACCTGTGTACTACCTAGACACACTCAGTGTATGGGACCACCTGTGTACTACCTAGACACACTCAGTGTATGGGACCACCTGTTTACTACCTAGACACTCAGTGTATGGGACCACCTGTGTACTACCTAGACACACCCACTGTATGGGACCACCTGTGTACTACCTAGACACACCCACTGTATGGGACCACCTGTGTACTACCTAGACACACTCAGTGTATGGGCCCACCTGTGTACTACCTAGACACACTCAGTGTATGGGACCACCTGTGTACTACCTAGACACACCCACTGTATGGGACCACCTGTGTACTACCTAGACACACTCAGTGTATGGGCCCACCTGTGTACTACCTAGACAGACGCAGTGTATGGGCCCACCTGTCTACTACCTAGACACACTCAGTGTATGGGCCCACCTGTGTACTACCTAGACACACTCAGTGTATGGGACCACCTGTGTGCTACCTAGACACACTCAGTGTATGGGACCACCTGTGTACTACCTAGACACACTCAGTGTATGGGACCACCTGTTTACTACCTAGACACTCAGTGTATGGGACCACCTGTCTACTACCTAGACACACCCACTGTATGGGACCACCTGTGTACTACCTAGACACACCCACTGTATGGGACCACCTGTGTACTACCTAGACACACTCAGTGTATGGGCCCACCTGTGTACTACCTAGACACTCAGTGTATGGGACCACCTGTGTACTACCTAGACACACTCAGTGTATGGGACCACCTGTGTACTACCTAGACACACTCAGTGTATGGGACCACCTGTTTACTACCTAGACACTCAGTGTATGGGACCACCTGTCTACTACCTAGACACACCCACTGTATGGGACCACCTGTGTACTACCTAGACACACCCACTGTATGGGACCACCTGTGTACTACCTAGACACACTCAGTGTATGGGACCACCTGTGTACTACCTAGACACACTCAGTGTATGGGACCACCTGTTTACTACCTAGACACTCAGTGTATGGGACCACCTGTGTACTACCTAGACACACCCACTGTATGGGACCACCTGTGTACTACCTAGACACACCCACTGTATGGGACCACCTGTGTACTACCTAGACACACTCAGTGTATGGGCCCACCTGTGTACTACCTAGACACACTCAGTGTATGGGACCACCTGTGTACTACCTAGACACACCCACTGTATGGGACCACCTGTGTACTACCTAGACACACTCAGTGTATGGGCCCACCTGTGTACTACCTAGACAGACGCAGTGTATGGGCCCACCTGTCTACTACCTAGACACACTCAGTGTATGGGCCCACCTGTGTACTACCTAGACACACTCAGTGTATGGGACCACCTGTGTGCTACCTAGACACACTCAGTGTATGGGACCACCTGTGTACTACCTAGACACACTCAGTGTATGGGACCACCTGTTTACTACCTAGACACTCAGTGTATGGGACCACCTGTCTACTACCTAGACACACCCACTGTATGGGACCACCTGTGTACTACCTAGACACACCCACTGTATGGGACCACCTGTGTACTACCTAGACACACTCAGTGTATGGGCCCACCTGTGTACTACCTAGACACTCAGTGTATGGGACCACCTGTGTACTACCTAGACACACTCAGTGTATGGGACCACCTGTGTACTACCTAGACACACTCAGTGTATGGGACCACCTGTTTACTACCTAGACACTCAGTGTATGGGACCACCTGTCTACTACCTAGACACACCCACTGTATGGGACCACCTGTGTACTACCTAGACACACTCAGTGTATGGGACCACCTGTGTACTACCTAGACACACCCACTGTATGGGACCACCTGTGTACTACCTAGACACACCCACTGTATGGGACCACCTGTGTACTACCTAGACACACCCACTGTATGGGACCACCTGTGTACTACCTAGACACACCCACTGTATGGGACCACCTGTGTACTACCTAGACACACCCGCTGTATGGGACCACCTGTGTACTACCTAGACACACTCAGTGTATGGGATCACATCTGTACTACCTAGACACCCACTGTATGGGACCACCTGTGTACTACCTAGACACACTCAATGTATGGGACCACCTGTGTACTACCTAGACACTCCCACTGTATGGGACCACCTGTGTACTACCTAGACACACTCAGTGTATGGGACCACCTGTGTACTACCTAGACACACTCAGTGTATGGGACCACCTGTGTACTACCTAGACACACTCAGTGTATGGTACCACCTGTGTACTACCTAGACACACTCAGTGCATGGGACCACCTGTGTACTACCTAGACACACTCAGTGTATGGGTCCACCTGTGTACTACCTAGACACACTCAGTGTATGGGACCACCTGTGTACTACCTGGACACACTAAATGTATTGGACCACCTGTGTACTACCTAGACACTCCCACTGTATGGGACCACCTGTGTACTACCTAGACACACTCAGTGTATGGGACCACCTGTCTACTACCTAGACACACTCAGTGTATGGGCCAACCTGTGTACTACCTAGACACACTCAGTGTATGGGACCACCGGTGTGCTACCTAGACACACCCACCGCATGGGACCACCTGTGTACTACCTAGACACTCCCACTGTATGGGACCACCTGTGTACTACCTAGACACACTTAGTGTACCTGTGTACTACCTAGACACACTCAGTGTATGGGACCACCTGTTTACTACCTAGACACTCCCACTGTATGGGACCACCTGTGTACTACCTAGACACACTCAGTGTATGGGACCACCTGTGTACTACCTAGACACACTCAGTGTATGGGCCCACCTGTGTACTACCTAGACACACTCAGTGTATGAGACCACCTGTGTACTACCTAGACACTCCCACTGTATGGGACCACCTGTGTACTACCTAGACACACTCAGTGTATGGGACCACCTGTGTACTACCTAGACACACTCAGTGTATGGGACCACCTGTGTACTACCTAGACACACTCAGTGTATGGGATCACATCTGTACTACCTAGACACACCCACTGTATGGGGCCACCTGTGTACTACCTAGACACACTCAGTGTACGGGACCACCTGTGTACTACCTAGAAACTCCCACTGTATGGGACCACCTGTGTACTACCTAGACACACTCAGTGTATGGGATCACCTGTTTACTACCTAGACACTCAGTGTATGGGACCACCTGTGTACTACCTAGACACACCCACTGTATGGGACCACCTGTATACTACCTAGACACACTCAGTGTATGGGATCACCTGTGTACTACCTAGACACACCCACTGTATGGGACCACCTTTGCACTATCTAGACACACTCAGTGTATGGGACCACCTGTATACTACCTAGACACACTCAGTGTATGGGATCACCTGTGTACTACCTAGACACACCCACTGTATGGGACCACCTGTGTACTACCTAGACACACTCAGTGTATGGGACCACCTGTGTACTACCTAGACACCCTCAGTGTATGGGCCCAACTGTGTACTACCTAGACACACTCAGTGTATGGGACCACCTGTGTACTACCTAGACACACTCAGTGTATGGGACCACCTGTGTACTACCTAGACACACTCAGTGTATGGGACCACCTGTGTACTACCTAGACACACTCAGTGTATGGGACCACCTGTTTACTACCTAGACACTCAGTGTATGGGACCACCTGTGTACTACCTAGACACACTCAGTGTATGGGACCACCTGTTTACTACCTAGACACTCAGTGTATGGGACCACCTGTGTACTACCTAGACACACCCACTGTATGGGACCACCTGTGTACTACCTAGACACACCCACTGTATGGGACCACCTGTGTACTACCTAGACACACTCAGTGTATGGGACCACCTGTGTACTACCTAGACACACTCAGTGTATGGGACCACCTGTTTACTACCTAGACACTCAGTGTATGGGACCACCTGTGTACTACCTAGACACACCCACTGTATGGGACCACCTGTGTACTACCTAGACACACCCACTGTATGGGACCACCTGTGTACTACCTAGACACACTCAGTGTATGGGCCCACCTGTGTACTACCTAGACACACTCAGTGTATGGGACCACCTGTGTACTACCTAGACACACCCACTGTATGGGACCACCTGTGTACTACCTAGACACACTCAGTGTATGGGCCCACCTGTGTACTACCTAGACAGACGCAGTGTATGGGCCCACCTGTCTACTACCTAGACACACTCAGTGTATGGGCCCACCTGTGTACTACCTAGACACACTCAGTGTATGGGACCACCTGTGTGCTACCTAGACACACTCAGTGTATGGGACCACCTGTGTACTACCTAGACACACTCAGTGTATGGGACCACCTGTTTACTACCTAGACACTCAGTGTATGGGACCACCTGTCTACTACCTAGACACACCCACTGTATGGGACCACCTGTGTACTACCTAGACACACCCACTGTATGGGACCACCTGTGTACTACCTAGACACACTCAGTGTATGGGCCCACCTGTGTACTACCTAGACACTCAGTGTATGGGACCACCTGTGTACTACCTAGACACACTCAGTGTATGGGACCACCTGTGTACTACCTAGACACACTCAGTGTATGGGACCACCTGTTTACTACCTAGACACTCAGTGTATGGGACCACCTGTCTACTACCTAGACACACCCACTGTATGGGACCACCTGTGTACTACCTAGACACACCCACTGTATGGGACCACCTGTGTACTACCTAGACACACTCAGTGTATGGGACCACCTGTGTACTACCTAGACACACTCAGTGTATGGGACCACCTGTTTACTACCTAGACACTCAGTGTATGGGACCACCTGTGTACTACCTAGACACACCCACTGTATGGGACCACCTGTGTACTACCTAGACACACCCACTGTATGGGACCACCTGTGTACTACCTAGACACACTCAGTGTATGGGCCCACCTGTGTACTACCTAGACACACTCAGTGTATGGGACCACCTGTGTACTACCTAGACACACCCACTGTATGGGACCACCTGTGTACTACCTAGACACACTCAGTGTATGGGCCCACCTGTGTACTACCTAGACAGACGCAGTGTATGGGCCCACCTGTCTACTACCTAGACACACTCAGTGTATGGGCCCACCTGTGTACTACCTAGACACACTCAGTGTATGGGACCACCTGTGTGCTACCTAGACACACTCAGTGTATGGGACCACCTGTGTACTACCTAGACACACTCAGTGTATGGGACCACCTGTTTACTACCTAGACACTCAGTGTATGGGACCACCTGTCTACTACCTAGACACACCCACTGTATGGGACCACCTGTGTACTACCTAGACACACCCACTGTATGGGACCACCTGTGTACTACCTAGACACACTCAGTGTATGGGCCCACCTGTGTACTACCTAGACACTCAGTGTATGGGACCACCTGTGTACTACCTAGACACACTCAGTGTATGGGACCACCTGTGTACTACCTAGACACACTCAGTGTATGGGACCACCTGTTTACTACCTAGACACTCAGTGTATGGGACCACCTGTCTACTACCTAGACACACCCACTGTATGGGACCACCTGTGTACTACCTAGACACACTCAGTGTATGGGACCACCTGTGTACTACCTAGACACACCCACTGTATGGGACCACCTGTGTACTACCTAGACACACCCACTGTATGGGACCACCTGTGTACTACCTAGACACACCCACTGTATGGGACCACCTGTGTACTACCTAGACACACCCACTGTATGGGACCACCTGTGTACTACCTAGACACACCCGCTGTATGGGACCACCTGTGTACTACCTAGACACACTCAGTGTATGGGATCACATCTGTACTACCTAGACACCCACTGTATGGGACCACCTGTGTACTACCTAGACACACTCAATGTATGGGACCACCTGTGTACTACCTAGACACTCCCACTGTATGGGACCACCTGTGTACTACCTAGACACACTCAGTGTATGGGACCACCTGTGTACTACCTAGACACACTCAGTGTATGGGACCACCTGTGTACTACCTAGACACACTCAGTGTATGGTACCACCTGTGTACTACCTAGACACACTCAGTGCATGGGACCACCTGTGTACTACCTAGACACACTCAGTGTATGGGTCCACCTGTGTACTACCTAGACACACTCAGTGTATGGGACCACCTGTGTACTACCTGGACACACTAAATGTATTGGACCACCTGTGTACTACCTAGACACTCCCACTGTATGGGACCACCTGTGTACTACCTAGACACACTCAGTGTATGGGACCACCTGTCTACTACCTAGACACACTCAGTGTATGGGCCAACCTGTGTACTACCTAGACACACTCAGTGTATGGGACCACCGGTGTGCTACCTAGACACACCCACCGCATGGGACCACCTGTGTACTACCTAGACACTCCCACTGTATGGGACCACCTGTGTACTACCTAGACACACTTAGTGTACCTGTGTACTACCTAGACACACTCAGTGTATGGGACCACCTGTTTACTACCTAGACACTCCCACTGTATGGGACCACCTGTGTACTACCTAGACACACTCAGTGTATGGGACCACCTGTGTACTACCTAGACACACTCAGTGTATGGGCCCACCTGTGTACTACCTAGACACACTCAGTGTATGAGACCACCTGTGTACTACCTAGACACTCCCACTGTATGGGACCACCTGTGTACTACCTAGACACACTGAGTGTATGGGACCCCCTGTGTACTACCTAGACACACTCAGTGTATGGGCCCACCTGTTTACTACCTAGACACACCCACTGTATGGGACCACCTGAGTACTACCTAGACACACTCAGTGTATGGGACCACCTGTGCACTACCTAGACACACTCAGTGTATGGGACTACCTGTGTACTATCTAGACACACCCACTGTATGGGGCCACCTGTGTACTACCTAGACACACTCAGTGTATGGGACCACCTGTGTACTACCTAGACACACCCACTGTATGGGACCACCTGTGTACTACCTAGACACATCCACTGTATGGGACCACCTGTGTACTACCTAGACACACTCAGTGTATGGGACCACCTGTGTACTACCTAGACACACCCACTGTATGGGACCACCTGGGTACTACCTAGACACACTCAGTGTATGGGACCACCTGTGCACTACCTAGACACACTCAGTGTATGGGACCCCCTGTGTACTATCTAGACACACTCAGTGTATGGGACCACCTGTGTACTACCTAGACACACTCAGTGTATGGGACCACCTGTGTACTACCTAGACACACCAGTGTATGGGACCACCTGTGTACTACCTAGACACAACCACTGTATGGGACCACCTGTGTACTACCTAGACACAACCACTGTATGGGACCACCTGTGTACTACCTAGACACACTCAGTGTATGGGACCACCTGTGTACTACCTAGACACACTCAGTGTATGGGACCACCTGTGTACTATCTAGACACACTCAGTGTATGGGACCACCTGTGTACTACCTAGACACACTCAGTGTACGGGCCCACCTGTTTACTACCTAGACACACCCACTGTATGGGACCACCTGGGTACTACCTAGACACACTCAGTGTATGGGACCACCTGTGCACTACCTAGACACAATCAGTGTATTGGACCACCTGTGTACTATCTAGACACACTCAGTGTATGGGACCACCTGTGTACTACCTAGACACACTCAGTGTATGGGACCACCTGTGTACTATCTAGACACACCAGTGTATGGGACCACCTGTGTACTATCTAGACACTCCCACTGTATGGGACCACCTGTGTACTACCTAGACACACCCACCGCATGGGACCACCTGTGTACTACCTAGACACACTCAGTGTATGGGACCACCTGTGTACTGTCTAGACACACCAGTGTATGGGACCACCTGTGTACTACCTAGACACACTCAGTGTATGAGACCACCGGTGTGCTACCTAGACACTCCCACTGTATGGGACCACCTGTGTACTACCTAGACACACTCAGTGTATGGGACCACCTGTTTAATACCTAGACACTCAGTGTATGGGACCACCTGTCTACTACCTAGACACACCCACTGTATGGGATCACCTGTGTACTACCTAGACACACTCAGTGTATGGGACCACCTGTGTACTACCTAGACACTCCCACTGTATGGGACCACCTGTGTACTACCTAGACACACTCACTGTATGGTACCACCTGTGTACTACCTAGACACACTCAGTGTATGGGACCACCTGTGTACTATCTAGACACACTCAGTGTATGGGATCACCTGTGTACTACCTAGACACACTCAGTGTATGGGACCACCTGTGTACTACCTAGACACACTCAGTGTATGGGACCACCTGTGTACTACCTAGACACACTCAGTGTATGGGACCACCTGTGTACTACCTAGACACACTCAGTGTATGGGACCACCGGTGTGCTACCTAGACACTCCCACTGTATGGGACCACCTGTGTACTACCTAGACACACTCAGTGTATGGGACCACCGGTGTGCTACCTAGACACTCCCACTGTATGGGACCCCCTGTGTACTACCTAGACACACACACTGTATGGGACCACCTGTGTACTACCTAGACACACTCAGTGTATGGGGTCACCTGTGTACTACCTAGACACACACACTGTATGGGACCACCTGTGTACTACCTAGACACACTCAGTGTATGGGACCACCTGTGTACTACCTAGACACACTCAGTGTATGGGACCACCTGTGTACTACCTAGACACACTCAGTGTATGGGACCAGCTGTGTACTACCTAGACACACTCAGTGTATTGGACCACATGTGTACTACCTAGACACACTCAGTGTATGGGACCACCTGTGTACTACCTAGACACACTCAGTGTATGGGACCACCTGTGTACTACCTAGACACACACACTGTATGGGACCACCTGTGTACTACCTAGACACACTCAGTGTATGGGACCACCTGTGTACCACCTAGACACACACACTGTATGGGACCACCTGTGTACTACCTAGACACACCCACTGTATGGGACCACCTGTATACTACCTAGACACACTGTATGGGACCACCTGTGTACTACCTAGACACACACACTGTATGGGACCACCTGTGTACTACCTAGACACACTGTATGGGACCACCTGTGTACTACCTAGACACACACACTGTATGGGACCACCTGTGTACTACCTAGACACACACACTGTATGGGACCACCTGTGTACTACCTAGATACACACACTGTATGGGACCACCTGTGTACTACCTAGACACACTGTATGGTACCACCTGTGTACTACCTAGACACACACACTGTATGGGACCACCTGTGTACTACCTAGACACACCCACTGTATGGGACCACCTGTGTACTACCTAGACACACTGTATGGGACCACCTGTGTACTACCTAGACACACTGTATGGGACCACCTGTGCCGATCCATCGTAGCCCATCTAGACCTAATAAACGGAATGGCTTGCTGTAAGGTCGAGAGCGGGTCAATGCCGCTATGTTTCTGTGCTCGTCAATGGGAACTTACTCCAAAGTGGCATGCTTTCGATATATGAGGAGAGAAGTTAATACCAATCTCGCCGCAATAATCTGGTGATTTACGGCATCGAAGAAGGCCAGAATGAAAGCTGGCAGGACTGCGAGAGGAAGGTGAAAACCATGGCGCAAGAGAAGACCGGGCTGGAGCTACCTGCCGTGGCCATCGAGAGGGCCCACCGCTTGGGCCGAAAGCGTCATAACGCATCCAACCCACAAACGACCGAGGCGGCTGTCGGTGGCGCCCAGGGTCAAGGCCGTAACCAAGAGGGCGACCAGCATCAACAACAACAACGTCCTCGACCCATAATCTGCAAGTTTTCTACGTGGAAAGAGAAAAACGCGGTCTTCCAAGAAGTCAAAAGTAGAGTGAAAGACAGAACCACCAGAGTCGGTCTGGGAACCTTCAGGGTTGCTGAGGATTTCTCAGAAGAAGTACGTGATGTGCGGAGGAAACTCCAAGCCTTCCTGAATGAACGACGCGAGCATGACAGAAATACGAAGGGTTATCTCACCTACGACAAGCTTGTGATTGGTAACCAGACTTACCGTGTAAACAATCAGAGAGAAGTAGCTGAAGCTGGGTACAGGCCATCTGATTAACGATTAGGCCAGGGCCAGATCTCCATATGCTCTTATAATGTAGAAGGTCTAGACCACAAGTCAGTTTGTTTACAGGACTTGTATAAATACGATATTGTTATCCTGTGTGAAACATGGATTAAATCTGTTGAGGATTATGAGACCATTGAAGGATATGATTGCTACTGCATGAGTGGATATCGAAGAGGGCTTAGGGTCATCACTATGGTGGTATCTGTATCTATGTACGTTCTAACCTATCTAAATTTATTACACGTATAATTCCAGATTGTGATATTGGCATCTTTTTACAAATCCAAAAGAATGTATTTGCTACTGTTAAAAGTATAATACTTGGTGGAATCTATATCCCACCTGCAGGATCAACATTTTATAGAAAGGAAACCTCTGGAATAGTGCTGCTGGAATCCCATCTGGCTGATATTATTACCAAGTTTGATATGCCACATTTTATACTCATGGGTGACTTGAATGCACGTACAGGCCTTTTGGCAGACTACATACTAGATGATACTGCTACCCATATGCCTTGTGAGGACTGGTATTGTAGCGAAAATTTTCATGCCAAAGACGTCATGTGACTCAATTGGTAATAATTTTGGTAGGGAACTTGTACAGCTCTGCAAGCAATTCAGCATTCATATTGTTAATGGTAGGGTGAATGGTGACCCAGATGAAAATATGACCTGTATAACAAGGAATGGTGCTAGTCTTATCGACTATTGCATCACATCATCAGAACTTTTTAGATATATAAGAAACTTTGAAGTTGTCAAGGACACAATTGTATATTTACCCACCAGTGTACACCAACCAGTGGCATGTAAATTGTTCTCTGATATGACAATGAAAGATGTAGAGACTACAGAAAGTAAATTGAAACAACGTACACGCTTTAGGTGGTCTCAAGATGAAGTGTTTAATGAAACTGTAGTTCATTGGCTTAATGAACTAGAACATTCTCCACTCCTGCTAGATACTGATATAGATCTTGCTGCTCAAACTATAACAGTATGTTTACAGTCTGCAGGAGAACACTTAAGGCTAGGGTCGGTAAAGAAAAGACATAGGAAGGGTGATCAACCAGACTGGTGGGATAATGATCTTGAAAACTTAAAAACTGAAAGGTGCAAGTGTTTGAATGCATTTAGAAAATATATATCTAATGAAACCAGGGAAGGCTTTTTACTGGCAAAGAAAGCATTTAAGTGCACGTATAGAAATAAACAGAGGCAGCATAAAGCAAGGCTCAGAAATGTGTTAGAAACTGATCTTAATTCGGGGAAGTTCTGGAAATTGATTAAGAAATTACAGAGCAGGGAAGATGGTACAACTTGTAAGGTATCCCCTGAGGAGTGGCATAAGTACTTTAGTGATCTTTTAAATGTTACAAATGAAATTGATAGTACATACCAAGAGCATGTATAGTACATACCAAGAGCATGAACTGCAACTGCAACATCATGATATAGAATGTGAATTATGTGAGACAAACCAACCAGAGTGTTTAAATGAAAGTATTTCAGTTAAAGAAGTGGAGGAGTTTATATTAAACCTGAAAAATAACAAATCACCGGGCATTGATGGGCTCAGAAATGAGATGCTTAAATGCTCTGTAAATATAATCACACCTTATCTAACCAACATATTTAATGCTATTTTAGATCAGGGTAGGTTTCCATCACTATGGAAGCCAGCGATCCTTACCCCTATTCATAAGAAAGGCAGTAAGTCTGATGTTGGCAACTATAGGGGTATTGCATTGCTGCCAGTTATAGGGAAAGTATTTACTGGTATCTTAAACAAAAGATTATATCAATGGGCGGAGGAGTCTAGTTGTTGCATGAGGGGCAAGCTGGTTTCAGAAGACAGCGAAGTACTGTGGATCATATCTTCTCATTGTATGGATTAGCACAGAAATACCTAAGTAGATCACGG
This sequence comes from Arenicola marina, assembly GCA_964019135.1. Classification (NCBI taxonomy): domain Eukaryota; kingdom Metazoa; phylum Annelida; class Polychaeta; family Arenicolidae; genus Arenicola; species Arenicola marina. The sequence goes on along the minus strand of OZ025257.1, from coordinate 42,633,084 downwards.
GAGAGGTTTTATTGTCTATTCGTCGATTTTTCTAAGGCCTTCGACTCTGTACCTCATTTGTTCCTCTTTTACAGATTGATTAAATCGGGCGTTCATGGTAATTTTCTTAATGTAATACAGTCTATGTATGAAAATCTAGAATCTTGTGTTCAAACTCCGGAAGGGTTAACAGATTTGTTTAACTGCAAAGCTGGTACTCGACAAGGTTGCATGATAAGCCCTTTGTTATTTATATTATACCTTAACCAATTTATTGACTTGTGCAAGAGTAAAGGTTGCCAAGGTGTGTTTTTAGATGAACATTTTCCTAATGTGTGTCTTATGTTGTATGCGGATGACCTGATACAGTTTTCGGATCTTGTAGGACGACTCCAGCGTCAGTTAGATGACCTTAATAACTATTGTAAAATTGCAGGGATGAATGTTAACTTTGACAAAACTAAAATAATTGTGTTTAGGAATGGCGGTGTCATACGTAATGATGAAAAGTGATTCTTCAATGGTACAAGAATTGAAACTGTAACATATTACAAGTATTTGGGTCTGATTTTTAGCTCCAGGCTGAAGTGGACGAAGGGAGTAGAAACCCTGTCCCTTCAAACCCAAAAAGTGGTTAATATAATTAAACAAATCGTATATAAATGTGATGGGGTTTCTCCAAAGATGGCATTTAGCCTGTTTGGCAAAATGGTCCTGCCAATACTCACGTAAGCAGCTGAAGTTTGGGGGTATAAAATTCATGACAATATCGAAAGAGTACAAATAAAATACTGCAAATTTATCCTTGGTGTATCCAGCAGTACAAGTAATGTCGCTGTCTTAGGAGAATGCGGACGTAAACCGCTGTATATTCACCATTTTGTAAAGTGTGTTAAATACTAGTTGAAACTCACTCGTATGGACAACAGTAGACTCCCAAAGTCTGTTTATAATATGCTTCTTTGTCAAGACGAACATGGCAAGCGTAACTGGGTATCAGAAATGAGGCTGGTATTGTCTAGATATGGATTTGGTGAGGCATTTATATATCAGGGAGTTAATGATATACATTTATTTATGAGTGCCTTTTCACAACGCCTATCAGGTTGTGCAAACCAAGAATGGGCCCGTAGTATTAAGGAAAATGTAAAGCTAAGGTCATACTCTGCTTATAAGACACTGTTAGAACCTGAAAACTACCTATATGTTATTACTATTAGAAAATATTTGGTTGCCTTAAGTAAATTTAGATGTTCAGATCATGACTTAGCAGTTGAAGTTGGAAGACGCACAGGAATCCCAGTACACCAAAGAATTTGTCATTTTTGTTCACTTGATGAAGTAGAAGTTGTAGAAGACGAATTTCATTTGATCTGTGAATGCCCAAAATACTAGGAGCTTAGAAGACGATACCTTCCTAATGTTAACGCGACGAAGTCATATTTCGTAAATCTAATGAAAACAAAAGATCAAGACACTCTCCATAAGTTAAGTTGTTATATATACGATGCTCTGCTTCTGCGACGAACGATGTTAACTTTGCGTGACTGATGTAAATATTTAACTCGTTATTCTTTTTGTTTTGTACCTTGGGCCTGAGGCCATTTGGTTATAAATAAACTAAACTTAAAATCAGAGTTAATACCAACAGATTCTCTGTTGATGCATAACACTGTCGCTTTCCGCGTGTAGTGGATGGAAAGTTTGATGTCACGTGGTATGCACTCCAGATGATGGCGTCACTGACATAGACGAGGAAGGGGAGGGGGAGGGGGAGTATGACAGCCCCAGAGACAGCCACTACTCAGCGGCGGAGGATAGCGAAGGCGTCGTCATGGCAACCCCGAGATCCCGGCCGCAGTCCAGTCTCAGCAACTTGGTAAGTCAGAGTCAGCTTTTGTTGTTTCCCGGTCCAGCCTCCTTCACCGCTCCTCTTCTCATCTTAATGTGCATGTTTTAACCTGGAGGGGATACCTCCGTGGCCGAGTGGGTCGAACACATGACTGGAAATCAATAGGTTTTTGGATCGAAACCCGGCCTGGGGATTGATCTAAGCTTGTATCTAAGTCAGTCATTGTCCCCTGGGATTCCTTGTCCTAATTGAATACCTTTGTCATCTCTTCCCCGTTGCAGTCCCCCAGTGACATGGTGACGGTGGCTATCAACCACCTGTCTCTTCACCCGGACTCTGACATCCAGCACAACGACAGGGTCACCAAGCTCTACCTGGAGTATTGCTTTCTCAACGTGCCCCGGGATGAGACGGAAACACCCTACTCACTGCCCAAGCCAGACGTCAACAAGCAGATCTCATTCAACTTCACCAAGGGTCAGTGTATATTATATTTAAAACACCCTACTCACTGCCCAAGCCAGACGTCAACAAGCAGATCTCATTCGACTTCACCAAGGGTCAGTGTATATTATAGTTACAACAAGCAGATCTCATTCAACTTTACCAAGGGTCAGTGTATATTATATTTAAAACACCCTACTCACTGCCCAAGTCAGACGTCAACAAGCAGATCTCATTCGACTTCTCCAAGGGTCAGTGTATATTATATTTAAAACACCCTACTCACTGCCCAAGCCAGACGTCAACAAGCAGATCTCATTCAACTTCACCAAGGGTCAGTGTATATTATATTTAAAACACCCTACTCACTGCCCAAGCCAGACGTCAACAAGCAGATCTCATTCAACTTCACCGAGGGTCAGTGTATATTATATTTAAAACACCCTACTCACTGCCCAAGCCAGACGTCAACAAGCAGATCTCATTCAACTTCACCAAGGGTCAGTGTATATTATATTTAAAACACCCTACTCACTATCCAAGCCAGACGTCAACAAGCAAATCTCATTCGACTTCTCCAAGGGTCAGTGTATATTATATTTAAAACACCCTACTCACTGCCCAAGCCAGACGTCAACAAGCAGATCTCATTCAACTTCACCAAGGGTCAGTGTATATTATATTTAAAACACCCTATTCACTGCCCAAGCCAGACGTCAACAAGCAGATCTCATTCAACTTCAACAAGGGTCAGTGTATATTATATTTAAGCCACCCTACTCACTGCCCAAGCCAGACGTCAACAAGCAGATCTCATTCAACTTCACCAAGAGTCAGTGTATATTATATTTAAAACATCCTACTCACTGCCCAAGCCAGACGTCAACAAGCAGATCTCATTCAACTTCACCAAGGGTCAGTGTATATTATATTTTAAAAAAAACTTCCCACTGCCCAAGCCAGACGTCAACAAGCAGATCTCATTCGACTTCTCCAAGGGTCAGTGTATATTATATTTAAAACACCCTACTCACTGCCCAAGCCAGACGTCAACAAGCAGATCTCATTCAACTTCATCAAGGGTCAGTGTATATTATATTTAAAACACCCTACTCACTGCCCAAGCCAGACGTCAACAAGCAGATCTCATTCAACTTCACCAAGGGTCAGTGTATATTATATTTAAAAAAAAACTTCCCACTGCCCAAGCCAGACGTCAACAAGCAGATCTCATTCGACTTCTCCAAGGGTCAGTGTATATTATCTTTAAAACACCCTACTCACTGCCCAAGCCAGACGTCAACAAGCAGATCTCATTCAACTTCATCAAGGGTCAGTGTATATTATATTTAAAACACCCTACTCACTGCCCAAGCCAGACGTCAACAAGCAGATCTCATTCAACTTCTCCAAGGGTCAGTGTATATTATATTTAAAACACCCTACTCACTGCCCAAGCCAGACGTCAACAAGCAGATCTCATTCAACTTCACCGAGGGTCAGTGTATATTATATTTAAAACACCCTACTCACTGCCCAAGCCAGACGTCAGCAAGCAGATCTCATTCAACTTTACCAAGGGTCAGTGTATATTATATTTAAAACGCCCTACTCACTGCCCAAGCCAGACGTCAACAAGCAGATCTCATTCAACTTCACCAAGGGTCAGTGTATATTATATTTAAAACACCCTACTCCCTGCCCAAGCCAGACGTTAACAAGCAGATCTCATTCAACTTCACCAAGGGTCAGTATATATTATATTTAAAACATCCTACTCACCGCCCAAGCCAGACGTCAACAAGCAGATCTCATTCAACTTCACCAAGGGTCAGTGTATATTATATTTAAAACACCCTACTCACTGCCCAAGCCAGACGTCAACAAGCAGATCTCATTCAACTTCTCCAAGGGTCAGTGTATATTATATTTAAAACACCCTACTCACTGCCCAAGCCAGACGTCAACAAGCAGATCTCATTCAACTTCTCCAAAGGTCAGTGTATATTATATTTAAAACACCCTACTCACTGCCCAAGCCAGACGTCAACAAGCAGATCTCATTCAACTTCTCCAAGGCTCAGTGTATATTATATTTAAAACACCCTACTCACTGCCCAAGCCAGACGTCAACAAGCAGATCTCATTCAACTTCACCAAGGGTCAGTGTATATTATAATTAAAACACCCTACTCACTGCCCAAGCCAGACGTCAACAAGCAGATCGCATTCAACTTCTCCAAGGCTCGGTTTATATTATATTTAAACCACCCTACTCACTGCCCAAGCCAGACGTCAACAAGCAGATCTCTTTCAACTTCCCCGAGGGTCAGTGTATATTATAATTAAAACACCCTACCCACTGCCAAAGCCAGACGTCAACAAGCGGATCTCTTTCAACTTCACCAAGGGTCAGTGTATATTATATTTAAAACACCCTACTCACTGCCCAAGCCAGACGTCAACAAGCAGATCTCATTCAACTTCTCCAAGGGTCAGTGTATATTATATTTAAAACACCCCACCCACTGCCCAGGCCAGACGTCAACGAGCAGATCTCATTCAACTTCACCAAGGGTCAGTGTATATTACCCGGTAAATTTAAAACACCCTACTCACTGCCCAAGCCAGACGTCAACAAGCAGATCTCATTCAATTTCACAAAGGGTCAGTGTATATTATATTTAAAACGCCCTACTCACTGCCCAAGCCAGACGTCAACACGCAGATCTCATTCAACTTCACCAAGGGTCAGTGTATATTATATTTAAAACACCCTACTCACCGCCCAAGCCAGACGTCAACAAGCAGATCTCATTCAACTTCACCAAGGGTCAGTGTATATTATATTTAAAACACCCTACCCACTGCCAAAGCCAGACGTCAACAAGCGGATCTCTTTCAACTTCACCAAGGGTCAGTGTATATTATATTTAAAACACCCCACCCACTGCCCAGGCCAGACGTCAACAAGCAGATCTCATTCAACTTCACTAAGGGTCAGTGTATATTACCCGGTAAATTTAAAACACCCTACTCACTGCCCAAGCCAGACGTCAACAAGCAGATCTCATTCAATTTCACCAAGGGTCAGTGTATATTACCCGGTAAATTTAAAACACCCTACTCACTGCCCAAGCCAGACGTCAACAAGCAGATCTCATTCAATTTCACAAAGGGTCAGTGTATATTATATTTAAAACGCCCTACTCACTGCCCAAGCCAGACGTCAACAAGCAGATCTCATTCAACTTCACAAAGGGTCAGTGTATATTATATTTAAAATGCCCTACTCACTGCCCAAGCCAGACGTCAACAAGCAGATCTCATTCAACTTCATCAAGGGTCAGTGTATATTATATTTAAAACACCCTATTCACTGCCCAAGCCAGACGTCAACAAGCAGATCTCATTCAACTTCACCAAGGGTCAGTGTATATTATATTTAAGCCACCCTACTCACTGCCCAAGCCAGACGTCAACAAGCAGATCTCATTCAACTTCACCAAGAGTCAGTGTATATTATATTTAAAACATCCTACTCACTGCCCAAGCCAGACGTCAACAAGCAGATCTCATTCAACTTCACCAAGGGTCAGTGTATATTATATTTAAAAAAAAACTTCCCAGTGCCCAAGCCAGACGTCAACAAGCAGATCTCATTCGACTTCTCCAAGGGTCAGTGTATATTATCTTTAAAACACCCTACTCACTGCCCAAGCCAGACGTCAACAAGCAGATCTCATTCAACTTCATCAAGGGTCAGTGTATATTATATTTAAAACACCCTACTCACTGCCCAAGCCAGACGTCAACAAGCAGATCTCATTCAACTTCACCGAGGGTCAGTGTATATTATATTTAAAACACCCTACTCACTGCCCAAGCCAGACGTCAACAAGCAGATCTCATTCAACTTCACCAAGGGTCAGTGTATATTATATTTAAAACACCCTACTCACTATCCAAGCCAGACGTCAACAAGCAAATCTCATTCGACTTCTCCAAGGGTCAGTGTATATTATATTTAAAACACCCTACTCACTGCCCAAGCCAGACGTCAACAAGCAGATCTCATTCAACTTCACCGAGGGTCAGTGTATATTATATTTAAAGCACCCTACTCACTGCCCAAGCCAGACGTCAGCAAGCAGATCTCATTCAACTTCACCAAGGGTCAGTGTATATTATATTTAAAACACCCTACTCACTGCCCAAGCCAGACGTCAACAAGCAGATCTCATTCAACTTCTCCAAGGGTCAGTGTATATTATATTTAAAACACCCTACTCACTGCCCAAGCCAGACGTCAACAAGCAGATCTCATTCAACTTCTCCAAAGGTCAGTGTATATTATATTTAAAACACCCTACTCACTGCCCAAGCCAGACGTCAACAACAAGCAGATCTCATTCAACTTCTCCAAGGCTCAGTGTATATTATATTTAAAACACCCTACTCACTGCCCAAGCCAGACGTCAACAAGCTGATCTCATTCAACTTCACCAAGGGTCAGTGTATATTATAATTAAAACACCCTACTCACTGCCCAAGCCAGACGTCAACAAGCAGATCGCATTCAACTTCTCCAAGGCTCGGTGTATATTATATTTAAACCACCCTACTCACTGCCCAAGCCAGACGTCAACAAGCAGATCTCTTTCAACTTCCCCGAGGGTCAGTGTATATTATAATTAAAACACCCTACCCACTGCCAAAGCCAGACGTCAACAAGCGGATCTCTTTCAACTTCACCAAGGGTCAGTGTATATTATATTTAAAACACCCTACTCACTGCCCAAGCCAGACGTCAACAAGCAGATCTCATTCAACTTCTCCAAGGGTCAGTGTATATTATATTTAAAACACCCCACCCACTGCCCAGGCCAGACGTCAACAAGCAGATCTCATTCAACTTCACCAAGGGTCAGTGTATATTACCCAGTAAATTTAAAACACCCTACTCACTGCCCAAGCCAGACGTCAACAAGCAGATCTCATTCAATTTCACAAAGGGTCAGTGTATATTATATTTAAAACGCCCTACTCACTGCCCAAGCCAGACGTCAACACGCAGATCTCATTCAACTTCACCAAGGGTCAGTGTATATTATATTTAAAACACCCTACTCACCGCCCAAGCCAGACATCAACAAGCAGATCTCATTCAACTTCACCAAGGGTCAGTGTATCTTATATTTAAAACACCCTACCCACTGCCAAAGCCAGACGTCAACAAGCGGATCTCTTTCAACTTCACCAAGGGTCAGTGTATATTATATTTAAAACACCCTACTCACTGCCCAAGCCAGACGTCAACAAGCAGATCTCATTCAACTTCTCCAAGGGTCAGTGTATATTATATTTAAAACACCCCACCCACTGCCCAGGCCAGACGTCAACAAGCAGATCTCATTCAACTTCACCAAGGGTCAGTGTATATTACCCGGTAAATTTAAAACACCCTACTCACTGCCCAAGCCAGACGTCAACAAGCAGATCTCATTCAATTTCACAAAGGGTCAGTGTATATTATATTTAAAACGCCCTACTCACTGCCCAAGCCAGACGTCAACAAACAGATCTCATTCAACTTCACCAAGGGTCAGTGTATATTATATTTAAAACATCCTACTCACCGCCCAAGCCAGACGTCAACAAGCAGATCTCATTCAACTTCACCAAGGGTCAGTGTATATTATATTTAAAACACCCTACTCACTGCCCAAGCCAGACGTCAACAAGCAGATCTCATTCAACTTCTCCAAGGGTCAGTGTATATTATATTTAAAACACCCTACTCACTGCCCAAGCCAGACGTCAACAAGCAGATCTCATTCAACTTCTCCAAAGGTCAGTGTATATTATATTTAAAACACCCTACTCACTGCCCAAGCCAGACGTCAACAAGCAGATCTCATTCAACTTCTCCAAGGCTCAGTGTATATTATATTTAAAACACCCTACTCACTGCCCAAGCCAGACGTCAACAAGCAGATCTCATTCAACTTCACCAAGGGTCAGTGTATATTATAATTAAAACACCCTACTCACTGCCCAAGCCAGACGTCAACAAGCAGATCGCATTCAACTTCTCCAAGGCTCGGTGTATATTATATTTAAACCACCCTACTCACTGCCCAAGCCAGACGTCAACAAGCAGATCTCTTTCAACTTCCCCGAGGGTCAGTGTATATTATAATTAAAACACCCTACCCACTGCCAAAGCCAGACGTCAACAAGCGGATCTCTTTCAACTTCACCAAGGGTCAGTGTATATTATATTTAAAACACCCTACTCACTGCCCAAGCCAGACGTCAACAAGCAGATCTTATTCAACTTCTCCAAGGGTCAGTGTATATTATATTTAAAACACCCCACCCACTGCCCAGGCCAGACGTCAACAAGCAGATCTCATTCAACTTCACCAAGGGTCAGTGTATATTACCCGGTAAATTTAAAACACCCTACTCACTGCCCAAGCCAGACGTCAACAAGCAGATCTCATTCAATTTCACAAAGGGTCAGTGTATATTATATTTAAAACGCCCTACTCACTGCCCAAGCCAGACGTCAACACGCAGATCTCATTCAACTTCACCAAGGGTCAGTGTATATTATATTTAAAACACCCTACTCACCGCCCAAGCCAGACGTCAACAAGCAGATCTCATTCAACTTCACCAAGGGTCAGTGTATATTATATTTAAAACACCCTACCCACTGCCAAAGCCAGACGTCAACAAGCGGATCTCTTTCAACTTCACCAAGGGTCAGTGTATATTATATTTAAAACACCCCACCCACTGCCCAGGCCAGACGTCAACAAGCAGATCTCATTCAACTTCACTAAGGGTCAGTGTATATTACCCGGTAAATTTAAAACACCCTACTCACTGCCCAAGCCAGACGTCAACAAGCAGATCTCATTCAATTTCACCAAGGGTCAGTGTATATTACCCGGTAAATTTAAAACACCCTACTCACTGCCCAAGCCAGACGTCAACAAGCAGATCTCATTCAATTTCACAAAGGGTCAGTGTATATTATATTTAAAACGCCCTACTCACTGCCCAAGCCAGACGTCAACAAGCAGATCTCATTCAACTTCACAAAGGGTCAGTGTATATTATATTTAAAATGCCCTACTCACTGCCCAAGCCAGACGTCAACAAGCAGATCTCATTCAACTTCATCAAGGGTCAGTGTATATTATATTTAAAACACCCTATTCACTGCCCAAGCCAGACGTCAACAAGCAGATCTCATTCAACTTCACCAAGGGTCAGTGTATATTATATTTAAGCCACCCTACTCACTGCCCAAGCCAGACGTCAACAAGCAGATCTCATTCAACTTCACCAAGAGTCAGTGTATATTATATTTAAAACATCCTACTCACTGCCCAAGCCAGACGTCAACAAGCAGATCTCATTCAACTTCACCAAGGGTCAGTGTATATTATATTTAAAAAAAAACTTCCCAGTGCCCAAGCCAGACGTCAACAAGCAGATCTCATTCGACTTCTCCAAGGGTCAGTGTATATTATCTTTAAAACACCCTACTCACTGCCCAAGCCAGACGTCAACAAGCAGATCTCATTCAACTTCATCAAGGGTCAGTGTATATTATATTTAAAACACCCTACTCACTGCCCAAGCCAGACGTCAACAAGCAGATCTCATTCAACTTCACCGAGGGTCAGTGTATATTATATTTAAAACACCCTACTCACTGCCCAAGCCAGACGTCAACAAGCAGATCTCATTCAACTTCACCAAGGGTCAGTGTATATTATATTTAAAACACCCTACTCACTATCCAAGCCAGACGTCAACAAGCAAATCTCATTCGACTTCTCCAAGGGTCAGTGTATATTATATTTAAAACACCCTACTCACTGCCCAAGCCAGACGTCAACAAGCAGATCTCATTCAACTTCACCGAGGGTCAGTGTATATTATATTTAAAGCACCCTACTCACTGCCCAAGCCAGACGTCAGCAAGCAGATCTCATTCAACTTCACCAAGGGTCAGTGTATATTATATTTAAAACACCCTACTCACTGCCCAAGCCAGACGTCAACAAGCAGATCTCATTCAACTTCTCCAAGGGTCAGTGTATATTATATTTAAAACACCCTACTCACTGCCCAAGCCAGACGTCAACAAGCAGATCTCATTCAACTTCTCCAAAGGTCAGTGTATATTATATTTAAAACACCCTACTCACTGCCCAAGCCAGACGTCAACAACAAGCAGATCTCATTCAACTTCTCCAAGGCTCAGTGTATATTATATTTAAAACACCCTACTCACTGCCCAAGCCAGACGTCAACAAGCAGATCTCATTCAACTTCACCAAGGGTCAGTGTATATTATAATTAAAACACCCTACTCACTGCCCAAGCCAGACGTCAACAAGCAGATCGCATTCAACTTCTCCAAGGCTCGGTGTATATTATATTTAAACCACCCTACTCACTGCCCAAGCCAGACGTCAACAAGCAGATCTCTTTCAACTTCCCCGAGGGTCAGTGTATATTATAATTAAAACACCCTACCCACTGCCAAAGCCAGACGTCAACAAGCGGATCTCTTTCAACTTCACCAAGGGTCAGTGTATATTATATTTAAAACACCCTACTCACTGCCCAAGCCAGACGTCAACAAGCAGATCTCATTCAACTTCTCCAAGGGTCAGTGTATATTATATTTAAAACACCCCACCCACTGCCCAGGCCAGACGTCAACAAGCAGATCTCATTCAACTTCACCAAGGGTCAGTGTATATTACCCAGTAAATTTAAAACACCCTACTCACTGCCCAAGCCAGACGTCAACAAGCAGATCTCATTCAATTTCACAAAGGGTCAGTGTATATTATATTTAAAACGCCCTACTCACTGCCCAAGCCAGACGTCAACACGCAGATCTCATTCAACTTCACCAAGGGTCAGTGTATATTATATTTAAAACACCCTACTCACCGCCCAAGCCAGACATCAACAAGCAGATCTCATTCAACTTCACCAAGGGTCAGTGTATCTTATATTTAAAACACCCTACCCACTGCCAAAGCCAGACGTCAACAAGCGGATCTCTTTCAACTTCACCAAGGGTCAGTGTATATTATATTTAAAACACCCTACTCACTGCCCAAGCCAGACGTCAACAAGCAGATCTCATTCAACTTCTCCAAGGGTCAGTGTATATTATATTTAAAACACCCCACCCACTGCCCAGGCCAGACGTCAACAAGCAGATCTCATTCAACTTCACCAAGGGTCAGTGTATATTACCCGGTAAATTTAAAACACCCTACTCACTGCCCAAGCCAGACGTCAACAAGCAGATCTCATTCAATTTCACAAAGGGTCAGTGTATATTATATTTAAAACGCCCTACTCACTGCCCAAGCCAGACGTCAACAAACAGATCTCATTCAACTTTACCAAGGGTCAGTGTATATTATATTTAAAACATCCTACTCACCGCCCAAGCCAGACGTCAACAAGCAGATCTCATTCAACTTCACCAAGGGTCAGTGTATATTATATTTAAAACACCCTACTCACTGCCCAAGCCAGACGTCAACAAGCAGATCTCATTCAACTTCTCCAAGGGTCAGTGTATATTATATTTAAAACACCCTACTCACTGCCCAAGCCAGACGTCAACAAGCAGATCTCATTCAACTTCTCCAAAGGTCAGTGTATATTATATTTAAAACACCCTACTCACTGCCCAAGCCAGACGTCAACAAGCAGATCTCATTCAACTTCTCCAAGGCTCAGTGTATATTATATTTAAAACACCCTACTCACTGCCCAAGCCAGACGTCAACAAGCAGATCTCATTCAACTTCACCAAGGGTCAGTGTATATTATAATTAAAACACCCTACTCACTGCCCAAGCCAGACGTCAACAAGCAGATCGCATTCAACTTCTCCAAGGCTCGGTGTATATTATATTTAAACCACCCTACTCACTGCCCAAGCCAGACGTCAACAAGCAGATCTCTTTCAACTTCCCCGAGGGTCAGTGTATATTATAATTAAAACACCCTACCCACTGCCAAAGCCAGACGTCAACAAGCGGATCTCTTTCAACTTCACCAAGGGTCAGTGTATATTATATTTAAAACACCCTACTCACTGCCCAAGCCAGACGTCAACAAGCAGATCTTATTCAACTTCTCCAAGGGTCAGTGTATATTATATTTAAAACACCCCACCCACTGCCCAGGCCAGACGTCAACAAGCAGATCTCATTCAACTTCACCAAGGGTCAGTGTATATTACCCGGTAAATTTAAAACACCCTACTCACTGCCCAAGCCAGACGTCAACAAGCAGATCTCATTCAATTTCACAAAGGGTCAGTGTATATTATATTTAAAACGCCCTACTCACTGCCCAAGCCAGACGTCAACACGCAGATCTCATTCAACTTCACCAAGGGTCAGTGTATATTATATTTAAAACACCCTACTCACCGCCCAAGCCAGACGTCAACAAGCAGATCTCATTCAACTTCACCAAGGGTCAGTGTATATTATATTTAAAACACCCTACCCACTGCCAAAGCCAGACGTCAACAAGCGGATCTCTTTCAACTTCACCAAGGGTCAGTGTATATTATATTTAAAACACCCTACTCACTGCCCAAGCCAGACGTCAACAAGCAGATCTCATTCAACTTCTCCAAGGGTCAGTGTATATTATATTTAAAACACCCCACCCACTGCCCAGGCCAGACGTCAACAAGCAGATCTCATTCAACTTCACCAAGGGTCAGTGTATATTACCCGGTAAATTTAAAACACCCTACTCACTGCCCAAGCCAGACGTCAACAAGCAGATCTCATTCAATTTCACAAAGGGTCAGTGTATATTATATTTAAAACACCCTACTCACTGCCTAAGCCAGACGTCAACAAGCAGATCTCATTCAACTTTACCAAGGGTCAGTGTATATTATATTTAAACCACCCTACTCACTGCTCAAGCCAGACGTCAACAAGCAGATCTCATTCAACTTCACCAAGGGTCAGTGTATATTATATTTAAAACACCCTATTCACTGCCCAAGCCAGACGTCAACAAGCAGATCTCATTCAACTTCACCAAGGATCAGTGTATATTATATTTAAAACACCCTACTCACTGCCCAAGCCAGACGTCAACAAGCAGATCTCATTCAACTTCACCAAGGGTCAGTGTATATTATATTTAAAACACCCTATTCACTGCCCAAGCCAGACGTCAACAAGCAGATCTCATTCAACTTCACCAAGGGTCAGTGTATATTATATTTTAAAAAAAACTTCCCACTGCCCAAGCCAGACGTCAACAAGCAGATCTCATTCGACTTCTCCAAGGGTCAGTGTATATTATATTTAAAACGCCCTACTCACTGCCCAAGCCAGACGTCAACAAGCAGATCTCATTCAACTTCACCAAGGGTCAGTGTATATTATATTTAAAACACCCTACTCACTGCCCAAGCCAGACGTCAACAAGCAGATCTCATTCAACTTCTCCAAGGGTCAGTGTATATTATATTTAAAACACCCTACTCACTGCCCAAGCCAGACGTCAACAAGCAGATCTCATTCAACTTCTCCAAAGGTCAGTGTATATTATATTTAAAACACCCTACTCACTGCCCAAGCCAGACGTCAACAAGCAGATCTCATTCAACTTCTCCAAGGCTCAGTGTATATTATATTTAAAACACCCTACTCACTGCCCAAGCCAGACGTCAACAAGCAGATCTCATTCAACTTCACCAAGGGTCAGTGTATATTATAATTAAAACACCCTACTCACTGCCCAAGCCAGACGTCAACAAGCAGATCGCATTCAACTTCTCCAAGGCTCGGTGTATATTATATTTAAACCACCCTACTCACTGCCCAAGCCAGACGTCAACAAGCAGATCTCTTTCAACTTCCCCGAGGGTCAGTGTATATTATAATTAAAACACCCTACCCACTGCCAAAGCCAGACGTCAACAAGCGGATCTCTTTCAACTTCACCAAGGGTCAGTGTATATTATGTTTAAAACACCCTACTCACGGCCCAAGCCAGACGTCAACAAGCAGATCTCATTCAACTTCTCCAAGGGTCAGTGTATATTATATTTAAAACACCCCACCCACTGCCCAGGCCAGACGTCAACAAGCAGATCTCATTCAACTTCACCAAGGGTCAGTGTATATTACCCGGTAAATTTAAAACACCCTACTCACTGCCCAAGCCAGACGTCAACAAGCAGATCTCATTCAATTTCACAAAGGGTCAGTGTATATTATATTTAAAACGCCCTACTCACTGCCCAAGCCAGACGTCAACACGCAGATCTCATTCAACTTCACCAAGGGTCAGTGTATATTATATTTAAAACACCCTACTCACCGCCCAAGCCAGACGTCAACAAGCAGATCTCATTCAACTTCACCAAGGGTCAGTGTATATTATATTTAAAACACCCTACCCACTGCCAAAGCCAGACGTCAACAAGTGGATCTCTTTCAACTTCACCAAGGGTCAGTGTATATTGTATTTAAAACACCCTACTCACTGCCCAAGCCAGACGTCAACAAGCAGATCTCATTCAACTTCTCCAAGGGTCAGTGTATATTATATTTAAAACACCCCACCCACTGCCCAGGCCAAACGTCAACAAGGAGATCTCATTCAACTTCACCAAGGGTCAGTGTATATTACCCGGTAAATTTAAAACACCCTACTCACTGCCCAAGCCAGACGTCAACAAGCAGATCTCATTCAATTTCACAAAGGGTCAGTGTATATTATATTTTAAACGCCCTACTCACTGCCCAAGCCAGACGTCAACAAGCAGATCTCATTCAACTTTACCAAGGGTCAGTGTATATTATATTTAAACCACCCTACTCACTGCTCAAGCCAGACGTCAACAAGCAGATCTCATTCAACTTCACCAAGGGTCAGTGTATATTATATTTAAAACACCCTATTCACTGCCCAAGCCAGACGTCAACAAGCAGATCTCATTCAACTTCACCAAGGATCAGTGTATATTATATTTAAAACACCCTACTCACTGCCCAAGCCAGACGTCAACAAGCAGATCTCATTCAACTTCACCAAGGGTCAGTGTATATTACATTTAAAACACCCTATTCACTGCCCAAGCCAGACGTCAACAAGCAGATCTCATTCAACTTCACCAAGGGTCAGTGTATATTATATTGTAAAAAAAACTTCGCAGTGCCCAAGCCAGACGTCAACAAGCAGATCTCATTCGACTTCTCCAAGGGTCAGTGTATATTATATTTAAAACACCCTACTCACTGCCCAAGCCAGACGTCAACAAGCAGATCTCATTCAACTTCATCAAGGGTCAGTGTATATTATATTTAAAACACCCTACTCACTGCCCAAGCCAAACGTCAACAAGCAGATCTCATTCAACTTCACCAAGGGTCAGTGTATATTATATTTAAAAAAAAACTTTCCACTGCCCAAGCCAGACGTCAACAAGCAGATCTCATTCGATTTCTCCAAGGGTCAGTGTATATTATCTTTAAAACACCCTACTCACTGCCCAAGCCAGACGTCAACAAGCAGATCTCATTCAACTTCATCAAGGGTCAGTGTATATTATATTTAGAACACCCTACTCACTGCCCAAGCCAGACGTCAACAAGCAGATCTCATTCAACTTCACCGAGGGTCAGTGTATATTATATTTAAAACACCCTACTCACTGCCCAAGCCAGACGTCAACAAGCAGATCTCATTCAACTTCACCAAGGGTCAGTGTATATTATATTTAAAACACCCTACTCACTATCCAAGCCAGACGTCAACAAGCAAATCTCATTCGACTTCTCCAAGGGTCAGTGTATATTATATTTAAAACACCCTACTCACTGCCCAAGCCAGACGTCAACAAGCAGATCTCATTCAACTTCACCGAGGGTCAGTGTATGTTATATTTAAAACACCCTACTCACTGCCCAAGCCAGACGTCAACAAGCAGATCTCATTCAACTTCTCCAAGGCTCAGTGTATATTATATTTAAAACACCCTACTCACTGCCCAAGCCAGACGTCAACAAGCAGATCTCATTCAACTTCACCAAGGGTCAGTGTATATTATAATTAAAACACCCTACTCACTGCCCAAGCCAGACGTCAACAAGCAGATCGCATTCAACTTCTCCAAGGCTCGGTGTATATTATATTTAAACCACCCTACTCACTGCCCAAGCCAGACGTCAACAAGCAGATCTCTTTCAACTTCCCCGAGGGTCAGTGTATATTATAATTAAAACACCCTACCCACTGCCAAAGCCAGACGTCAACAAGCGGATCTCTTTCAACTTCACCAAGGGTCAGTGTATATTATATTTAAAACACCCTACTCACTGCCCAAGCCAGACGTCAACAAGCAGATCTCATTCAACTTCTCCAAGGGTCAGTGTATATTATATTTAAAACACCCCACCCACTGCCCAGGCCAGACGTCAACAAGCAGATCTCATTCAACTTCACCAAGGGTCAGTGTATATTACCCGGTAAATTTAAAACACCCTACTCACTGCCCAAGCCAGACGTCAACAAGCAGATCTCATTCAATTTCACAAAGGGTCAGTGTATATTATATTTAAAACGCCCTACTCACTGCCCAAGCCAGACGTCAACAAGCAGATCTCATTCAACTTTACCAAGGGTCAGTGTATATTATATTTAAACCACCCTTCTCACTGCTCAAGCCAGACGTCAACAAGCAGATCTCATTCAACTTCACCAAGGGTCAGTGTATATTATATTTAAAACACCCTATTCACTGCCCAAGCCAGACGTCAACAAGCAGATCTCATTCAACTTCACCAAGGATCAGTGTATATTATATTTAAAACACCCTACTCACTGCCCAAGCCAGACGTCAACAAGCAGATCTCATTCAACTTCACCAAGGGTCAGGGTATATTATATTTAAAACACCCTATTCACTGCCCAAGCCAGAAGTCAACAAGCAGATCTCATTCAACTTCACCGAGGGTCAGTGTATATATTATTTAAAACACCCTACTCACCGCCCAAGCCAGACGTCAACAAACAGATCTCATTCAACTTTACAAAGGGTCAGTGTATATTATATTTAAAACGCCCTACTCACTGCCCAAGCCAGACGTCAACAAGCAGATCTCATTCAACTTCACCAAGGGTCAGTGTATATTATATTTAAACCACCCTACTCACTGCTCAAGCCAGACGTCAACAAGCAGATCTCATTCAACTTCACCAAGGGTCAGTGTATATTATATTTAAAACACCCTATTCACTGCCCAAGCCAGAAGTCAACAAGCAGATCTCATTCAACTTCACCAAGGATCAGTGTATATTATATTTAAAACACCCTACTCACTGCCCAAGCCAGACGTCAACAAGCAGATCTCATTCAACTTCACCAAGGGTCAGTGTATATTATATTTAAAACACCCTATTCACTGCCCAAGCCAGACGTCAACAAGCAGATCTCATTCAACTTCACCGAGGGTCAGTGTATATTATATTTAAAACACCCTACTCACCGCCCAAGCCAGACGTCAACAAGCAGATCTCATTCAACTTCACCGAGGGTCAGTGTATATTATATTTAAAACACCCTACTCACCGCCCAAGCCAGACGTCAACAAGCAGATCTCATTCAACTTTACCGAGGGTCAGTGTATATTATATTTGAAACACCTTACTCACTGCCCAAGCTAGACGTCAACAAGCAGATCTCATTCAACTTCACCAAGGGTCAGTGTATATTATATTTAAAACACCCTACTCACTGCGCAAGCCAGACGTCAACAAGCAGATCTCATTCAACTTCTCCAAGGCTCAGTGTATATTATATTTAAAACACCCTACTCACTGCGCAAGCCAGACGTCAACAAGCAGATCTCATTCAACTTCACCAAGGGTCAGTGTATATTATATTTAAAACACCCTATTCACTGCCCAAGCCAGAAGTCAACAAGCAGATCTCATTCAACTTCACCAAGGATCAGTGTATATTATATTTAAAACACCCTACTCACTGCCCAAACCAGACGTCAACAAGCAGATCTCATTCAACTTCACTAAGGGTCAGTGTATATTATATTTAAAACACCCTATTCACTGCCCAAGCCAGACGTCAACAAGCAGAATTCATTCAACTTCACCGAGGGTCAGTGTATATTATATTTAAAACACCCTACTCACCGCCCAAGCCAGACGTCAACAAGCAGATCTCATTCAACTTCACCGAGGGTCAGTGTATATTATATTTAAAACATACTACTCACTGCCCAAGCCAGACATCAACAAGCAGATCTCATTCAACTTCACCAAGGGTCAGTGTATATTATATTTAAGACCCTTTTAATGCTTCCAGTAGATTATATGCAAATATACTTTTTAATTGCGCGCCAACGTTAGAAAAGGCGTATGGCCTTGTAAGTACGAATTGAAGCTGTATATATATGTGTGTTATTTGTTTCTGCTTTCAGTCTTCCACGTGGACATTGCCACCCAGTACGAGAGGCGACAGTACCTGGCCAGCATGCTGCTACCCAACGACCCCGACCAGGGCAGGTGGGTAGGGAGGGGGGAGGGGTATACCTGGCCAGCATGCTGCTACCCAACGACCCCGACCAGGGCAGGTGGGTAGGGAGGGGGGAGGGGTATACCTGGCCAGCATGCTGCTACCCAACGACCCCGACCAGGGCAGGTGGGTAGGGAGGGGGGAGGGGTATACCTGGCCAGCATGCTGCTACCCAACGACCCCGACCAGGGCAGGTGGGTAGGGAGGGGGGAGGGGTATACCTGGCCAGCATGCTGCTACCCAACGACCCCGACCAGGGCAGGTGGGTAGGGAGGGGGGAGGGGTATAACTGGCCAGCATGCTGCCACCCAACGACCCCGACCAGGGCAGGTGGGTAGGGAGGGGAGGGTGGAGGGGTATACCTGGCCAGCATGCTGCTACCCAACGACCCCGACCAGGGCAGGTGGGTAGGGAGGGGGAGGGGAGGGGTATAACTGGCCAGCATGCTGCCACCCAACGACCCCGACCAGGGCAGGTGGGTAGGGAGGGGAGGGTGGAGGGGTATACCTGGCCAGCATGCTGCCACCCAACAACCCCGACCAGGGCAGGTGGGTAGGGAGGGGGGAGGGGTATACCTGGCCAGCATGCTGCTACCTAACGACCCTGACCAGGGTAGGTGGGTAGGGAGGGGGAAGGGAGGGGTATACCTGGCCAGCATGCTGCTACCTAACGACCCTGACCAGGGCGGGTGGGTGGAGGGGGGGGGGCATGCCTTTGTAACTCCACCATTCCAGCCTATGGTTGTCAGCCATTTGTAACTCTACCATTCCAGCCTATGGTTGTCAGCCATTTGTAACTCCACCATTCCAGCCTATTGTTGTCCGCCATCAGTATCCACCGCACCACAGAGACAGCATAAGGCCTGTACCGTATGTAACCACTAATGACGCCTCCCCACAGCAGTTGGTAAGCAGGCTGAACTGGAGATCAGCAGGTCGAGGGATCGAACCCTGGTGGCGCATGCATCTAGGGCAAGTTTTATCCAATCCCATTTCATTTTCCTGGGAGGTTAGTGGCATTACAGCTTAATAATTGTCGGCTAATAGTATCTCCTGACGGTCATATTTCTGTTGTTGACATGTCCTTGAGTTACCGGTCGGTAGTCACTCTGCACCACGTGTTTCTGTTGTTGACATGTCCTTGAGTTACCGTTCGGTAGTCACCCGGCGCCACGTGTTTCTGTTGTTGACATGTCCTTGAGTTACCGGTCGGTAGTCACTCTGCACCACGTGTTTCTGTTGTTGACATGTCCTTGAGTTACCGGTCGGTAGTCACCCTGCACCACGTGTTTCTGTTGTTGACATGTCCTTGAGTTACCGGTCGGTAGTCACTCCGCACCACGTGTTTCTGTTGTTGACATGTCCTTGAGTTACCGGTCGGTAGTCACTCCGCACCACGTGTTTCTGTTGTTGACATGTCCTTGTGTTACCGGTCGGTAGTCACCCTGCACCACGTGTTTCTGTTGTTGACATGTCTTTGAGTTACCGGTCGGTAGTCACCCTGCACCACGTGTTTCTGTTGTTGACATGTCTTTGAGTTACCGGTCGGTAGTCACCCTGCACCACGTGTTTCTTTTGTTGACATGTCTTTGAGTTACCGGTCGGTAGTCACCCTGCGCCACGTGTTTCTGTTGTTGACATGTCCTTGAGTTACCGGTCGGTAGTCACTCTGCACCACGGGTTTCTGTTGTTGACATGTCCTTGAGTTACCGGTCGGTAGTCACCCTGCGCCACGTGTTTCTGTTGTTGACATGTCCTTGAGTTACCGGTCGGTAGTCACTCTGCACCACGTGTTTCTATTGTTGACATGTTCTTGAGTTACCGGTCGGTAGTCACCCTGCACCACGTGTTTCTGTTGTTGACATGTCCTTGAGTTACCGGTCGGTAGTCACCCTGCACCACGTGTTTCTGTTGTTGACATGTCCTTGAGTTACCGGTCGGTAGTCACTCCGCACCACGTGTTTCTGTTGTTGACATGTCCTTGAGTTACCGGTCGATAGTCACTCCGCACCACGTGTTTCTGTTGTTGACATGTCCTTGAGTTACCGGTCGGTAGTCACTCCGCACCACGTGTTTCTGTTGTTGACATGTCCTTGAGTTACCGGTCGGTAGTCACTCCGCACCACGTGTTTCTGTTGTTGACATGTCCTTGAGTTACCGGTCGGTAGTCACCCTGCACCACGTGTTTCTGTTGTTGACATGTCTTTGAGTTACCGGTCGGTAGTCACCCTGCACCATGTGTTTCTGTTGTTGACATGTCTTTGAGTTACCGGTCGGTAGTCACCCTGCACCACGTGTTTCTGTTGTTGACATGTCTTTGAGTTACCGGTCGGTAGTCACCCTGCACCACGTGTTTCTGTTCGCCAGGATCGTGTTCTCGGTGATCAGCGAGCCGGAGGAGGAGGACGGGGAGGAGGACTGCGAGGATGTGGGCGTGGCCTACGCCGACATCCGGGACATTCTGTCACGTGGCGAGGACCTGGAGGACGCCGACATCCCCAGTGAGTGACCCCACGTGACACCCCCTCCCTCCCCCCCCCCCGCAACCCACGGGGCTCCCCCCACCCCCCGTCACCGCCCCGTAATCATGCTCTCAGCTACATTTCATAGGGAATTGGTGTCCGTATATTTGAAGTTTTGACATTGATTGGGAACTTTGATAGCATTAATGTCGTAGAATTTTGTTTACATTTTTTTATAACAGTGGCTTTTCCATTTAGAAGTCATAAAACATGAACTTTCCTTTGTGTAGTTTTAAGTGTAACATGAAAATGAATTGGCAATGATAACTTGTTGTGTGTTTCAGTCTATGACGTCAATGATGAGAGTGTGGAGATTGGGACGCTGTGTGTGACCGTCAAGTGTCTGGCCGCCATCCGAGCCGTCCAGAGGGAGATCGGCGAGCGACCCGATCCCTGACTCCTCTGATGTCATCGTCACGTCAGCGTCACGTTAACGTCACGTTAACGTCACGTCTACGTCACGTCAGCGTCACGTCAGCGTCACGTCAACCGTGGCGTGACGCTGCCGTGACGTCATCGTGACCATATTACTCGCTCGGTCGATTAGTTAGGAAAACTACGATGTACTGTATCTTGGAAGTTAAAAGTTGATCGCGATGTTACATGGGAACACACAGTTATACACTACAACGCTAAATGAATACTTTGTAGTTTATAATTTTTTGTGTAGATGTCGTGAATTCTACATTGCTCTTTAACTTAATAATCGTAACCCAACTATTTATTTTACTGTGTAGGTTATGTATTCGCGTATTATTGATATCTGTTCGAGTCTTTCCGTCCAAATGCCATTCTCCTGGTTTGTTCTGACCTATATTTAGAAGGTCGTCTCTCTCGCTCCGTTAACAATAACTCAAGCCACGCCAACTTTTTATTTCCGGATGACATTCCGTGGCGAACGATCTGACAGGGCTCGACCTTGAGTGACCTTGACTAAGTATATTGCGGTAGAGTGACGACTGGAGTGTACAGTTGTGTGCGCCATCTGGTGGCCAATCAGAAAGCAGCAGCAACCACCCGATACAGGGGACGTTAGGCAAAACAGGGGGTCTTAGATTGGGGTTCGCAAGCATCAGTACCTCCAAATATGGTATATGTCCCCCAGGAAAAATAATATAACTACTGTGTTGGAAAGGTTCGTCAAAGACATCTTCTCTTGTCAGTTGTCAGACTTGGGCATTTCGGTCGCGATGGGTTTCAGTTTGTCCAGTTGAGGTTTTAGAGCGTGAAAGATGGTCCAACAGACACTTTTACTGCAGTTTCGAGTGTCTTTCCGATGGGGGATTATGTTCTAACGTCACTGCAGCTCAAAGCAAACAGCGCAGCTTTCATTTTTGCTGTTATATTTATTGTCGAATATGTAACTGTGATAAAATTTGTATTCGTGTACGGAAGTGTTTTCTTTTCTTTGAATTAGTCGACAATTATCAAGTGAATGAACTACTGCATTCTGACTCATTGTTTTCCCGTCAGCACTGACCACGTGCCTCTTGTTTTCCCGTCAGCACTGACCACGTGCCTCTTGTTTTCCCGTCACCACTGACCACGTGCCTCTTGTTTTCCCGTCACCACTGACCACGTGCCTCTTGTTTTCCCGTCACCACTGACCACGTGCCTCTTGTTTTCCCGTCACCACTGACCACGTGCCTCTTGTTTTCCCGTCACCACTGACCACGTGCCTCTTGTTTTCCCGTCACCACTGACCACGTGCCTCTTGTTTTCCCGTCACCACTGACCACGTGCCTCTTGTTTTCCCGTCACCACTGACCACGTGCCTCTTGTTTTCCCGTCACCACTGACCACGTGCCTCTTGTTTTCCCGTCACCACTGACCACTTGCCTCTTGTTTTCCCGTCACCACTGACCACGTGCCTCTTGTTTTCCCGTCACCACTGACCACTTGCCTCTTGTTTTCCCGTCACCACTGACCACGTGCCTCTTGTTTTCCCGTCACCACTGACCACGTGCCTCTTGTTTTCCCGTCACCACTGACCACGTGCCCCTTGTTTTCCCGTCACCACTGACCACTTGCGTCTTGTTTTCCCGTCACCACTGACCACGTGCCTCTTGTTTTCCCGTCACCACTGACCACGTGCCTCTTGTTTTCCCGTCACCACTGACCACGTGCCTCTTGTTTTCCCGTCACCACTGACCACGTGCCCCTTGTTTTCCCGTCACCACTGACCACTTGCGTCTTGTTTTCCCGTCACCACTGACCACGTGCCTCTTGTTTTCCCGTCACCACTGACCACGTGCCTCTTGTTTTCTCGTCACCACTGACCACGTGCCTCTTGTTTTCCCGTCACCAATGACCACGTGCCTCTTGTTTATATATTCTCGGCCATAATATGCCCACCTAACGATGTGTAATACCCACATCCTCCCGCATGTAGACTATGGTATACCGACCTGGGGAGACTGTAGGCAGCGAATGTATAAGTTACAGAATAGAGCAGTAAGAATAATAAGTAAATTAAAAGATCATAGTGAACCCCTTTACCAACAACTAATCCTACTGAATATGATATTCATCGTTTGCAAAAGTAAAGTTTTATCATAAATTAAAGAATAATAATCTTTTCGCGTATTTCTCGTAGATTCCCATAACCCTGCCTACGATATCCGCACACATAACGCCTGACATGCGGACCATTCTCACACCAGTAGAATACACCCCGACTGCTCAAAAAGGCATTAGAATTCACTTATTGTAATAAATACAATAAGGGAATTCTAATGCCTTCTAACTCCCCCCCCCCCCCCCCCACCCATCTATTTGCCCTTAACTTCGCTTAATTTCATTGGACTTTTAATCTACTTCCTCCAGCCAGACGTTTTTCTCCTGCATGTACCACTAGGTTCACTCGACAAATAGGGGGCTGTCCAGTGTCGAATTTTCACGACGTTCCGTGTCGCTTTTAGGCTAAGTTCAGTATCGTTTTTTCAAAAAATCTTTGTCAATGTCAGATCTTCCGTGTCGGAATTTGGGGGTCAATGCCGCGTGCCTCCTGTAACTCAGTTGATAGCACGCCAAGTTTGAGACTAATACACCCGGGTAAATTAAAACACAGCTCAAAAAAATAAAAACGTAAATGTTCGCCTGTAAGTGTGATTAATATCACATTCAGCGTGCGCGGAGCAGTAGAAATTGACAATACAAGTATTGTAGCAGTAATATGGATAGGTGCTACCTAAAAAATGCGAGCCTATATTTATTAATTCAGATATTCCGAGGGGATACATCTAGATTAATATTCAAATCTCACTTTGGCTTGCCATAAAGAATATCTTTGGCGGGATGATATACCATGCGCGTGCTTGTGGCATATCATTCGGTTGCTTAGGAACTCCCATTGTGACGTCACAACTACTCACTATGACAGCAGCCGATGGGCGGTCACCAAGAGCGAACGAAATTTTCCTGGCATTATAAGCCTAATTATATGTATACTCAGCAAATTGAAGTCAAATGCAGCCAAAACACCCGAAATGAATTAATGACTGCAGATGTTCTCACACCAAAGACTTGTCCCAATCTTGCTTGTTACAATATGGAAGATTCCATCTACGCAATTCTTCCGTTAATTGGGCTTTGTTTAAATTTGACAGTTTTAATTTTGTCGTTCTAGAGACTTCCACCATTTTGGACAGGGAGCTGATGTTTAGGGGCCCCGAGGAGGGGCAGGGGTGGGGGGGGGGGCTAGCCATGTCGCATGTCGATTTTAAGAAGAGGTTCATGTCGAGTGTCGCTAGAAAAGTAAGGTAGGTTGGCATATTTCGATCATTTTGTGACTGTCTCTCTGCGAGGACTGCAGCAACGCATCACTACAAACTAAGCAGTACATATTTCGATACGGAGTCGCCTTCTGTTTAGTGCCGCCCTCCAGCCAAGATGTCGTAAATGTTAAAGACAGTGACGCTTTTAAAAGGCCAATGCCAATCTGGCTAAATTCGATTATGGGCGGGTAAAATCGATCACTTGGTAATTTTAAAAACTAATTCCACATTTTTGGTGTAGGTCTATCAAGAAAAGTCTCTTTTATTAGGAAACTTACGGGAGAGTCCACACCGCCGAAAATGCGAGGGACGGAGTTGGTCTGAGCCCCCTGTATCCTCCACCAGGCCTAACCATGGTCCCTCAACCCCGCCCTGCGCTGTCCGTATAGCTGTGCTACCACACGCACATATGTAGATCCAGGCTAGGTCATGTGGCTGAGCGAAATAGCAGGACCAACTGATCGAATTTTCCACCAAGCGCAAAATTCTTGGAGGCTGAACTCGATCATCTTATTTCCTTAATATCGCATAAAAATAGATGTTCCTTTACTATTAAACACATTAAACAAGTTCTCTGTCCTTTAAACTTCATATACTTGTATTACTTCGATAAATAAGTGCTGCTGTAAGCCGATCATAACTTCGGTTTATAGGTGGCTATGTGGGTGTATCTTCGGTGGGGAACGTCCCAGCCAAAAAAGAGAGCGCGCCAACTTTATAGTTTCGCGGGTGCGACGGATTAGACAAATCAGGTTACAGTACTGATTCCGCCAACTCTCCCGACACGTACGTCATAAAGCTCATAAATAATAAACGTTTGGCCTTCACAATAGTACAAATTTCAAATGTAATTAGGCGGCAGCGAAAGGAGAGGAAATATCATGTGATCGAAGTTATGCGCTGATCGAAATTACCCGACTTTTAAGTGTAAAGCCGTCTGCAGGGGCCGTAGATGTATAATACCATGCCGCAACTGGTAGACATTCTCACAAAATGTTGATTCATTGGACTCGACTCTTAAGGAAAACAGTATACAGTACTAATAAAGTATTCTACGGTCTTAGTTTTAGGCGATATTTTTTTTACAACAAAACCAAGTCGTTCCAAATTCTCTTCGAGCCAGACTTATTTTTTTCACAAAAATATGGTCTTTCCCTTACCACAAATCGCGTACTTTTCTCTCACTCTCCATATGCCATGGGAGGCACACCCACACCACTGCAGTAAGGTAGTGTCTCCTCTCCCCAATTCCATGGGGAAGGCTCGGTAATTAGGTAACTGTTGCATGCGATTGTTAACCAGCTATGAAATCGCTGGACACGTGCGGTCATGGCTACCTTTAAAGTCAACCCGACCGCCGCCAAAACAACGGGAGAGTGTCTACACAGTCATCCGGTCATAGCGTGGAGAATTTTGGAATAAGGTTTTTTTTTAGAAAAAAAATAACTCGTTCCGCGTCGAAGTTTGAAACGAGTTTATTTTTGTTGAAAGAGAATTTAGAACGACTTTATTTTTTGTTGAGAAAAAATAAGTCGTGCTCCAAGAGAATTTGGAACGATTTAATTTTTTTGGACAAAGTTTGGAGTGACTTATTTATTTGTTGAAAAAAAATTACTCGTTCCGCAACCAATTTTGGAACGATTTTTTTTTATATATGGTTTGTTGTTTAGACCACCTTAGTGCACACATGGGATAAACCGCGCCAAACAACACCAAAGACAGCTGGGGGTTGCACATGCAACGTACTTTTATAAAGTCGATAACGCTACGACAACGGGGCATGCGGAAAAATAATAACTCGGGAATCGAACTGAGCTTGGAACGAGTTATTTTTTTTTTAAAATAATAAGTCGTGTTCCAAGAGAATTTGGAACGATTTTTTTTTTTAATAAAAATAATATCAAGATGTCCTAAATCGGGCACCGTAGTATTCGGCATAAACTTGAAAAGAAATTTATAACTGACGACCCGATGCATCCAGATGCCACGCTGCGTATGCTTGCCTAATGGGTAGATATGCCAGAACATATACAATCAAAATATCATATTCATTTGTAACGAGCTTGATACCAAACAGACGCTTAATTGCCGGCAGAGCCCAATGCAAAAGAATTGCCTGTCACAATACATGCGTTGGCGGAGATAGTGGGGAAGGAGGGGATGGTGGGGACGGCGGAGATGGTGGAGCTGTAGGGCTGCGAGCCAACGCTGTAATCGCTCGTTATTCACTGGAAATTAAAAAAATGACAGCGCCTTTAGAGCTCGGTTGTGATTCGTACACCCCCAGACCCTGCACCTCTTAGTCATAGCCAATAAATGCGCTTTGAAACACCTTATATGGCAAGAGATCGTTGACAGACCGAAAGTAGCCTGCTCGCTCAAGCCTATCGGTCGGCGCACGTGCGTTTGTTTTCCCCTGCGCCACCCGCGCGCCATCTGTCGAACGAAGTGTGCGTAACAGGAAGTCCGTTTAGTAGAATCCAGTGTTAACATCGAAAAATGTATTCGTTAATTTTGTGGGGCAGCTGATATAATTATTAAAGACATGACATAACAGGCTTCGACCTCTCTTTGCTTGAATATATTTATGTACAGCTGATATTTACTCCGAATCCGAAAACGTCTCATGGGGGCTGTTACGCGAAATGAAAGTCCTAAGCCTATGCTTAAAATGGACTTTGAATGCGCATGCATGTTACCTAAAGAGCTCGCTTGCGCTCGCTATAAACAACAAAGCTATAGTTTTCAACGTTTTCATTTTAACTTACATCTTAAATGTTTGCCTGTTTTATTATTGCATTGAAGCAGTGTGGCCGGTCCCTGGCAGACCGGGGTCGCCTGTCACCGTGACTGGTGACAGGTAGGCCTATCACCGCGCGACCCACACCCTGGTTAGCGTGGCTTTGTGCCATTAATCAGCGAAGAGGGTCTGCCCCCTTCACCCCCGCCCCTCCCCCTCCCCCCACTCAGCTCCGCCTCTAATGGCTGGCTGTCGTCTGACGCCTCTGACGTCATCAGTCGGTCCGGCCAAACGACGCCCGCGAGGTCTGTCGACCTCTACCAGTCGCTCCCCGACCTACTACCCCCACCGCGACCCCACCCCACACTCCAGCCCGACCCCACCGCTTTGTCCACCTCTATCAGTTGCTCCCCCGAGCTACCCCCTCCCCCCCCCCACCACCCTCCACTCCACCCCCGACCGCGCCCAGCGTGGGTCTTAGCTTTCCGTTCTCCCTCGCCACTAGCAGAGGATGACACCCAGAGGATTTTGCACCCCCCCCCCCCCACCCCCCCACTCCATTCCTCTCCCGCGCTACCACTCGTCATCCCCGCGTGGCCGCCAGGCTACCGGCGATTGTCGCTCAGATGCCTGTTGCCATGGTAACGGCACAGTATCTACGAAAATACAGGTGTGTCTCCTCTCCCCCCGCGGTGCTTGGATGAGGCAGGCAATGCACCCCCCACCAGTCAGACGGTGGGGCCTGGCGCAATCAATGAACGTATTCATCTGGCGTCCTACCTGTGGCACCGTCACGAAAGCATCCTATACGCCACTGGGTGACCGCTAGTGGTGGCGGGGGTGAGGCAGAGACAGAGGCATAGACAGCGAGAGAGAGAGAGAGAGAGAGAGTGGATACCACTGACGCCACCATCGGGAGCCGCCATGTTAAAGTCAGCAGCGGCTTTCAAAGGCGTTCAGGGTCACAGTTGTATATGCTAATATACCCCCTGTCAGGTCGGTGTGGACTGCCCAGTGTTACATCAATAGTGTACGCGGAGCGTGAGGATGTATGGAGAGACGTCAAAGGAAGCGTCTCCGATTCCTTAGGGAACTAGAATTCTGCCTTGAAAAGCGACGGATGAAGGTTGGATGTAAGCTGCAGCATTAGGTATGACGTCATCGTTTGTCTCCACTCTCCCACTAGTTACACGTAGACATCTTACAGCGCTACCATTTTACTTCTGCCATGCGTGAATATTCTCCATGTTGACGGGAACCTGACATATTGGTGACTGTATTGTCATGACGTGACGCTTGGGCATATTGGTGACTGTATTGTCATGACGTGACGCTTGGACATATTGGTGACTGTATTGTCATGACGTGACGCTTGGACATATTGGTGACTGTATTGTCATGACGTGACGCTTGGACATATTGGTGACTGTATTGTCATGACGTGACGCTTGGACATATTGGTGACTGTATTGTCATGACGTGACGCTTGGGCATATTGGTGACTGTATTGTCATGACGTGACGCTTGGACATATTGGTGACTGTATTGTCATGACGTGACGCTTGGGCATATTGGTGACTGTATTGTCATGACGTGACGCTTGGACATATTGGTGACTGTATTGTCATGACGTGACGCTTGGACATATTGGTGACTGTATTGTCATGACGTGACGCTTGGACATATTGGTGACTGTATTGTCATGACGTGACGCTTGGACATATTGGTGACTGTATTGTCATGACGTGACGCTTGGACATATTGGTGACTGTATTGTCATGACGTGACGCTTGGACATATTGGTGACTGTATTGTCATGACGTGACGCTTGGACATATTGGTGACTGTATTGTCATGACGTGACGCTTGGACATATTGGTGACTGTATTGTCATGACGTGACGCTTGGGCATATTGGTGACTGTATTGTCATGACGTGACGCTTGGACATATTGGTGACTGTATTGTGATGACGTGACGCTTGGGCATATTGGTGACTGTATTGTCATGACGTGACGCTTGGACATATTAGTGACTGTATTGTCATGACGTGACGCTTGGGCATATTGGTGACTGTATTGTGATGACGTGACGCTTGGGCATATTGGTGACTGTATTGTCATGACGTGACGCTTGGACATATTAGTGACTGTATTGTC
The DNA here is from genome assembly GCA_964019135.1 of Arenicola marina. Taxonomy (NCBI): domain Eukaryota; kingdom Metazoa; phylum Annelida; class Polychaeta; family Arenicolidae; genus Arenicola; species Arenicola marina. The sequence goes on along the minus strand of OZ025257.1, from coordinate 42,602,975 downwards.
ATGACGTGACGCTTGGGCATATTGGTGACTGTATTGTGATGACGTGACGCTTGGGCATATTGGTGACTGTATTGTGATGACGTGACGCTTGGGCATATTGGTGACTGTATTGTCATGACGTGACGCTTGGACATATTAGTGACTGTATTGTCATGACGTGACGCTTGGGCATATTGGTGACTGTATTGTGATGACGTGACGCTTGGACATATTGGTGACTGTATTGTCATGACGTGACGCTTGGACATATTAGTGACTGTATTGTCATGACGTGACGCTTGGGCATATTGGTGACTGTATTGTGATGACGTGACGCTTGGGCATATTGGTGACTGTATTGTCATGACGTGACGCTTGGACATATTAGTGACTGTATTGTGATGACGTGACGCTTGGGCATATTGGTGACTGTATTGTGATGACGTGACGCTTGGACATATTGGTGACTGTATTGTCATGACGTGACGCTTGGGCATATTGGTGACTGTATTGTCATGACGTGACGCTTGGGCATATTGGTGACTGTATTGTGATGACGTGACGCTTGGACATATTGGTGACTGTATTGTGATGACGTGACGCTTGGACATATTGGTGACTGTATTGTCATGACGTGACGCTTGGGCATATTGGTGACTGTATTGTCATGACGTGACGCTTGGGCATATTGGTGACTGTATTGTCATGACGTGACGCTTGGGCATATTGGTGACTGTATTGTCATGACGTGACGCTTGGGCATATTGGTGACTGTATTGTGATGACGTGACGCTTGGACATATTGGTGACTGTATTGTCATGACGTGACGCTTGGACATATTGGTGACTGTATTGTCATGACGTGACGCTTGGGCATATTGGTGACTGTATTGTCATGACGTGACGCTTGGGCATATTGGTGACTGTATTGTGATGACGTGACGCTTGGACATATTGGTGACTGTATTGTCATGACGTGACGCTTGGGCATATTGGTGACTGTATTGTCATGACGTGACGCTTGGGCATATTGGTGACTGTATTGTCATGACGTGACGCTTGGGCATATTGGTGACTGTATTGTGATGACGTGACGCTTGGGCTTTATGTTTGCGGTGCAATTGCTTTAAGTACGGACCAATGGACCCGAGCAATGACACACAGCAGGTCCCCCTCGACCCCCCCTCCCCCCCCCCCCCCCGAGCCGCCACCGCCTCATCCTCCATCACTCATCATCCCCAGGCTATTGGTGCGCCCAAGATTCAACGCTTCATAATAAGGTGCGCGCCGTACCCCAACCTTGGGTTGTGTATGTATATACATATATATATATATATAGGCCTTCGTCAGATAAATCAGCCGAATTAATGTTAAGCGGAATTGTCATTTAATGGTAGCTGCTGGGCTGTTATGTTGTTATGGTAACTGACACAAACATCAACACATACCGTTGCCAGGTTACACGAGGTCATATTGCACAGCTCTTACTGACCTATTTGACTGATATCACTGATTCCTCAGTATTAGCGAACTGTTACATGTGTTTAGACGAAGCGTTATTTGACAGAATAGCCATGGACCATTAAACACAAACTTGAAAGGATGTCACAATGTACGTCACGATGACGTTGAGACTGGCGTTGCCATGGTTTGTTTACCCTGCCAGAACCTTCGACCCTCGCCGGCAGGGGTGGGTGCAGGATGTGGGGAGTAAGGGATGGGAAGCTTGTGCACTCAGACATATTCCACGAACAATCCAATCCCCTGATGAATGGCAGGTCAATGAGAACAATAGAGTGGTGTACCGGTATTAATGTTTGATGGCCAAGCGTATTGACCAGTTACCCGACGCGCCAAGGGCCTCTAATGTTGACATGGGTCATCGCTTGGTTGGAGTATTCCGGTGTGTAGATCAATATATCGTCCATAATAAATTGTGGAAGTTGTCCCCTTGTCTCATTACGTGTGCTGTGTGTAATGGGGAATCCAGTCTGTCCCCCACGGTAGCAATAAATCCCTTTTTTCAGTATGCTATCAAATGATTTACTGTTTGACACCTCTTTTTCTGGTGCTCTGTCCCAGCCGGGGCCGGCCCGGTAGCTCAGTGGGCTAGAGCGCTCGCATTGAGTGCTCTGGTCACCTGAGAGCCTAACGGCACGTGGGTCGATGGTTCGAGCCCCGCTGTGCCCATGTCTATGTGGTCACGGGATAAAGATACTATGTTCTTCTTTGCAAAGTGTAGGAGGGTTACCCCCGGGGACATGGCTCCACTCTCCCCCCCTTCTCCCATTGACGCGATATAACCAAAAGTGGTTAAAGCGTCCTGAATATACAACCAACCAACCATCAGTCTCGTCTCGGTGACCCCTGTCATCACGCTGCCAGTCTCAGGCTTGGCACGTGTGTGTACTCCAGTTATGTCCTAATGCCATATCTGTCCGAATGGGTTTGTCTTTTTTCTAGAACATAATGTACCGCGTGTAGTAATGTTTTACATAAAAATTTAAAAATTAATCTGCAAAACAGAATAATATTATACTTATACAAGCTGAGAGATTTGACAGTATCAACAAGGAGACGCTTTCAATAAGCACAGTGGGAGTTATTCTAAGCTGAGGGTGTTGTTCATCATTCATCAGAATCCAACTTAGCTAATCGTACAGATCAGGCATGACAACAAGCCTGGGGTACACTAACGTATACAACAATCAGCCGCATTTGCCTCATGTTTACATTATGTAAATGACACCGGGTTGAGACATATTTACATTGCAAGAAGCAAGTGATCGTCAGCAAACATAACTATGGCACTTTATTTTCTGATCAGATGATGGACAACCCCGGAGCTAACATTACATGATAGCTCTGCTCAGGTAATTCAGATGACGTGAGATTTCGAAACTTCTGGAGGATTTTAAGCCCTGGTGGATGCATTGGGTGGGTATATGGTCTGGCCAATGTGTACAGCAAGGCTCATCAGCTCAGGGGGGGACCTCCTGACATGGTGTACAGCAAGGCTCATCAGCTCTGGGGGGGGACCTCCTGACATGGTGTACAGCAAGGGTCATCAGCTCTGGGGGGACCTCCTGACATAGTGTACAGCAAGGGTCATCAGCTCTGGGGGGACCTACTGACATGGTGTACAGCAAGGGTCATCAGCTTTGGGGGGACCTCCTGACATGGTGTACAGCAAGGGTCATCAGCTCCGGGGGGACCTACTGACATGGTGTACAGCAAGGGTCATCAGCTCTGGGGGGACCTCCTGACATGGTGTACAGCAAGGCTCATCAGCTCTGGGGGGACCTCCTGACATTTTTTTTTTTTTTATTGCTTTGAAAAAAGTGGGTACATCAGTTACAGGCACGTACGAGGCGGTGGGTACTAGCTACACACAAATACAAATGAAACAGATGCTAAGAAAATGCAAAAGAAATGCAGCATACAAATACAACATAAGTGGGCAAATTCACAAGTTGGCGAAAAGTTTATGCCACCTGTTTACATACAAGTCAGTTTGATTGTTTCTAAGTAAAATGTGCTTTTGAGTTATGATATGGTACCTGAGCTTAATCCGAAATGCTGTGAATTTGATCGAGATCGATTTACATTTCTGACTATGAATAAAATGTTTTGCTAACAAAAGACAATTATTTAGAGTGTAATGCGGTTGATCATATATCCCCATTAAAATATTTTCTGAATTCAGCGTCAATACAGAGTCAGTTGCCTGCTGCCAAAAGCTTTCAAATTCATTCCAAAATGTCTTAACCTCACTGCAATCAACAAATCTGTGTACTATGGTATCAACCATATCACATTTATCACAATTAGCACTATCAACGATATCCATCAGGTTCAAACGTTTTTTTGTAAGGAACAAATCTATACAGAATGGAGAACTGCAGGGAGTGAAGCCTGATATCAGCAGATTTAAAAGGTAAAACACAGATGAGATTCCAAGTAGATTCATCAAACTGAAAGATTTCCATCCATTTTTCCCTTTGACTTACAGTTGTGGTGGGTGGGATAAGATACAAATATGTCGCTTTGCTGGGTAAAGATATCAGATCTGACACTGTAATATCTTGACTGCAGCCTTGAATTAACAATGATCTTTTCCGCGCATACGGTATGGCATGACATAGGCTGTAATATTTCAGAAAGTAACATTTTAAACCATATTTAACACAACAATCAGATGCAGTTAAAAACTGACATTGCGCACCGATAAGATCTTTAACTTTATTTATTCCCTTCAAGTACCAGTTATAGTGAAATACTGGGTCACCACCAATTTGAATGAGTGGATTAAACCACAACCATTCTTCCAATATATCGGTTGCATGTTCAACGGTAAATTTCGATCTAAGTTCACTCCATGAAGATATTACATCCTTGTAAAAGAGCGGTAACTGCTTTATATCGGACATATTCAAGCAACATCTGGTGTGAAATAGGTCTTCTATGGAGATATGTGGAAAGTAGGCCTGAAGACAAACCTTCCATACTTTATTTTCACCGTTGTATATTCTTTTCACATAACTAATCTGAGGAGACTGCACCTGCTTATCAAACAGTGGAAACTTTAGACCTCCCTTATCAATTGGTTGAGAAATGACCTGCAACTTAACATTGGGCCTAGAGTCTTTCCATATGAATGAGGTAATTAGGTTGTGAATCTGTTTAGTCAAGGGCGTAGGAATGTGTATATTTGTGACAATATATGTAAGTTGTGAAAGGGCTAGCGTTTTAACAATGAGAATCCTACCAATAAGAGTTAAGTTTCGCATTTTCCACAAATTAAGGCATTTCTTCAGGCTTTCTAATTTGGACCCTAAGTTTAAATAAGCCATTTCAATCTCATCTGGACTAAATTTTATGCCAAGGGTAGAAAAGTTTTGGGAAGCCCATTTAACAGGTAAAGAACCTGACGATCGTCCTGCATTTGAGCCTATCCAAATGGCCTCAGTTTTGTTTAAGTTGCATTTCAGACCTGAGAAGGTAGCAAATTTGTCCAACAGCTTCAATAGCCTGTGCCCTGATGTCTCATCGGCGAGGAAGCATGTCATATCGTCTGCCAGCTGAGATAGTTTAGATGATACATTCTGATATTTTATGCCTCTGATACCCTTATCCCCCCTGATGGCGACCGCTAGATGTTCTATAACTAACACAAAGAGGAAGGGCGCTAACGGGCAACCCTGCCTTACGCTCCGTTCTAATTGAAACCAGTCAGAAGAATAACCGTTATTAAGAACGCTGCTGACGCTGCCGCAATAGAAAGTTGAAACCCATCTGCGGAAATCCGGACCGGAATTAAAGGCCTTCAGTGCCTCGTCCATATAACTCCATTCAATAGAATCGAAAGCTTTCTCAAAGTCGATCAGAAGGAGCAAGCCTGGGATCTTCTTAGCATTAGTCATATTCATTATATCCAAAATTTGCCTAATATTTTCCCCAATATATCTACCCTTTATGTATCCGGTTTGGTCAGAGTTGACAAGGATGGGAAGATGTGGTTGTAGCCGTTTGGCTATTGCCTTAGCGCCGATCTTGTAATCGGAATTTAATAGAGAGAGTGGTCTCCAGTTTTTAATGAGTATACGATCTTTTGATTTCTTAGGCAGAAGCGAGATTAAGCCTCGTTTTTGCTCCGTGGAGAGTTTATTTTGTTCGAATGCATAATTTAGGCTATCAGTTACAAACTTGGAAATAAATCGCCAGAAAAATTTGTAGAACTCATAAGTCAGCCCGTCAGTGCCAGGGCTTTTGTTGTTCTTGCACTCCTCAAGGGCTTTGGCACATTCACCGACTAATAACTTTCCTTCTAGAGACTCCTTGGCTTCGTTGGAAAGTTTTGGGACATCAGGGTTTTCAAAAAAAATTTGCTTAAACTCGCGATATTTTTTAGAGCATAGATTAGGGTGTTTAGATTCATACAATGATTTAAAGAAGCATTGGACTTCCTGTAAAATATGTGCAGAGTTTGTGGTTAAACCTCTATCGGGTGTGTTTAGTTTCATGAGGCATTTATTTTTATAATTTCTCTTTCCTAGACCCAAGAAGTATTTGGAGGATTTCTCTCCGTGTTCAGCCCAGTTGGCTTTAGACAAAACTAGTGCCCCCTTTGTTGTCTCCTTGGATATCTCCTCCAATTCTGCTCGTATTTGGGAAATAGTTAAATTTAGGTTATTATCAACGTCCCCCAAAGTTGATTCCAACTCCATTAGTTTACTTAATAAGTCGGCTTCTCTAGTTCTCTTAGCTTTAGATTTATGCTTTGAAAACCGTATTGTATGGCTTCTTACATCACATTTGATGATATCCCATTTGAGGCCTTTATCTTCTATATCGACATACTTATGCAATGCACTTTGAAAGAGCTCGTTTACTTCATTTACGTAGAATTCATCCTCCAGCAGGCCAGAGTTAAATTTCCAAAAGCCAGGGCCTCGTTCTTGAAACGAATCACCTTGGAGTCGCAGGTAAACTAAACTATGATCAGATCTAATGGAGGCTTCTATACGGACCATCTTTACAAGGGGAGAAATGAATTCTGATACGAGAAAAAAATCAAGTCTACTTTTAATAGAACCATCTGGTGAAGACCAGGTGTACTGCTTAACCCCAGGGTTTTTAGCCCGCCAGATATCTGATAATTCTTGGTCGTCAATAAACTCATGCAAATGATCTCGATACTTAGAGCTAGATTCCATTTTCCCCCCTTTCTTATCTACGAGTGGGACAAGGGTAATATTGAAATCGCCCCCAATAATTAAGGAGTTGCCCACAAAATTTCGGCTTATGTCCCAGAGCCTGTCAAGAAACTGGCACTGTTCTTTGACATTATTCTTTGTCGGAGCATATACATTACCCAGTACAAACTCACAATCATTAAGCACCACTTGCAAAAAAAGAGCGCGCCCACCTGTGTCCTTGACTACGTTAATTGGTTTATATTCAATGTCCTTTGGAGAAAGAATACATACTCCTTCACTCTCCGTGCTATAATGGCAAAATTCAATGTCACCTTCCCATTCATTTTTCCATATGCTTTCAACTATTTCACAGCTGTGTGTTTCCTGAATGAATACAATGGCATTTTTGTAAAAGGTGGTGAAGTGCCTAAAGAGACACAATCGCTTCATTTTCGCTCTCATCCCTCTCACATTTATAGAGATTATTTCAAGCTGAAACGTCATGGTGTGCTACTAAGTAATACTCAGGACAGGGATGTGGTTCATTTTCACGAACCGCGCTCTCTGTATTTTGGTCATTAAATGTAATACCACCCAACCCGCGTGTACGAGTACCCTGATTGTACCACAATTCAAAGTGTTTGAATACAGCAAATCATGTTTAAATAACGCACCATCACCAGAAACCCAAACCGCCCCCGTCTCCCTTCATTCAAACCACGAGTTTTAAAAGTTGGCGTTGCGTATGCATCCCAAGACACTCATTTTTAACCGGCGAATTCCCGTGATTGATGCTAAGTTGATCAGTTGACTAATACAGTACGGCACCTCCTGACATGGTGTACAGCAAGGCTCATCAGCTCTGGGGGGACCTCCTGACATGGTGTACAGCAAGACTCATCAGCTCTGTGGGGACCTCCTGACATGGTGTACAGCAAGGCTCATCAGCTCTGGGGGGACCTCCTGACATGGTGTACAGCAAGGCTCATCAGCTCTGGGGGGACCTCCTGACATGGTGTACAGCAAGACTCATCAGCTCTGGGGGGACCTCCTGACTTGATGTACAGCAAGACTCATCAGCTCTGGGGGGACCTCCTGACATGGTGTACAGCAAGGCTCATCAGCTCTGGGGGGACCTCCTGACATGGTGTACAGCAAGGCTCATCAGCTCTGGGGGGACCTCCTGACATGGTGTACAGCAAGGCTCATCAGCTCTGGGGGGACCTCCTGACATGGTGTACAGCAAGGCTCATCAGCTCTGGGGGGACCTCCTGACATGGTGTACAGCAAGGCTCTGGGGGGACCTCCTGACATGGTGTACAGCAAGGCTCATCAGCTCTGGGGGGACCTCCTGACATGGTGTACAGCAAGACTCATCAGCTCTGGGGGGACCTCCTGACATGGTGTACAGCAAGGCTCATCAGCTCTGGGGGGACCTCCTGACATGGTGTACAGCAAGACTCATCAGCTCTGGGGGGACCTCCTGACATGGTGTACAGCAAGGCTCATCAGCTCTGGGGGGACCTCCTGACATGGTGTACAGCAAGGCTCATCAGCTCTGGGGGGACCTCCTGACATGGTGTACAGCAAGGCTCATCAGCTCTGGGGGGACCTCCTGACATGGTGTACAGCAGGACTCATCAGCTCTGGGGGGACCTCCTGACATGGTGTACAGCAAGGCTCATCAGCTCTGGGGGGACCTCCTGACATGGTGTACAGCAAGACTCATCAGCTCTGGGGGGACCTCCTGACATGGTGTACAGCAAGGCTCATCAGCTCTGGGGGGACCTCCTGACATGGTGTACAGCAAGGCTCATCAGCTCTGGGGGGACCTCCTGACATGGTGTACAGCAAGGCTCATCAGCTCTGGGGGGACCTCCTGACATGGTGTACAGCAAGGCTCATCAGCTCTGGGGGGACCTCCTGACATGGTGTACAGCAGGACTTATCAGCTCTGGGGGGACCTCCTGACATGGTGTACAGCAGGACTCATCAACTCTGGGGGGACCTCCTGACTTGGTGTACAGCAAGGCTCATCAGCTCTGGGGGGACCTCCTGACATGGTGTACAGCAAGGCTCATCAGCTCTGGGGGGACCTCCTGACATGGTGTACAGCAAGGCTCATCAGCTCTGGGGGGACCTCGTGACATGGTGTACAGCAAGGCTCTGGGGGGACCTCCTGACATAGTGTACAGCAAGGCTCATCAGCTCTGGGGGGACCTCCTGACATGGTGTACAGCAAGGCTCATCAGCTCTGGGGGGACCTCCTGACATGGTGTACAGCAAGACTCATCAGCTCTGGGGGGACCTCCTGACATGGTGTACAGCAAGGCTCATCAGCTCTGGGGGGACCTCCTGACATGGTGTACAGCAAGGCTCATCAGCTCTGGGGGGACCTCCTGACATGGTGTACAGCAAGGCTCATCAGCTCTGGGGGGACCTCCTGACATGGTGTACAGCAAGGCTCTGGGGGGACCTCCTGACATGGTGTACAGCAAGACTCATCAGCTCTGGGAGGACCTCCTAACATGGTGTACAGCAAGGCTCATCAGCTCTGGGGGGACCTCCTGACATGTCGTACAGCAAGGCTCATCAGCTCTGGGGGGACCTCCTGACATGGTGTACAGCAAGGCTCTGGGGGGACCTCCTGACATGGTGTACAGCAAGACTCATCAGCTCTGGGGGGACCTCCTGACATGGTGTACAGCAAGGCTCATCAGCTCTGGGGGGACCTCCTGACATGGTGTGCAGCAAGGCTCATCAGCTCTGGGGGGACCTCCTGACATGGTGTACAGCAAGGCTCATCAGCTCTGGGGGGACCTCCTGACATGGTGTACAGCAAGGCTCATCAGCTCTGGGGGGACCTCCTGACATGGTGTACAGCAAGACTCATCAGCTCTGGGGGGACCTCCTGACATGGTGTACAGCAAGGCTCATCAGCTCTGGGGGGACCTCCTGACATGGTGTACAGCAGGACTCATCAGCTCTGGGGGGACCTCCTGACATGGTGTACAGCAAGGCTCATCAGCTCTGGGGGGACCTCCTGACATGGTGTACAGCAAGACTCATCAGCTCTGGGGGGACCTCCTGACATGGTGTACAGCAAGGCTCATCAGCTCTGGGGGGACCTCCTGACATGGTGTACAGCAAGACTCATCAGCTCTGGGGGGACCTCCTGACATGGTGTACAGCAAGGCTCATCAGCTCTGGGGGGACCTCCTGACATGGTGTACAGCAAAGCTCATCAGCTCTGGGGGGACCTCCTGACATGGTGTACAGCAAGGCTCATCAGCTCTGGGGGGACCTCCTGACATGGTGTACAGCAGGACTCATCAACTCTGGGGGGACCTCCTGACTTGGTGTACAGCAAGGCTCATCAGCTCTGGGGGGACCTCCTGACATGGTGTACAGCAAGGCTCATCAGCTCTGGGGGGACCTACTGACATGGTGTACAGCAAGGATCATCAGCTCTGGGGGGACCTTCTGACATGGTGTACAGCAAGGCTCATCAGCTCTGGGGGGACCTCCTGACATGGTGTACAGCAAGGCTCATCAGCTCTGGGGGGACCTCCTGACATGGTGTACAGCAAGACCCATCAGCTCTGGGGGGACCTCCTGACATGGTGTACAGCAAGGCTCATCAGCTCTGGGGGGACCTCCTGACATGGTGTACAGCAAGGCTCATCAGCTCTGGGGGGACCTCCTGACATGGTGTACAGCAAGGCTCATCAGCTCTGGGGGGACTTCCTGACATGGTGTACAGCAAGGCTCTGGGGGGACCTCCTGACATGGTGTACAGCAGGACTTATCAGCTCTGGGGGGACCTCCTGACATGGTGTACAGCAGGACTTATCAGCTCTGGGGGGACCTCCTGACATGGTGTACAGCAAGACTCATCAGCTCTGGGGGGACCTCCTGACATGGTGTACAGCAAGACTCATCAGCTCTGGGGGGACCTCCTGACATGATGTACAGCAAGGCTCATCAGCTCTGGGGGGACCTCCTGACATGGTGTACAGCAAGGCTCATCAGCTCTGGGGGGACTTCCTGACATGGTGTACAGCAAGGCTCTGGGGGGACCTCCTGACATGGTGTACAGCAAGGCTCATCAGCTCTGGGGGGACCTCCTGACATGGTGTACAGCAAGACTCATCAGCTCTGGGGGGACCTCCTGACATGGTGTACAGCAAGACTCATCAGCTCTGGGGGGACTTCCTGACATGGTGTACAGCAAGGCTCTGGGGGGACCTCCTGACATGGTGTACAGCAAGGCTCATCAGCTCTGGGGGGACCTCCTGACATGGTGTACAGCAAGACTCATCAGCTCTGGGGGGACCTCCTGACATGGTGTACAGCAAGACTCATCAGCTCTGGGGGGACCTCCTGACATGGTGTACAGCAAGGCTCTGGGGGGACCTCCTGACATGGTGTACAGCAAGGCTCATCAGCTCTGGGGGGACCTCCTGACATGGTGTACAGCAAGACTCATCAGCTCTGGGGGGACCTCCTGACATGGTGTACAGCAAGACTCATCAGCTCTGGGGGGACCTCCTGACATGATGTGCTGCAAGACTCATCAGCTCTGGGGGGACCTTCTGACATGGTGTACAGCAAGGCTCTGGGGGGACCTCCTGACATGGTGTACAGCAAGGCTCATCAGCTCTGGGTGAAGCTCATGTGTCACCTGCCCTCACCCCCTCTCCCCCTTCCACTCTTCGACAGTGGTTAATTAAAACAAATGTAATCAATCTCTTAACCTGACGTAAGCTGTAAAAGGTCAGCATGGGCCGCCGGGTGGCGCCACGGGTACGTTATGATTCCCTGCACACTGGCTGAAACCTTGCACGGGGCGCCTCCTGGTGGTGCTGGAGGCACACGGTGTCACCTCCAAGGATCCTGGCCCCTGGGAAGGGGACTAAATATACTTCTAGGTATTGATCTGTGGCATATTTTAATGATTGATACATGATTGATGTGACCTCGTTATGATTGATATATGATTGGTGTGACCTTGTTATGATTGATACATGATTGATGTGACCTCGTTATGATTGATATATAATTGGTGTGACCTCGTTATGACTGATACATGATTGACGTGACTTCGTTGTGATTGATACATGATTGATGTGACCTCGTTATGATTGATACATGATTGATGTGACCTCGTTATGATTGATATATGATTGAAGTGACCTCGTTATGATTGGTACATGATGGGTGTGACCTTGTTATGATTGATATATGATTGAAGTGACCTCGTTATGATTGGTACATGATGGGTGTGACCTCGTTATGATTGACATTTATTGACCTTGCTTTCAGTGCCAGCGACAACGGCCATGTTTAGAAGATCGTCCCGTGTGGAGGTTCTGAAAAATGTTGGCGTTCAGCAGACAGACGACGCCTGCCCCGAGAAAAAACCGCCCAGGGTGCCAACCTCAAGCTCCGACCCTGAGGGAGACCCCCGCAGGGTGCCCACCCCCACTCCCCCCGGCTCGGTTCCTGTGGACAGCGGACTGCTGACGACCTGTCAGCTGACCCTGGAAGCGGACCGCCCGCTCACCCCCACGCCGGGGGCCCTGCCGCCAAGTATGGAGGTGCGGGGTGGAGAGGGGGTTGAGGCGGGGGTTGGGGTAGAGGTGGGGGTAGATGTGGGGGCGGTGGCCGGGGTTGGGCCCGGGGCGCCACTGATCCACATCTCCCTCCCCCATGTCCTCCACATACCAGTGGGGCAGGATGCTGAGGGTGGTAGGAGGGGGGGCCTGGACAACCCCGCCTTTGACCATGATGGCGAGGAGGCGGTCACCATGGCTACCGAGGGGGACGCTATGATTGAGGGGGTGAACGGGACCACCACCCCCCAGGGGGCGGTGGGCCCGGACCCCCGGGGCTTTAGCCCAGAGACAGCAAAAGCCCCTGAAACCGCGGGGGTCTCCGCCGCTCCCCCGGGACCTCCCGCCCCCACCTCGGGGCCCCCGACCTCCACGCAGGGCCCTCTCGCCCCCACCCCGGGACACCCCGTCTCCAGCCAAGGTCCCCCCTTCTCCCGACATGGGTCGGCGGGGCATGCCCTCCCTGCGTCCAGAGCCCTGATCAAAGCCCGACGAGGCAGCTACGCGGCTCCCGGGGCCGCCCCCACCCCCGCGACAGCCACCACCGTGTTGGGGGTGGGTCAGCGGGCCCCCACCACCCACCCCGTCGGCCCCAGCAGCCTGGCAGTGCCGGAGATAGCAGGTGAGTTACAGCCCCACAAGTCGCAAGTAATAATGCCACAAAACAATATAATGACGACTTTTCTTTGCTTGACTGACCAGATATTCGATTTGCAGCGAAGGGTTGATTAAGAGCAGCGTGACTTGGGAGGGGTGACTTAGGAGGGGTGCGGGTAGGGTGGGAAGGGGCGCCACCTTGTCCTTACCCTTCAGCTCGGCTCTCGTCGCTTAATGTTTGGTGCACATCCAACATGTTGCTATGCAGTCGGGTTTACATGGCAACGGGGGGTATCACATCGGCAACAACGTAAACCCCGAGACATAACACACACGTTTACCAATAACGCCCACAGTTTGTGACGTAACACACACGTTTACCAATAACGCCCACAGTTTGTGACGTAACACACACGTTTATCAATAACGCCCACAGTTTGTGACGTACCACACACATTTACCAATAACGCCCACAGTTTGTGACGTAACACACACGTTTAGCAATAACGACCACAGTTTGTGACGTAACACACACGTTTACCAATAACGCCCACAGTTTGTGACGTAACACACACGTTTACCAATAACGCCCACAGTTTGTGACGTACCACACACGTTTACCAATAACGCCCACAGTTTGTGACGTAACATAAACGTTTACCAATAACGCCCACAGTTTGTGACGTAGCACACACGTTTACCAATGACGCCCACAGTTTGTGACGTAACACAAACGTTTACCAATAACGCCTACAGTTTGTGACGTAACACACACGTTTACCAATAACGCCCACAGTTTGTGACGTAGCACACACGTTTACCAATAACGCCCACAGTTTGTGACGTAACACACACGTTTACCAATAACGCCCACAGTTTGTGACGTAACACACACGTTTACCAATAACGCCCACAGTTTGTGACGCACCACACACGTTTACCAATAACGCCCACAGTGTGTGACGTAACACACACGTTTACCAATAATGCCCACAGTTTGTGACGTAGCACACACGTTTACCAATAACGCCCACAGTTTGTGACGTAACACACACGTTTACCAATAACGCACACAGTTTGTGACGTAACACACACGTTTACCAATAACGCCCACAGTTTGTGACGTAACACACACGTTTACCCATAACGCACACAGTTTGTGACGTAACACACATATTTGACAAATTATGTCTTGTGATGTCGTTAATCTTTTGCACTATGGCATGTGACAACCACGTGAGCACATTTAATGGGATGTGGACTTCCCTCAGGCGCGAGGTATTCGCAGAACAAGGGAAATAGAGACGCGCATCCAACCGAGGAACATCGCTGCTCACAGGTCGCCTTCGCAATCTCCGGTTGAATTGAAACTGTGGCCGCTGGGAGGCGCTACCATCAAGTCACCATAAACAAGGTTCCGGCTCCATTTGACCTGATTGCAGTCCTTGGAACTGCCGCTGTTTGACTGCGCGGGTTGAGGGGTGGGGGGGGAGGTAAGAGAGGGCATTGGTTGAGTGTCCTGGCCACAAGATGTGGAAGGTTAGTCTCTGAGGAATACAGCTCTTAGCGTAGAATGAAGGGTCTTGTTAATCAGAATGCCTCCCCCAGACGGCCTCAGAACTACAAGTGCTCCCCCTACTCCGCCCCCACCCCTGGTCCGCGCGCCCCATCGCACCAGCGGCATGTCTCCACTTACTGCCGTGGCCTCTAGCAGACTGCACACGCAGAGGACATGTCCCCACCCCTCTCCATCAGTCCCCACCCCTCTCCATCAGTCCCCACCCCTCTCCACCAGTCCCCACCCCTCTCCATCAGTCTGCACCCCTCTCCATCAGTCCCCACCCCTCTCCATCAGTCCACATCTCTCTCCATCAGTCCCCACCCCTCTCCATCAGTCCCCACCCCTCTCCATCAGTCCCTACCCCTCTCCATCAGTCCCCACCCCTCTCCATCAGTCCCCACCCGTCTCCGTCAGTCCCCACCCCTCTCCATCAGTCCCCACCCCTCTCCATCAGTCCCCACCCCTCTCCATCAGTCCCCACCCCTCTCCATCAGTCCCCACCCGTCTCCGTCAGTCCCCACCCCTCTCCATCAGTCCCCACCCCTCTCCATCAGTCCCCACCCCTCTCCATCAGTCCCCACCCCTCTCCATCAGTCCCCACCCCTCTCCATCAGTCCCCACCCCTCTCCATCAGTCCACATCTCTCTCCATCAGTCCCCACCCCTCTCCATCAGTCCCTACCCCTCTCCATCAGTCCCCACCCCTCTCCATCAGTCCCTACCCCTCTCCATCAGTCCCCACCCCTCTCCATCAGTCCACATCTCTCTCCATCAGTCCCCACCCCTCTCCATCAGTCCCCACCCCTCTCCATCAGTCCCCACCCCTCTCCATCAGTCCCCACCCCTCTCCGTCAGTCCCCACCCGTCTCCGTCAGTCCCCACCCCGCTTCCTCGGTCCCGAATCCTCCCCCTCTGTCTCCACCACCTTTCCCTCAATTCCCACTCCTGGGCCAGTCATGGCGTCCTGTGTATAGACCAGTCATGGCGTCCTGTGTATAGACCAGTCACGGCGTCCTGTGTATAGACCAGTCATGGCGTCCTGTGTATAGGCCAGTCACGTCCTGTGTATAGACCAGTCACGGCGTCCTGTGTATAGGCCAGTCATGGCGTCCTGTGTATAGACCAGTCACGGCGTCCTGTGTATAGACCAGTCATGGCGTCCTGTGTATAGACCAGTCATGGCGTCCTGTGTATAGACCAGTCATGGCGTCCTGTGTATAGACCAGTCATGGCGTCCTGTGTATAGACCAGTCATGGCGTCCTGTGTATAGACCAGTCATGGCGTCCTGTGTATAGGCCAGTCACGGCGTCCTGTGTATAGACCAGTCATAGCGTCCTGTGTATAGACCAGTCATGGCGTCCTGTGTATAGACCAGTCATGGCGTCCTGTGTATAGACCAGTCATGGCGGCCTGTGTATAGACCAGTCATGGCGGCCTGTGTGTAGACCAGTCACGGCGTCCTGCGTATAGACCAGTCATGGCGGCCTGTGTATAGACCAGTCACGGCGTCCTGTGTATAGACCAGTCATGACGTCCTGTGTATAGACCAGTCATGGCGTCCTGTGTATAGACCAGTCACGGCGTCCTGTGTATAGACCAGTCACGGCGTCCTGTGTATAGACCAGTCATGGCGTCCTGTGTATGGACCAGTCATGGCGTCCTGTGTATAGACCAGTCATGGCGTCCTGTGTATGGACCAGTCACGGCGTCCTGTGTATAGACCAGTCACGGCGTCCTGTGTATGGACCAGTCACGGCGTCCTGTGTATAGACCAGTCATGGCGTCCTGTGTATGGACCAGTCACGGCGTCCTGTGTATAGACCAGTCACGGCGTCCTGTGTATAGACCAGTCATGGCGTCCTGTGTATAGACCAGTCATGGCGTCCTGTGTATGGACTAGTCATGGCGTCCTGTGTATAGACCAGTCATGGCGTCCTGTGTATAGACCAGTCATGGCGTCCTGTGTATAGACCAGTCACGGCGTCCTGTGTATAGACCAGTCATGGCGTTCTGTGTATAGACCAGTCATGGCGTCCTGTGTATAGACCAGTCATGGCGTCCTGTGTATAGACCAGTCATGGCGTCCTGTGTATAGACCAGTCATGGCATCCTGTGTATAGACCAGTCATGGCGTCCTGTGTATAGACCAGTCATGGCGTCCTGTGTATAGACCAGTCATGGCGTCCTGTGTATAGACCAGTCATGGCGTCCTGTGTATAGACCAGTCATGGCGTCCTGTGTATAGACCAGTCACGGCGTCCTGTGTATAGACCAGTCACGGCGTCCTGTGTATAGACCAGTCACGGCGTCCTGTGTATAGACCAGTCATGGCGTCCTGTGTATAGACCAGTCATGGCATCCTGTGTATAGGCCAGTCATGGCGTCCTGTGTATAGACCAGTCACGGCGTCCTGTGTATAGACCAGTCATGGCGTCCTGTGTATAGACCAGTCATGGTGTCCTGTGTATAGACCAGTCATGGCGTCCTGTGTATAGACCAGTCACGGCGTCCTGTGTATAGACCAGTCATGGCATCCTGCGTATAGGCCAGTCACGGCGTCCTGTGTATCGGCCAGTCATGGCATCCTGCGTATAGGCCAGTCATGGCGTCCTGTGTATAGACCAGTCACGGCGTCCTGTGTATAGACCAGTCACGGCGTCCTGTGTATAGACCAGTCACGGCGTCCTGTGTATAGACCAGTCACGGCGTCCTGTGTATAGACCAGTCATGGCATCCTGCGTATAGGCCAGTCATGGCGTCCTGTGTATAGACCAGTCACGGCGTCCTGTGTATAGACCAGTCACGGCGTCCTGTGTATAGACCAGTCATGGCATCCTGCGTATAGGCCAGTCATGGCGTCCTGTGTATAGACCAGTCATGGCGTCCTGTGTATAGACCAGTCATGGCGTCCTGTGTATAGACCAGTCACGGCGTCCTGTGTATAGACCAGTCATGGCGTCCTGTGTATAGACCAGTCATGGCGTCCTGTGTATAGACCAGTCATGGCGTCCTGTGTATAGGCCAGTCATGGCGTCCTGTGTATAGACCAGTCACGGCGTCCTGTGTATAGACCAGTCATGGCGTCCTGTGTATAGACCAGTCACGGCGTCCTGTGTATAGACCAGTCATGGCATCCTGTGTATAGGCCAGTCATGGCGTCCTGTGTATAGACCAGTCACGGCGTCCTGCGTATAGACCTGTCTTGGCGTCCTGTGTATAGACCAGTCATGGTGTCCTGTGTATAGACCAGTCATGGCGTCATGTGTATAGACCAGTCACGGCGTCCTGTGTATAGATCAGTCATGGCGTTCTGTATATAGGCCAGTCATGGCGTCCTGTGTATAGACCAGTCATGGTGTCCTGTGTATAGACTAGTCATGGTGTCCTGTGTATAGACCAGTCATGGCGTCCTGTGTATAGACCAGTCATGGCGTCCTGTGAATAGGCCAGTCACGTCCTGTGTATAGACCAGTCATGGCGTCCTGTGTATAGACCAGTCATGGCGTTCTGTGTATAGACCAGTCATGGCGGCCTGTGTATAGACTAGTCATGGCGTCCTGTGTATAGACCAGTCATGGCGTCCTGTGTATAGACCAGTCACGGCGTCCTGTGTATAGGCCAGTCATGGCGTCCTGTGTATAGACCAGTCATGGCGTCCTGTGTATAGACCAGTCATGGCGTCCTGTGTATAGACCAGCCATGGCGTCCTGTGCATAGACCAGTCATGGCGTCATGTGTATAGACAGGTCATGGCGTCCTGTGTATAGACCAGTCATGGCGTCCTGTGTATAGACCAGTCATGGTGTCCTGTGTATAGACTAGTCATGGTGTCCTGTGTATAGACCAGTCATGGCGTCCTGTGTATAGACCAGTCATGGCGTCCTGTGAATAGGCCAGTCACGTCCTGTGTATAGACCAGTCATGGCGTCCTGTGTATAGACCAGTCATGGCGTTCTGTGTATAGACCAGTCATGGCGGCCTGTGTATAGACTAGTCATGGCGTCCTGTGTATAGACCAGTCATGGCGTCCTGTGTATAGACCAGTCACGGCGTCCTGTGTATAGGCCAGTCATGGCGTCCTGTGTATAGACCAGTCATGGCGTCCTGTGTATAGACCAGTCATGGCGTCCTGTGTATAGACCAGCCATGGCGTCCTGTGTATAGACCAGTCATGGCGTCATGTGTATAGACCAGTCATGGCGTCCTGTGTATAGACCAGTCATGACGTCCTGTGTATAGACCAGTCATGGCGTCCTGTGTATAGACCAGTCATGGCGGCCTGTGTATAGACCAGTCACGGCGTCCTGCGCATAGACCAGTCATGGCGTCCTGTGTATAGACCAGTCATGGCGTCCTGTGTATAGACCAGTCATGGCGTCCTGTGTATAGACCAGTCATGGCGTCCTGTGTATAGACCAGTCATGGCGGCCTGTGTATAGACCAGTCATGGCGGCCTGTGTATAGACCAGTCATGGCGTCCTGTGTATAGACCAGTCATGGCGTCCTGTGTATAGGCCAGTCATGGCGTCCTGTGTATAGACCAGTCATGGCGGCCTGTGTATAGACCAGTCATGGCGGCCTGTGTATAGACCAGTCATGGCGGCCTGTGTATAGACCAGTCATGGCGTCCTGTGTATAGACCAGTCACGGCGTCCTGTGTATAGGCCAGTCATGGCGTCCTGTGTATAGACCAGTCACGGCGTCCTGCGTATAGACCAGTCATGGCGTCCTGTGTATAGACCAGTCATGGCGTCCTGTGTATAGACCAGTCATGGCGTCCTGTGTATAGACCAGTCATGGCGTCCTGTGTATAGACCAGTCATGGCGGCCTGCGTATAGACCAGTCATGGCGTCCTGTGTATAGACCAGTCATGGCGTCCTGTGTATAGACCAGTCATGGCGTCCTGTGTATAGACCAGTCATGGCGTCCTGTGTATAGACCAGTCATGGCGTCCTGTGTATAGACCAGTCATGGCGTCCTGTGTATAGACCAGTCATGGCGTCCTGTGTAGACGTTGCCAGTCTCTCTATTGGCAATATGATCCGCCGGTCGCCGGGTAAAACATACGTCTCTTTCCATTTAGCCAGCGGGCCGCTTGTGTGGAATGTACCCACTGCCCCTTCCCTTCCTCCTTCCCGCCCCCCCCCTCCTCTTCCCCTTCCCGCCCCCTCCCCTCCTCCTCTCCCTATCATCGCCCCCCTCCCCCTCCTCCCACCCCTTTACCCCGGCCAGCCATCCCTCTTCATCAACCCGGCAATCTCCGCCAGAGCAAGCTGCTTTATTATCCGCCAGCGCCCATCCGTGCCATTCTCAACCAGCGCCGTCATCTACGCGCAGAGGGCCCTGTGTGCAATATAGGAGGCCCCCATTGATTGTTGACACAGAGCGCCAGGGGTGGGTCATTTCCCTCCCCCCCCCCCCCTCCCCAGCCGCCCCGCGACCCCCCCCCTGCGCCCAACCCCACCCCCCACCGCCTACCATATACAGGGCATAAATGTCTAACCTTCATTGCATGCTACTCCTTACGCCTCGTCATAATCTACTTGAGATTCTACTCCTCACTTCATGTCACAGTCTACGTCATATTCTACGCTTTACTCTACGTCACAGTCTACGTCATATTCTACGCTTTACTCCACGTCACAGTCTACGTCATATTCTACGCTTTACTCCACGTCACAGTCTACGTCATATTCTACTCCTTACTTTCCGCCAAGGGGCCATCACCCCGCCAGTCATTACTCTTAATGATATGTCTTTAGATAAATAAGTTTTGTTACCTGGGAAGTACCGTCACGGATAATGTATCCCTGGACGAGGAAATAAACACTTGCATTGGGAAGGCATCCACCATATTTGGTAGGTTAAACAAACGTGCTTGGCAAAATTCAACACTAACCATTGGCACCAAAATGCTAACCTACAGGGCGTGCGATCTAAGTAGCCTGCTGTATGGCAGTGAAACGTGGGCCACATAGTTTGGCCAAAGAAGGAAATTGAACAACTTCCATTTTCGCTGCCTGCGAAACATTTTAGGCATATCTTGGCACGACAAAGTAACGGATGCAGAAGTGTTAGGGAGGGCCAACCTACCAAGCATTCTTGCTCTGCTGAAACAAAGACGTCTGTGTTGGCTTGGGAACGTTCATCGTATGCAAGATGAACGCATTTCTAATGATGTGCTCCCCGGCGACTTTGCCGCCGGGCAAAAGGTCAAGTGGACGGCCAAAGCTCAGGTTTAAGGATGTTGGCAAGCGTGACGTGAAGGCTTTCGGCATCGATTCGAATTCTAGGGAGGATCTAGCATCCCAAAAGAGGGGATGGGTACGTGTCGTGCGAAACGGAATGGTCCACCATGACGGGCTCTGGGGTGAGAAACTGGATTTAAAACGCCAGTCTAGGCACCCAGTGAGTTTAAACCTTAACCTAACATCAGGTCATCAAAGCGACGACTGCGGTAAGCTCTGTCAGTCACAGATAGGCTTATTTAATCTTAAGCGCAAAGGCCGCGAAACTAATCTTACTACTTCAGATGTAAACAACTAAACGTCATAGTCTACGTCATATTCTACTACTTACTCCACGTCATAGTTTTCGTCATATCATCCTTTACTCCACGTCATAGTCTACGTCATATTCTACTGTTTACTCCACGTCGTAGTCTAGGTCATATTCTACTCTTTACTCCACGTCATAGTCTACGTCATATTCTACTCTTTACTCCACGTCATAGTCTTCGTCATATTCTCTTTACTCCACGTCATAGTCTACGTCATATTGTACTCTTTACTCCACGTCATAGTCTACGTCATGTAGGGTGTGGTGCCTACGCTCCCCCCCCCCTCCCTCCCTACACCCCACCTTCCCCACCGCCTGTGTCGTGGCACTGGGTGCGGCGTGGGGAGGCCTAGTACCCACGCCTAGTCCCCACGCTTAGTCCCCACACCTAATCTCCGCGCTAGTCCCCACACCTAGTTCGATCGCCTAGTACCCACGCCTAGTCCCCACACCTAGCCCCCTCGCCTAGTACCCACGCCTAGTCCCCACACTTAGTCCCCACGCCTAATCTCCGCACCTAGTCCCCACGCCTAGTCCCTACAACTAGCCCCCACACCTAATCCCCGCGCTAGTCCCCACACCTAGCCCCCTCGCCTAGTACCCACGCCTAGTCCCCACACCTAGCCCCCTCGCCTAGTACCCACGCCTAGTCCCCACACTTAGTCCCCACGCCTAATCCCCGCACCTAGTCCCCACGCCTAGTCCCTACACCTAGCCCCCACACCTAGTCCCCGCGCTAGTCCCCACACCTAGCCCCCTCGCCTAGTACCCACGCCTAGTCCCCACACTTAGTCCCCACGCCTAATCTCCGCACCTAGTCCCCACGCCTAGTCCCTACAACTAGCCCCCACACCTAATCCCCGCGCTAGTCCCCACACCTAGCCCCCTCGCCTAGTCCCCACACTTAGTCCCCACGCCTAATCTCCGCACCTAGTCCCCACGCCTAGTCCCTACAACTAGCCCCCACACCTAATCCCCGCGCTAGTCCCCACACCTAGCCCCCTCGCCTAGTACCCACGCCTAGTCCCCACACCTAGCCCCCTCGCCTAGTCCCCACGCCTAGTCCCCACACTTAGTCCCCGCGCTAGTCCCCACACTTAGTCCCCACGCCTAATCTCCGCACGTAGTCCGCAAGCCTAGTCTCTACACCTAGCCCCCACACCTAGTCCCCGCGCTAGTGCCCATACCTAGCCCCCTCGCCTAGTACCCACGCCTAGTCCCCACACATAGTCCCCACGCCTAATCTCCGCACCTAGTCCCCACGCCTAGTCCCTACAACTAGCCCCCACACCTAGTCTCCGCGCTAGTCCCCACACCTAGCCCCCTCGCCTAGTCCCCACGCCTAGTCCCCACACTTAGTCCCCACGCCTAATCTCCGCACCTAGTCCCCACGCCTAGTCCCTACACCTAGCCCCCACACCTAATCCCCGCGCTAGTCCCCACACCTAGCCCCTCGCCTAGTCCCCACGCCTAGCCCTCACACCTAGTCCCCACGCCTAGTCCCCACGCCTAGTCCCCACACTTAGTCCCGACACCTAGCCCCCACACCTAGCCTCCACGCTTAGTTCCCACGCCTAGTCTCCACACCTAGTCCCTACACCTAGCCCCCACACCTAATCCCCGCGCTAGTCCCCACACCTAGCCCCTCGCCTAGTCCCCACGCCTAGCCCTCACACCTAGTCCCCACGCCTAGTCCCCACGCCTAGTCCCCACACTTAGTCCCGACACCTAGCCCCCACACCTAGCCTCCACGCTTAGTTCCCACGCCTAGTCTCCACACCTAGTCCCTACACCTAGCCCCTATACCTAGTCTACACGCCTAGTCCCCACGCCTAGTTCCCACGCCTAGTCCCCACGCCTAGCCCCCACGTCTAGCCTCTAAACCTAGTCCGCAAACTACGCCTATATGTCCAGCATCTACGTCCAGTCCCCAAACACAGCCCTCAAACCCAGCTATCAAAGCCAGTCCTCAAACTCAGCCCCCACATCCAGTTACCAGACCCAGCCCCCATACCTAGCCACCAAACCTAGCCTCCGAGCTCTCCAAGTTCGGCCAACTAATTGAGCCCACAAACCCAGTCTTCAAACCCAGCCACCAAACACAGCAGCCAAACTCAGCAATCGAACCCAGTCCTCAAACCAGTCCTCAAACCCAGTCTTCAAACCCAGCCACCAAACACAGCAGCCAAACTCAGCAATCAAACCCTTGTCCTCAAACCAGTCCTCAAACCCAGTTCTCGAGCCTAGTCCTCCCGCCACCGTACTCCCAGCCACAACATGAGCTTGACATTACAAGGCCGCAGCCCGCAGGCTGCACGGCCCGTTTAGCCGGTACAACGGAAGGGCGACAGCACCTGATAGCGCCATCTGGTGGCCAACGGCACGCTGCCCGGTAACGTAGCGACGCTGGGACTGTGTCACGTGACCGTGTGACCGGCCCACGACGCCTGGCCGGCTGTCTGCCTCTCTCAGACAGTGGGTGGCTGACCTTTTCCGCTTACCCTGCATCGGTCGCCATGGCAACACTAACCAGAACGGCGCACGCACCGCCCCTCGCACCGCCCCACGCACCGCCCCACGCCCCGTCCCACACCCCGCCCAACGCCCCGCCCCACACAGCGCGCCACGCACCGCCCCACACACCGCCCCACACACCGCCCCACACACCGCCCCACACAACGCGCGTCCCACACCGCCCCACACAGCGCGCCACACACTGCCCCACACACTGCCCACACACCGCCCCACACACCGCCCCACACACCGCCCCACACACCGCCCCACACCCCGCCCCACACACCGCCCCACACGCCGCCTCACACACCGCCCCACACACCGCCCCACACACCGCCCCACACACCGCCCCACACACCGCCCCACACACCGCCCCACACACCGCCCCAAAACACCGCCCCACACACCGCCCCACACACCGCCTCACACACCGCCCCACACACCGCCGCGCACACCGCCCCACACACCGCCCCACACACCGCCCCACACCCCGCCCCACACCCCGCCCCACACACCGTTCCAAACAACGCCCCACACACCGCCCCACACACCGCCCCACACACCGCCCCACACAGCGCCCCACACACCGCCCCACACACCGTCCCACACACCGCCCCACCCACACACCGCCCCACACACCGCCCCACACACCGCCCCACACACCGCCCAACCCACACACCGCCCCACACACCGCCCCACACACCGCCCCACGCACCGCCCCACACACCGCCCCACACACCGCCCCACACACCGCCCCACACACCGCCCCACACAGCGCCCCACACACCGCCCCACACACCGTCCCACACACCGCCCCACCCACACACCGCCCCACACACCGCCCCACACACCGCCCCACGCACCGCCCCACACATCGCCCCACACATCGCCCCACGCACCGCCCCACACATCGCCCCACACACCGTCCCACGCCTTTATGGCGAACCGGAAACACATTTATAGCTTTAAATCGCTGAATAAGTGACCTGAATATTAACGTTGACCGGCGGTACATCCGGGTTCTTCTGCGGCCCGTGTGGCCGTGGACGGCCGACAGGAGGCGCTGTCGCCCGTCCACTTCATCTCCTTCGCGGGAGCAAACCAGGCGACAAGGTCACGTGACAGTCCACTGTGAACGCCAATATGTACGTCACCAACTTTTAAGACTTGTTAGTAAGATCACAAGAGTCATTCCTTTGGCTCGCCCATCGACCGCCAGGTGGCGCCGGAAGTGAGAGGCATTCAACCGATCGAAAAAACCGCTTCCACGATTTCCGCGCACGTGTCAATTAAGGACGCATCTAGGGTATCCGATGCCTAGGGTGTGGCCTGCCGTCTCGGCGACCACCGCTTTGTCTCCACACATTGCCTGCAGTGATTGGGCGATTGGCTTCAGGTAACTGGGCTTGTCATGTGACAGTGCGCTAGACGCCACACAGAAGATTTTTCCATATATTGCAATTTAAGACATCGGCTGTGTTTTTTTATGAGCTGTCGCAGTCATCATTGATATGGTGCTCATACAAACAGGTGTCACAATTGATAGGGTGCTCATATAAACAGGTGTCACAATTGATAGGGTGCTCATACAAACATGTGTCACAATTTATATGGTGCTCATACAAACATGTGTCACAATTTATATGGTGCTCATACAAACATGTGTCACAATAGATAGGGTGCTCATACAAACAAGTGTCCCAATTGATAGGGTGCTCATACAAACAGATGTCACAATTGATAGGATGTTCATACAAACAGGTGTCACACGTGATATTGTACTCATACAAACAGGTGTCACAATTGATATGGTGCTCATACAAACATGTGTCACAATTGATAAGGTGCTCGTACAAATATGTGTCACAATTGATAGGGAGCTCATACAAACAGGTGTCACAAATGATAGGGTGTTCATACAAACAGGTGTCACACGTGATATGGTGCTCATACAAACAGGTGTCACAATTGATAAGGTGCTCGTACAAATATGAGTCACAAATTGATGGGGTTCTCATACAAACAAGTGTCACGTAGTCCCCCACAACGGTGTCTCCACTGTGAGGGGGCGCTACCCGGAGGGGTGAGTGAGTGAGCGCCATCTAGCGGCCCGCTGCTTCCGTTTGTCGGTATACGCATGTCACGCCCCCCCCCACGCCACGCCCCCCACGCCACGCCCCCCACGCCACGCCCCCCACGCCCCCCACGCCACGCCCCCCACGCCACCCCCCCATGCCCCCCCACGCCCAGCCCGCCCGCCCGCGAATCCCGACCCAACCCCCCGACCCCCATCCCGACTCCCGACCAGCCCCCCGCCTCCCCCCATCCCGACTGCCGACCCCCCTCCCCCCATTACGACTGCCGACCTCCCTCCCCCCATCACGACTGCCGACCCCCCTCCCCCCATTACGACTGCCGACCCCCTCTCCCCCCATCACGACTGCCGACCCCCCCTACCCCCATCACGACTGCCGACCCCCCCTCCCCCCATCACGACTGCCGACCCCCCTCCCCCCATCACGACTGCCGACCCCCCCTCCCCCCATCACGACTGCCGACCCCCCTCCCCCCATCACGACTGCCGACCCCCCCTCCCCCCATCACGACTGCCGACCCCCTTCCCCCCATCACGACTGCCGACCCCCCCTCCCCCCATCACGACTGCCGACCCCCCCTCCCCCCATTACGACTGCCGACCCCCCTCCCCCCATCACGACTGCCGACCCCCCTCCCCCCATCACGACTGCTGCCGACCCAGCTGCCAGCTGGCCGGTGTTTGCTGATCGCGGCCCTCCTGCGCGGCCTTCACACACACGCGGTCACCGGAAGCCAGAGGTCCGGCCATTGACATTTAGACAGACCAGCAATTGGTGGCTCATACCATACACTGTGAGGGGGTGACGGGGGTAAATAGTGCAGTGAGTTGGTGGGGCAGACCGCAGCGGTGTGAACCCCGGCGTGCGGCAGCAAACAAATATGGCTGACGATCTCCGGCCGCCAGGTGGCGCTTCCCCGCCCATTATGGCCGGATTTCTCGTGATATGATCTGCGAGGAAGCTGGAACTGCCAGCGACGAGAAGTCCATCAGTTTGTGAATCGATAAGACGGCGGGGGTGGCGCGGTGGGAGGGCAGCGGGGCGGTGGGCGGCCAGTGGGAGGGCGGTGGCTGGTGGTGGGCGGCGTGGCAGACACACTGTATAATTGCACTCCCGAAGGCGCTCTCGGCTGTTCCACTTCCGGTGTTTGGTCGCGGAGAATGCCGGGATATACGGCCGTATAGGAGCAGAAGGACGGGGGGCGGCCGGTCGTATGAAGCGCCGAGGCTGGGGCGGGGATTACAGATGGCTGGATAAGGACAACCGAGCGACTGCAGCCAGCACGGGGAGGCGGGACGGGATCTGGGAGAGTCACAATTGTGTTTGTATGGGGCGCCTGTTGGACGATACTCGCCTCATGCGGCGCCCTAGTATGCCCACAGCGAGCGGACTCCGCTCCAGGGTCTGCTCTGCTGTCATAGCTAGCAGTCCTAGCAATACTGCCATCGATTGCGATGGAATTGTCTTTGCCGCTGTGGGTTATAACCAGAAGAAAGGCTTTTGGAGCAGTGGCCAATGATGTAGCAGTGGCCAATGATGTAGCTGTGGCTGGAGCCACTGTCTGATAGAGGCTACATCGCCTCTGTCTGTGGAGGACACACGCGACGAGCCAGCGCTGGGCAGTGCGAGAAGCGGACGCGGACAGTGACGGGTGGGACATCGCGGGCGTGCGGCCCCGACAGACCGGCCCACCTCACTCTAGCACTCTATCACGGCCTCTCAATAAGGTCAACCGCCTCCCATCGGACTTCATCGTCCTATCCGGTTACAGTCGGTCTTAAAGTCGATATGAACGGCCATTGCGGCCTTGTGTCGTGGCCGCGAGCCTCGGAATCAGCGTGACGCCTGGAGTAGGCGGGCGGCAGGGTGGTGACAGGGCGGCCGCCAGACCCGGGGCCTGGAGTAGGCGGGCGGCAGGGTGGTGACAGGGCGCCCGCCAGACCCGGGGCCTGGAGTAGGCGGGCGGCAGGGTGGTGACAGGGCGCCCGCCAGACCCGGGGCCTGGAGTAGGCGGGCGGCAGGGTGGTGACAGGGCGCCCGCCAGACCCGGGGCCTGGAGTAGGCGGGCGGCAGGGTGGTGACAGGGCGCCCGCCAGACCCGGGGCCTGGAGTAGGCGGGCGGCAGGGTGGTGACGCGGCGGCCGCCCGACCCAGGGCCTGGAGTAGGCGGGCGGCAGGGTGGTGACAGGGCGCCCGCCAGACCCGGGGCCTGGAGTAGGCGGGCGGCAGGGTGGTGACAGGGCGCCCGCCAGACCCGGGGCCTGGAGTAGGCGGGCGGCAGGGTGGTGACAGGGCGCCCGCCAGACCCGGGGCCTGGAGTAGGCGGGCGGCAGGGTGGTGACGCGGCGGCCGCCCGACCCAGGGCCTGGAGTAGGCGGGCGGCAGGGTGGTGACAGGGCGCCCGCCAGACCCGGGGCCTGGAGTAGGCGGGCGGCAGGGTGGTGACAGGGCGGCCGCCAGACCCGGGGCCTGGAGTAGGCGGGCGGCAGGGTGGTGACAGGGCGCCCGCCAGACCCGGGGCCTGGAGTAGGCGGGCGGCAGGGTGGTGACGCGGCGGCCGCCCGACCCAGGGCCTGGAGTAGGCGGGCGGCAGGGTACTGGCGCCATGCGGCTGCACCCTCCACTGAACAGTCAGGGAGACCACTGCCAGGGACACCCCTCCTCCTGCCGCAGCACCATGGCCGACCGCTGGGACGGTCACAGTGGGGACGTGGTTATTCCACTCATAGACAGTAAGTGTGACGCTGGCCCCGGCATGAAGGTAATGTGTAATCATGGCATCGCAGACGACCGATGCGAAAAAGTGAATACTTTATGTCTCCAAGCTTCGTTTACTCGTAGCTACGCATGCATGGTTTCCCATAGTATTTTCCAATCAAGAGCCTGTTTCGTTAGCTGTATTCCGGTGTTTTATCAACCATTTATAAGTCACCACTTTATCTCTACTACTTGTAGGGTTCTAGGGGCCTTTCACTTACACTGAAACTAGTGAGGTGTCAGTTGCAAGTTGGATAGTGGTTGTCCCTATAAAATATGACGCGCAAAAGTTCAAATGTCACAAATTGAACCATTGCATGGCAAGGTCGAAGAAGGAACCAAACAATGTGATTTTAATCATTGATGAATGTCAATGTGATTTATACATTCTTGCCCAGAAACAAATGTGTTGCATAACATTTTGTCTGCTCGTAATGTTGGAAACAATCATGATTTTAGTATGTAAAGCGCACGATTACGAGCGTGTAATCAAAGAGCCTTCTAAAACCGTTCCTCGTGCGGATATAAAGGAGATTGTATGAGCCTGTCACACACCAATGGCCGGTCTGACGCTCACTGTATGAGGCTCACTGAATGATGCTCACGGTGACGCACACTGAGTGACGTGCACTGAGTGATGCTCACTGAGTGACGCTCACTGTCCTGGACGTCGACTTCTGACAACACCGTTCCTCATTAACGCGCAGCTTGTTGTTGTGATTGGATACCATGGTGACAATATAAGAGACTTCCGGTAACTGTGAACGATGGGGGGCGGGAGGGGAAGGAGGGAGGGGGGGGGATGGCGGGGTGGGGGGGGGGCAAAGGGGCATGGCGTGGGGGGAGGCGGGTATGACGCCTGCACCGCACTGTATGACTAGGTGCGTCGTAATAACTGTCTTTAGTCTGCTCGTTAGCTAGGGACATTTACAATGTGCCTCAGCGTCATTCAGCGACACGCCCTGTATTGTGGGGTATCGGGCCACCGTGCCTCGGCACTAACACAATCCCTGAGGTAGCAGTCCGCAGCAACACAATTACCCAGGGCAGGTGGAACGCGGCAACAGAGCAACGCTACATACGGAAATATACACGTTTGAAACGCAAATGTTATGCCTAATTGAGCGTTAACATCAGCCGTGTCGTGTTCGGGGAGATGTCGCGTGTGTCTGAGCCAGTGACAGACATAATGCTGTGTTGTGTACTGTCCTCTATTACGTAGACCCGTGTGGTATATACTAGCAATACAACGTGCGCTTCTAGCTGTTAATGGCCCGATTCAGAAAGTCATTCAGGAATCACTCAATGACGTCACTGTTGCTTTTATCCAATCATGTGGTGAAAAACGTCTCCCATGTGCGTTATGTCGGACAAACAAGTCGGACAAACAAAGCAACATGTCACTTTGCTGTCAGTTTCAGAGATGACTACTTCTCACTTGTACCTACCATCAGCTATGATTGTCATTTTCATTCACTCATGATTAAAGAAAAAGGACTCAAGCGTGGGCGGAGCTTAGTGTCGGGGTGTGGGTACGTCCATTAGTCGTTGGTCGGCACCTCTGGTTTTTAAACAGATATTACAATCCTGATGAATCCAAAAATACGTCACAAACTGTAATCTAACGATAACAAAATCGTTATCGTTTGTTAGGGCCCAAAACGTCATAGTGACGAAAACGTCAGACCACACGGTCTGAGCCATCTAGGAGCAAATGTACAGTTTCACATCGTGCCTCGATCGCAGTGTCTGTTGACGGGGGCTATGAATATATGAGACAGTAACTTTTCAGTTTCAGATATATTTAAATGCTTTCATAAACGATGGAATATGGGTATCGCCCCCCCCCCCCCCCACCCACCCCGCTCCCTCCGGGTCCATCCCTTGGAACCTTCTATTCTAAGAAACCTTAGATTTCCTTATTTTCCTGCGCCTTAATTCACAAAGTTCGGCCTGCAAGAGGTCTCTAATTGTCAATCAATCAATCCTTTAGCCCCGAGTGGCCCCGCCCTGTCTCCTTCAGAAACGCCACGCAGGGTTGTGTGAGCGATAACCGGGATGGTTGAAATTATACTTTTAACTGTATATTTCATTCTAGCAAGGTATAACGTTTTGGTCACTATGACGTTTTGGGTTCTAACAATCGTTCACTTGGTTGATTGTTATAAACGGGAGGAATGGGGTAGGGAGCTGGAGGGGGGGGGGGGGCGGCATATAGAAGAACGAAGGCTCTCTGTTGATGTCCAACGAACCAATTATTAATTAATTTCCTTGGCTGCTGAATACGTTGGTCGTGTCCGCGCGTGCAGCCACACCGTGGGCTAGGATCCGGCTGGCTGGCTTGCAGGTCTCCATAAGGACCATTGCTGGCCCTTAGGCTTGCTAGGCCAGACCCCTTATGTTCAAAGGTGAATTATTACATGACTGATATCTTATCTTCACCTGCAGTGCGTCGTCGCCAGAGCCTTGGGACCGAGCTCGGAGAGGGTCGGGCGGGGGGCGGCCGAAAGGGACCCCCCAAGCCGCTCACCCTCAACGTTTCGCACCTGGGGGTGGACCACCTGACGCCTCTGCAGACCCCCCGCAGCCCCGGGGGACGGAGCATCCAGTCCAACTGGAGCGAGCTGGTCCGGCTGACCCGGGAGGACTCCATCGGGTCCTTCCACAGCATGGACGACTCCCCAACGTGAGTGACGTCATAGAGGACAGGCTGCCACGTGGCGGCGCCTGATTCGCTGGTGGTGACGTCATAGTGGATTGCCACGTGGCGGCGCCTGATTTACTGGTGGTGACGTCATAGAGGACAGGATGCCACGTGGCAGCGCCTGATTCGCTGGTGGTGACGTCATAGTGGATTGCCACGTGGCGGCACCTTATTGGCTGGTGGTGACGTCATAGTGGACAGGCTGCTACGTGGCGACACCTGATTATTGTATATTTGCGTGTCTTCCATTATATCTTTATTGTTATTAACCGGAAGAAGAATTTATCGGCTTAATCACGATTCCAGTATGTTCTGACCTCGGTTTTCACTGTCTAATATTATATGAAACTACGCGTGATACTTATTGCCCTTAAGGGGTCAATAGATTGGGAACGTATTATACTATTTACTGCTGGACAATAGCATGTGTAGCCGAAACTGAAACTGACCCATCGTCCCCCCCCCTCCCCACCCCAACACTCCCGCCCACCAGGCCCGGTCCCTTCGAGAGTTTTTCCGGTGTCAGCAGTGAGATGAGCATGAAGATGAAGGAGCTGGTGAAGCGCTTTAACAGCCGGACAGAGCGCTTCAAGGAGCGCGCCATCCAGCCGCCCACCCCCTCCTCCACCAGCATGGACGCCAGATCCGGTGAGTGCCCCCCCCTAGGTGACCCACCCACCCCCTCCTCCACCAGCCTGGACGCCAGATCCGGTGAGTGCCCCCCCCCCTAGGTAACCCGCCCACCCCCTCCTCCACCAGCATGGACGCCAGATCCGGTGAGTGCCCCCCCCCCTAGGTAACCCG
This sequence comes from Arenicola marina, assembly GCA_964019135.1. NCBI lineage: Eukaryota > Metazoa > Annelida > Polychaeta > Arenicolidae > Arenicola > Arenicola marina. The sequence goes on along the minus strand of OZ025257.1, from coordinate 42,571,091 downwards.
CCCACCCCCTCCTCCACCAGCCTGGACGCCAGATCCGGTGAGTGCCCCCCCCCCTAGGTAACCCGCCCACCCCCTCCTCCACCAGCATGGACGCCAGATCCGGTGAGTGCCCCCCCCCTAGGTAACCCGCCCACCCCCTCCTCCACCAGCCTGGACGCCAGATCCGGTGAGTGCCCCCCCCCCCCTAGGTAACCCGCCCACCCCCTCCTCCACCAGCCTGGACGCCAGATCCGCTGAGTGCCCCCCCCCCCCCCCCCCTAGGTGACCCACCCACTCCCTCCTCCACCAGCCTGGACGCCAGATCCGGTGAGTGCCCTCCCCCCTAGGTGACCCGCCCACCCCCTCCTCCACCAGCCTGGACGCCAGACCCGCTGAGTGCCCCCCCCCCCTAGGTGACCCACCCATCCCCTCTTCCACCAGCATGGACGCCAGATCCGGTGAGTGCCCCCCCCCCTAGGTGACCCGCCCACCCCCTCCTCCACCAGCCTGGACGCCAGATCCGCTGAGTGCCCCCCCCCCCCTAGGTGACCCACCCATCCCCTCTTCCACCAGCATGGACGCCAGATCCGGTGAGTGCCCCCCCCTAGGTGACCCACCCACCCCCTCCTCCACCAGCATGGACGCCAGATCCGGTGAGTGCCCCCCCCCCTAGGTGATCCGCCCAACCCCTCCTCCACCAGCCTGGACGCCAGATCCGCTGAGTGCGCCCCCCCCTAGGTGACCCACCCACCCCCTCCTCCACCAGCCTGGACGCCAGATCCGGTGAGTGCCCCCCCCCCTAGGTGATCCGCCCACCCCCTCCACCAGCCTGGACGCCAGATCCGGTGAGTGCCCCCCCCACTAGGTGATCCGCCCACCCCCTCCACCAGCCTGGACGCCAGATCCGGTGAGTGCCCCCCCCCCTAGGTGATCCGCCCACCCCCTCCACCAGCCTGGACGCCAGATCCGGTGAGTGCCCCCCCCACTAGGTGACCCGGCAACCCCATCCTCCACCAGCCTGGACGTCAGATCCGGTGAGTCCCGTGATGCCCCCCCCCCCGCCCCTAGGTGATCCGGGCACCCCCTCCTCCATCAGCCAAGCCGTACCTCCCTCTGCAAGTCTCCAAGCCGTACCTCCCTCTGCAAGTCTCCAAGCCGTACCTCGCCCTGCAAGTCTCCAAGCCGTACCTCCCTCTGCAAGTCTCCAAACCGTACCTCCCCCATGCAAGTCTCCAAGCCGTACCTCCCTCTGCAAGTCTCCAAGCCGTACCTCCCTCTGCAAGTTTCCAAACCGTACCTCCCCCTGCATGTCTCCAAGCCGTACCTCCCTCTGCAAGTCTCCAAACCGTACCTCCCTCAAGTCTCCAAGCCGTACCTCCCTCTGCAAGTCTCCAAGCCGTACCTCCCTCTGCAAGTCTCCAAGCCGTACCTCCCTCTGCAAGTTTCCAAACCGTACCTCCCCCTGCAAGTCTCCGAGCCGTACCTCCCTCTGCAAGTCTCCAAACCGTACCTCCCTCAAGTCTCCAAGCCGTACCTCCCTCTGCAAGTCTCCAAGCCGTACCTCCCTCTGCAAGTCCCCAAACCGTACCTCCCTCAAGTCTCCAAACCGTACCTCCCTCAAGTCTCCAAGCCGTACCTCACTCTGCAAGTCTCCAAACCGTACCTCCCTCAAGTCTCCAAACCGTACCTCCCCCTGCAAGTCTCCAAGCCGTACCTCCCTCTGCAAGTCTCCAAACCGTACCTCCTTCAAGTCTCCAAACCGTACTTCCCTCAAGTCTCCAAGCCGTACCTCACTCTGCAAGTCTCCAAACCGTACCTCCCTCTGCAAGTCTCCAAGCCGTACCTCCCTCTGCAAGTCTCCAAGCCGTACCTCCCCCTGCAAGTCTCCAAACTGTACCTCTCCCTGCAAGTCTCTAAGCCGTACCTCCCCTTGCAAGTCTCCAAACTGTACCTCCCCCTGCAAGTCTCTAAGCCGTACCTCCCTCTGCAAGTCTCCAAACCGTACCTCCCTCTGCAAGTCTCCAAGCCGTACCTCCCTCTGCAAGTCTCCAAACCGTACCTCCCCCTGCAAGTCTATAAGTATTGCAATACTCTTTATCAAAATGACAGATACACGTTAGGACAACTACAAGGGCGTTGAAATACATATTAGGAGATACGGTTCTAATTTCCGTTATTAATTAAAGCCATTAAAAAGTAAAAATATTAAAAAGAACGAACTCGGATGATTGCTTACCGCCGTAATGACGTCATTACCGGCAGCTTTCTCGGCGGTGTCCGGTATGGAGCTGGAGCCCCCGGCGCGCCAGCACCGCCTCGATTCCTTCATCCCGATGGCGTCCAGGGCCAGCGGCGCCGAGCCGGACTACAAGGAGGAGCGCTACATCGGATATGGACGCTGCAAGGTCAAGGTCCCCGGCTTCCTGAACAGGGTACGGCTGCCCACCACAGTGGACCCGACAGGTGAGTGACCCCGGTGCCATCTTGGAATTACGGCCTTGAACTGCGCGAGAGTTCACAGCGGTCCAAGTCATTCAGCGGTGAAACCTCGTGTATTTGGGTTATCTATGTATTATTTTTAAGTTTTAGTTTAAACGTATTTTTATTGGCAATTAGACTTAATTTTTTACGCTTTGAAAAGTGTCGCAACGATATAGCACAAAGGCACCCTCTCAGTTCAGGTTCCACGGATATATGATTCTGTTTGTGAAGATGTGGAGTAATCCATGTGATGGTCAACTGCATAATAACTGGTAACAGCACGAAGATGATGTTTCTTCCAGTGATTTGATTAACTGAATAGACTTCTTCGAATTTATCATCATTTTTGTCGAGGTCTTTTTCGTCTTAGTCTTCTTTCTTCCAGTGTCAATGTTAACAGCAATGATTTTCGCTCCATTAACTGAACTTGTAATTTGATGGTACGTCACTGCCCAGGTACGTTCTACATCATCTGGCTGTTCCTGGTCACCATGGCCTTCATCTACAACGCCGCTGCCATCTTGCTTCGAGCCGCCTTTTACAGCGCGCCGTACTTCCACCCGTTGGAGGTGGCGCAGGAGCAAAACATCACCGTGTGCCGCAGCGACAACGTCACTTCCGGTCCGGAGGTGACGTCAGCGATCACTTGCACCAATGAGACGCACGTGGAGACGCTGTTGGTGAAGCATTATTACGAAGGTTACGAGACGGACGAGAACCGGGTGTACTGGTGGCTAGCCGACTACACGTGCGACTTCATCTACTTGGTGGACATTCTGCTCGTCAAGTCACGACTCAAGTTTATCAAGAACGGACTGTTTGAGGTGAGCTGAGGGCCGCGCCGCGACGGTAGCTCGTCATCCATCATATATATACATATATACATATAGATTATTATGGAACTGTATTACTAAAGTCATTTCCTGTAAGGCATCCTCATTCTCATAGAAGATGCGTATATATAATTTGTATATTATATATAAATATATTCTATTTATTGTATAGGCTGCTGTAATGTACGAAGTGACTGACCTATAGATGCACAGACATATGTTCATTACTTGCTGTAAGTTATTAGGCCTACTGTTCATGCAAACCAAGGCTGGTGTTATGTCGTTCTCTTTCACTGTAGGCATACTGTGTGGGTGGGCGTGGGTCGGGCTGTGTGGGTGGGCGTGGGTGGGGCTGTGTGGGTGGGCGTGGGTCGGGCTGTGTGGGTGGGCGTGGGTCGGGCTGCGCTTGGATTGGCTACCTTTAACACTGACCATGGGCGACTCCGCGCGCTCACTGTAGCGATTGTACTCTTGTAAATTCACCATTGTTCAAGCTTAGTGACTCGTTTTCGGTGCGCTAATATCCGACCAGACCACGTGGTCGGATTCTTATGATTTGTGAGACAACATGTACGCCATGTTGGCTATAGTGGCGTGCGTTAGGGAGTCAGACCTGCGCCCTATAACGACTTCTTAAACTAAGCTACAGTCAGGTGGTTCAGCGAGACCGCTGGACGCCTCGGTGCGCCGCATGTCGCGTGTCACGTGTTCAGAGCAATGGCCGCCATCACACAGTAACCTTTCGCCTTGCGCTGGCAACTGCGTCATTTTCCAGATTGATAGAACGGAGACATTAAAACATTATCTTAAAAAGTCAAACTTCAAGGTAAGAACGATGTATTTACGGTGTCGGTCTACGTGTCCGTATCAACCACTGCACATAGTCTAGCTGTACATATATGTACCTGCCTGTACATAGCTGTACATATATGTACCTGCCTGTACATAACTGTACATATATGTACCTGCCTGTAATAACTGTACATATATGTACCTGCCTGTACATAGCTGTCAATATATGTACCTGCCTGTACATAACTGTACATATATGTACCTGCCTGTACATAACTGTACATATATGTACCTGCCTGTACATAGCTGTACATATATGTACCTGCCTGTACATAACTGTACATATATGTACCTGCCTGTACATAGCTGTACATATATGTACCTGCCTGTACATAACTGTACATATCTGAACTTATCTGTACATTGCTGTATCTATCTGCACATGGCTGTACATTCTGTACATATCTGTACATATCTGTACCTACCGGTACATATCTGTACTAATCTGTACATATCTGTACCTATCTGTACATATCTGTACACATCTGTACATATCTGTACTGATCTATATTTCGGATGCCCGTCTCTCCGACCTTTATACATAGTCCAATGGGTTATTACCCGCTGTGTCTCTGTCTGGGTTTCAGGATCTAGTTGTGTTTAATGGTGCACCTTATATCTCTCCCCACTCTGGATCCTTGACCAACCAACGGTTCAAAAGGCGTTGCATGCTAAGTATCTTACAGTAAAATGATTACGTAAATATATTAATACTTAAATTCAATGTGTAACTGATCAGCACTCCTTTCGCACCACCCTTTACTGCCCCCCTCCCCCACCCGCACACACACCCTCTCTGTGGCACCGTTCTCACTCCACTTTTCTCACCCATGTTACTCGCTGGGTCACGTGACCCCTTTCTCGGGGTCCCCGCCAGGGGGCGCCTCTCATCTAAGCTTCTGTGACGTCACGTCACGGCTCCCTTCACAATGTGGTTCTAATCATGATACACTGTCACCGTTTGATGCTAATACGCTGTCCCACCTCCTCCTCCTCCGCCCTCCCATCGCCCCACTGTGTGTCAGTCAGCCCCATGGAACCGTCCTCAATGGTTGCCCGTTATTGTCAGCCACAGTCTTCACGGAAAACTCAACACAAGATGTTCAAGAACAATAATGCAGTAATTACCATACCAGTTAACTTAAACAATAACGATTTAGTCTTTTCCACGTTCTTTTGCGTTGCCGTTGCTAGAGAAGTTGCATGATGATTGCAATTCTGTATGTTCTGTAGGTTACGGACAATTATGTGCAGTTTACGAAGTGCAAGAAGTCCCACTACCATATGCGTGATCATTATGTAAAATTTTGGTACGCGATAGCTGCCTTCTGGTTCACATCTCTGTAGGTAATGTTAGATATACATATATGAGGCAGAGGTAAGCCTACGATAGGCTCTCACTAACGTCACTCCAACGTTAGCTGTATGTCCGGATGTATCTTCCAGTTAGACGTGGCGTGTTTGGCGCCGCTAGATCTGCTTTACTTCATCCCCGCCTTACACTTCAACACGCTCGTCCGCCTGCCGCGCCTGCTCAAGGTAAGTCCCGCCATGCATTACCCCCACAGCTGAGCTGGGTATCCGGTAGAACCATGTCAGTGTGTTTATTAGCAATAAGATAACCTAAATAACGTCATTTATGGCACTGTTCCGTGAGTCCTAACTACTTCACGCTTTGAACCAACGCTAACGCCAAAATATAATTTCGAGGGCAGGGAATACCTTATCCGATCTCCGCGATCGGCATCCAGGAATTCTTGGAGATTCGCGATTAGCTGTTGGCAATTTTTGGGGATCGTTATCCGTACAATTTCTGGTTCAACGCGAAGACCCTTTCCCTATTTACCGCGATCCGTTATAGCAGTCCGCGAATTCCTCGATATTTGCGATATCATAAAGGAGCTTTGTTTTGCGCCCAGTCTTGAGCAGTCCTCATCTTAGAGATTCGATATTGCTGTCCCTAATTCTTGGGCAATGGGGATTCACATGCGACCCCCCCCCCCCCACCCATATTAATGATATTAACCACATGTTACCCCAAGGCATCTCTGAAGTGCTCCGCGGCACAACTAACGCTGTGAATGCCCATGTTTTGATCGCTGCAGATCCAGACGTTCTGGGAGTTTTACGATAGGTTGGATCAGCTCGTGCGCTCCGCTCATATTGTCAGGTAAGTGTAGGCTTTGTAACGCCTGTCGTTATGTACCGTGTGACCACGCTATGAGCAGGGACGGGTGTGGAGGGGGAGGGGGGGGCATCCTGTTTAACTGACAAGGCAAATCGACCCCAATCACAATACATCCATGACATATAACAACACAGTCCCCACGTATTGGATCTTTCAGAGTTGCTATGGATACGTGTTGGTGTGATACAGTACCGATATTGTTTATTTTATGACTATTATAATAATGATAATATTAATAATAATTATTATTATTATGCGTGGAATATGGACAACAGAAATTTGGGATGATTCAAAGACTGATTCTTATTTGCATTTTGACCTCTATTTTTGGCGGGAAAGAGCTCGATAAGTAACTTTAAGTATGAATCCCGACTCGTGGCCGGCTGGTTGTAGGGTGATGAGGACTCTGACGTACATGATCTACCTGATTCACCTGGAGGCCTGTGGGTACTACGCCATGTCGGCCTACGAGGGACTCCGCAAGAACGACTGGGTGTACAACGGAGAGGGAATCGCGTGAGTAACTCGCAGTATTAGATATTAACTACATAAAAATATTACAGATATAATATTTTAAATTTTAATATTAATGATTTTAGGATATTTAAAATTTTAATATTACAGATTTTAGGATATTTTAAGTTTAAATCTTGCAGATTTTAAAATATATTTAAACTCTAAATATTGTCATGAAAATATAAACAAATAAGTATCCTAACTTTCAAAGTTCAAAATTAAACATTCAATTGTGAATTATTAAAAAAAAGTTTATCTCGTTTAAATGAGATATTAAATATTTTAAATCTAAATATTTGTCGGTTATTTCTAATTATAAATTCAATTGTAAATTATAAAAAAAAACGTATCTTGTTTATCTTGTTTAAATGACATATTCAAATATTTGAAATCGATTTGTCGTTATTTCTAATTATACATTGTGGGCCCACTTCCTCAGTTACATTCGTTGTATGTACCTGGCAACGAAGACCGCGACCTCTATCGGCAACAACCCGACCCCGGAGAACACCCTGGAGTATTCCTTCATGACGGTCTACTGGCTGTCTGGGGTCTTCGTCTTCGCCATGCTCATTGGACAGGTCATAACCTGCTTAATACCCTATTAACATCATTACATGTACATCAGTACCTTATTAACATAGTTACAGGTACAACAGTACCTTATTAACATAGTTACAGGTACATCAGTACCTTATTAACATAGTTACAGTTACATCAGTACCTTATTAACATAGTTATATGTACATCTGTACCTTATTAACATAGTTACAGGTACAGCAGTACCTTATTAATATAGTTACAGGTACAGCAGTACCTCATTAACATAGTTACAGGTGTAGCGTGCCGAGTGTGTGTGTGGCCAAATCGTATCGCTGTCACAAAAAATTGTAGCGTGCCGCGGGTGTATCTCTTTGATGATATGTCAGGAAAGGGGCGTTTTAAAGTTACAGGTACAGCAGTACCTTATTAACATAGTTACAGGTACAACAGTACCTTATTAACATAGTTACAGGTACAACAGTACCTTATTAACATAGTTACAGGTAAAACAGTACCTCATCAACATAGTTACAGGTACAACAGTACCTTATTAACATAGTTACAGATACAACAGTACCTTATCAACATAGTTACAGGTACAACAGTACCTTATTAACATAGTTACAGGTACAACAGTACCTTATTGACATAGTTACAAGTACAGCAGTACCTTATTAACATTGTTACAAGTACAGCAGTACCTTATTAACATAGTTACAGGTAAAACAGTACCTCATCAACATAGTTACAGGTACAACAGTACCTTATTAACATAGTTACAGGTACAACAGTACCTCATTAACATAGTTACAGGTACAGAAGTACCTTATTAACATAGTTACAAGTACAACAGTACCTCATTAACATAGTTACAGGTACAACAGTACCTTATTAACATAGTTACAGGTACAGCAGTACCTTATTAACATAGTTACAGGTACAACAGTACCTTATTAACATAGTTACAAGTACAGCAGTACCTTATTAACATAGTTACAAGTACAACAGTACCTCATTAACATAGTTACAGGTACAGCAGTACCTTATTAACATAGTTACAGGTACAGTAGTACCTTATTAACATAGTTACAGGTACAACAGTACCTTATTAACATAGTTACAAGTACAGCAGTACCTTATTAACATAGTTACAGGTACAACAGTACCTTAGTAACATAGTTACAAGTACAACAGTACCTTATTAACATAGGTACAAGTACAACAGTACCTTATTAACATAGTTACAGGTACAACAGTACCTTATTAACATAGTTACAAGTACAACAGTACCTTATTAACATAGTTACAAGTACAACAGTACCTTATTAACATAGTTACAAGTACAACAGTACCTTATTAACATAGTTACAGGTACAGCAGTACCTTATTAACATAGTTACAGGTACAACAGTACCTTATTAACATAGTTACAAGTACAGCAGTACCTTATTAACATAGTTACAGGTACAACAGTACCTTATTAACATAGTTACAAGTACAGCAGTACCTTATTAACATAGTTACAGGTACAACAGTACCTTATTAACATAGTTACAAGTACAGCAGTACCTTATTAACATAGTTACAGGTACAACAGTACCTTATTAACATAGTTACAAGTACAACAGTACCTTATTAACATAGTTACAGGTACAACAGTACCTTATTAACATAGTTACAAGTACAACAGTACCTTATTAACATAGTTACAAGTACAACAGTACCTTATTAACATAGTTACAAGTACAACAGTACCTTATTGACATAGTTACAAGTACAGCAGTACCTTATTAACATAGTTACAAGTACAGCAGTACCTTATTAACATAGTTACAAGTACAACAGTACCTTATTAACATAGTTACAAGTACAACAGTACCTTATTAACATAGTTACAAGTACAACAGTACCTTATTAACATAGTTACAGGTACAGAAGTACCTTATTAACATAGTTACAAGTACAACAGTACCTCATTAACATAGTTACAAGTACAACAGTACCTTATTAACATAGTTACAAGTACAACAGTACCTTATTAACATAGTTACAAGTACAACAGTACCTTATTAACATAGTTACAAGTACAACAGTACCTTATTAACATAGTTACAGGTACAGCAGTACCTTATTAACATAGTTACAAGTACAGCAGTACCTTATTAACATAGTTACAGGTACAGCAGTACCTTATTAACATAGTTACAAGTACAGCAGTACCTTATTAACATAGTTACAAGTACAGCAGTACCTTATTAACATAGTTACAAGTACAGCAGTACCTTATTAACATAGTTACAAGTACAGCAGTACCTTATTAACATAGTTACAAGTACAGCAGCATCGTAATAACAGTTATATTTGCATCTGCACTTTATAAACTTAATTCAATATAAATAGCACACAGAATCTTAGTAGCATATTACATTAATACAACATGGTATCTTATTAATGCAATTACATTAGACTGGTCAATTGTTAGGATACACATTTGCCATTAGTAAACAATAACTGAAATACATGGCCTTGTTCTATTAGCAGTAGAATAATTTATTCAAGTGACATTTGACAAGAAATATAAAATCCTTTAAACGTGTAACCTTCAACTGTGGAGTAATATATGCCCACCAGTCTGAGCAGCTTACGAGTCACTGTCACTTGCTTAAAACATTGGAATATATCGGTTCACTATTGTATTATGCATCGTTATTAATATACATGCAATTGAGTTTCAAGATTTAAACATCAAATTACTGGTATTAGATGTTTCGTCACTTAACAAAGATCGTTTTGATGTATTGCGAATTGTTTGGACGTTCGGTAACAGCAATGCGATTTTCTCCTGATTGGAATAAGAAGGAAATTTATCAAAGATACTTTTTCGGCATTAAATAACTTTTCCTTTCATCATCGTACGGGTTACATATTAGTAGAAAGTGTGATTCATCTTAGGCTTCACCACTAAGTCTATTGTACTCGACAGAGCGTCTCACCCATCTTCTGCTCGTTCCTTCTTTATATGAGAGAAAGAACTATTTATCCAGACACGATGGAATGTAAATATGTTGTCTTTTGGCGAAATCAATTTAAGCGGCGTTTTGCATGTATGGACCAAAGAGTGATTCTGGAATTGACGATCCTGATTTGTCTTGCAGATCCGGGACATATTCCAGATGGCCGGAGTGGCCCAGGAACACTACCGCAAGACTATGGACCAGACGCTCTACTACATGAAGTCACTTAACCTGCCCAAGGAGTTGCAGGTTCGAGTCCGCACCTGGTTCAACTACAACTGGGAGCATTCTAAGACCATTAGTAAGTAAACACTGACCGTGCCTCTCCCTGGTTTTAAGTAAACACTGACCGTATCTCTCCCTGGCTGTAAGTAAACACTGACCGTGCCTCTCCCTGGGTGTATAAGTAAACACTCACCGTGCCTCTCCCTGGCTGTAAGTAAACACTGACCGTGCCTCTCCCTGGGTGTAAGTAAACACTTACCGTGCCTCTCCCTGGCTGTAAGTAAACACTCACCGTGCCTCTCCCTGGCTGTAAGTAAACACTCACCGTGCCTCTCCCTGGCTGTAAGTAAACACTCACCGTGCCTCTCCCTGGCTGTAAGTAAACACTCACCGTGCCTCTCCCTGGCTGTAAGTAAACACTCACCGTGCCTCTCCCTGGCTGTAAGTAAACACTCACCGTGCCTCTCCCTGGCTGTAAGTAAACACTTACCGTGCCTCACCCTGGCTGTAAGTAAACACTTACCGTGCCTCTCCCTGGCTGTAAGTAAACACTCACCGTGCCTCTCCCTGGCTGTAAGTAAACACTCACCGTGCCTCTCCCTGGCTGTAAGTAAACTCTGACCGTGCCTCTCCCTGGCTGTAAGTAAACACTCACCGTGCCTCTCCCTGGGTGTAAGTAAACTCTGACCGTGCCTCTCCCTGGCTGTAAGTAAACACTGACCGTGCCTCTTCCTGGCTGTAAGTAAACACTGACCGTGCCTCTCCCTGGCTGTAAGTAAACACTTACCGTGCCTCTCCCTGACTGTAAGTAAACACTGACCGTGCCTCTCCCTGGGTGTAAGTAAACACTTACCGTGCCTCTCCCTGAGTGTAAGTAAACACTCACCGTGCCTCTCCCTGGCTGTAAGTAAACACTTACCGTGCCTCTCCCTGGGTGTAAGTAAACTCTGACCGTGCCTCTCCCTGGCTGTAAGTAAACACTTACCGTGCCTCTCCCTGGGTGTAAGTAAACTCTGACCGTGCCTCTCCCTGGCTGTAAGTAAACACTTACCGTGCCTCTCCCTGGGTGTAAGTAAACTCTGACCGTGCCTCTCCCTGGCTGTAAGTAAACACTTACCGTGCCTCTCCCTGGGTGTAAGTAAACTCTGACCGTGCCTCTCCCTGGCTGTAAGTAAACACTTACCGTGCCTCTCCCTGGGTGTAAGTAAACTCTGACCGTGCCTCTCCCTGGCTGTAAGTAAACACTTACCGTGCCTCTCCCTGGGTGTAAGTAAACTCTGACCGTGCCTCTCCCTGGCTGTAAGTAAACACTTACCGTGCCTCTCCCTGGCTGTAAGTAAACTCTGACCGTGCCTCTCCCTGGCTGTAAGTAAACTCTGACCGTGCCTCTCCCTGGCTGTAAGTAAACACTTACAGTGCCTCTCCCTGGCTGCTTGGGAACGGTCAACGTGGTTGTTATAGCGACAAGGGCTTGCGTGGTGATTGGTCAACGTGGTTCTTATAGCGACAAGGGCTTGCCTGGTGATTGGTCAACGTGGTTGTTATAGCGACAAGGGCTTGCGTGGTGATTGGTCAACGTGGTTCTTATAGCGACAAGGGCTTGCCTGGTGATTGGTCAACGTGGTTGTTATAGCGACAAGGGCTTGCGCGGTGATTGGCCAACGATCACTGCCAAGTATGACTGGAAATAATGTCGACACTTCACTTGCCTCGCTGCAACGATTTACTAAGTGCGGAATAAAACTATCAATATGAAAACGAAGTTGGGGTAACTACGAAGTAAATTACCCCCAGGAGTATCTCACGCACAAGGCTTCTTTCTTTCCATTGTGATATTTTTTTATGAAAAAATGTTACCCATAATACTATAACGCGCCGCTCAGACAAATGAATAATTAACGCGTGGACCAATCAGGAGAGAGTTCTCGCATCGCACAGCTTGTCGAGCACTAATAAGAATGCAGTAATGCCGCGAGTTAGCAAGGCGTAAGTCTTATATTGATGTCCATCAACTTCTAGCGACTTGTCACCTTGAGTATCGATGGGACATGGTATATGGCGGCTGCTAAAGATTGGTGTTAATGTCGCCTAACGACCTGTGAGTATTATTATTTGTACATCTGTTTGAAAGCCAAGGCTTGTTAGATGCTAAGACGAGGCGCGCGGTGATTGGTTACAGATGAGAACGAGCTGCTGGAGGCTCTGCCGCAGAAGATGAAGGCTGACCTGGCTATCCACGTCCACTTCAACACCCTGAGCAAAGTGCAGCTCTTCCAGGCGAGTCTCCGCCACCTCACCAAACTTACCTCTCGAAATCACGTTGGGATAGCACGACAGAATCTGTCCCCGGTCCTTGTCGTGTTCCATCATTTCACACCATACCAGTGACGTCATTCGATAGTAGTGACGTCATTCGATAGTAGTGACGTCATTCGATAGTAGTGACGTCATTCGATAGTAGTGACGTCATTCGATAAGAGTGACATCACGCGATGCGAGTGACGTCATTCGATAGGGGTGACGTCATTCGAGAGTAGTGACGTCATTCGATAGTTGTGACGTCATTTAATACTAGTGACGTCATTCGATACTAGTGACGTCATATGTCACGCTGTGGGTTACTCATGTTCTGTTTTATTGTATCTTCCAGGATTGTGACAAAAACCTGTTGTTCGATTTGGTGCTCAAGCTGAAACCTGCCCTATATTTGCCCCTGGACTACATATGCAGAAAGGTAATGTCGTAATTCCAATGCAATTGTACAAGAATTCTTCACATATATAAATCATCAATTGCATCCATGTGGGGGAGTAAATAAGGTAATTTATATAGTATATACCGTACTTAAACAAGAAGGGACATCGAATCAAATATAATCAAATATTAACTATATCACTAAATAAATAATCTAAAGTGGTACAACGTAGCCCTGCTTCATGAGTGTTTCTCCATTTGTCTTTCTCGAAAATGACAGGGCGAGGTTGGTACGGAAATGTACATCGTCATGCAAGGTCAAGTAGAGGTCGTAGGTGGCGAAAACAACAGCGTTGTTTTTGCGACACTTTATGAAGGAAGCGTCTTCGGCGAAATTAGGTCAGTACCACCTCTCTCTGCGTGTCACCCCCTACAGTGAGGCTTGGTACCACCTCTCTCTGCGTGTCACCCCCTACAGTGAGGCTTGGTACCACCTCTCTCTGCGTGTCACCCCCTACAGTGAGGCTTCGTACCACCTCTCTCTGCGTGTCACCCCCTACAGTGAGGCTTCGTTTAGTTGTCAGTACCACCTCTCTCTGCGTGTCACCCCCTACAGTGAGGCTTCGTACCACCTCTCTCTGCGTGTCACCGCCTACAGTGAGGCTTCGTACCACCTCTCTCTGCGTGTCACCCCCTACAGTGAGGCTTGGTACCACCTCTCTCTGCGTGTCACCCCCTACAGTGAGGCTTGGTACCACCTCTCTCTGCGTGTCACCCCCTACAGTGAGGCTTCGTTTAGTTGTCAGTACCACCTCTCTCTGCGTGTCACCCCCTACAGTGAGGCTTCGTACCACCTCTCTCTGCGTGTCACCGCCTACAGTGAGGCTTCGTACCACCTCTCTCTGTGTGTCACCCCCTACAGTGAGGCTTGGTACCACCTCTCTCTGCGTGTCACCCCCTACAGTGAGGCTTCGTACCACCTCTCTCTGCGTGTCACCGCCTACAGTGAGGCTTCGTACCACCTCTCTCTGCGTGTCACCCCCTACAGTGAGGCTTGGTACCACCTCTCTCTGCGTGTCACCCCCTACAGTGAGGCTTGGTACCACCTCTCTCTGCGTGTCACCCCCTACAGTGAGGCTTCGTTTAGTTGTCAGTACCACCTCTCTCTGCGTGTCACCCCCTACAGTGAGGCTTCGTACCACCTCTCTCTGCGTGTCACCGCCTACAGTGAGGCTTCGTACCACCTCTCTCTGTGTGTCACCCCCTACAGTGAGGCTTGGTACCACCTCTCTCTGCGTGTCACCCCCTACAGTGAGGCTTCGTTTAGTTGTCAGTACCACCTCTCTCTGCGTGTCACCCCCTACAGTGAGGCTTCGTTTAGTTGTCAGTACCACCTCTCTCTGCGTGTCACCCCCTACAGTGAGGCTTCGTTTAGTTGTCAGTACCACCTCTCTCTGCGTGTCACCCCCTACAGTGAGGCTTCGTTTAGCTTGTCAGTACCACCTCTCTCTGCGTGTCACCCCCTACAGTGAGGCTTCGTTTAGTTGTCAGTACCACCTCTCTCTGCGTGTCACCCCCTACAGTGAGGCTTCGTTTAGTTGTCAGTACCACCTCTCTCTGCGTGTCACCCCCTACAGTGAGGCTTCGTTTAGTTGTCAGTACCACCTCTCTCTGCGTGTCACCCCCTACAGTGAGGCTTCGTTTAGTTGTCAGTACCACCTCTCTCTGCGTGTCACCCCCTACAGTGAGGCTTCGTTTAGTTGTCAGTACCACCTCTCTCTGCGTGTCACCCCCTACAGTGAGGCTTCGTTTAGTTGTCAGTACCACCTCTCTCTGCGTGTCACCCCCTACAGTGAGGCTTCGTTTAGTTGTCAGTACCACCTCTCTCTGCGTGTCACCCCCTACAGTGAGGCTTCGTTTAGTTGTCAGTACCACCTCTCTCTGTGTGTCACCCCCTACAGTGAGGCTTCGTTTAGTTGTCAGTACCACCTCTCTCTGCGTGTCACCCCCTACAGTGAGGCTTCGTTTAGTTGTCAGTACCACCTCTCTCTGCGTGTCACCCCCTACAGTGAGGCTTCGTTTAGTTGTCAGTACCACCTCTCTCTGCGTGTCACCCCCTACAGTGAGGCTTCGTTTAGTTGTCAGTACCACCTCTCTCTGCGTGTCACCCCCTACAGTGAGGCTTCGTTTAGCTTGTCAGTACCACCTCTCTCTGCGTGTCACCCCCTACAGTGAGGCTTCGTTTAGTTGTCAGTACCACCTCTCTCTGCGTGTCACCCCCTACAGTGAGGCTTCGTTTAGTTGTCAGTACCACCTCTCTCTGCGTGTCACCCCCTACAGTGAGGCTTCGTTTAGCTTGTCAGTACCACCTCTCTCTGCGTGTCACCCCCTACAGTGAGGCTTCGTTTAGTTGTCAGTACCACCTCTCTCTGCGTGTCACCCCCTACAGTGAGGCTTCGTTTAGTTGTCAGTACCACCTCTCTCTGCGTGTCACCCCCTACAGTGAGGCTTCGTTTAGCTTGTCAGTACCACCTCTCTCTGCGTGTCACCCCCTACAGTGAGGCTTCGTTTAGTTGTCAGTACCACCTCTCTCTGCGTGTCACCCCCTACAGTGAGGCTTCGTTTAGTTGTCAGTACCACCTCTCTCTGCGTGTCACCCCCTACAGTGAGGCTTCGTTTAGTTGTCAGTACCACCTGTCTCTGTGTGTCACTCCGTATAATGAGGCTTGGTTTATCATGTCTTCTTTCTCGTTTCTACAGAATATGCGTCTAATTTTGCCATTTGTAGTAGGGTCGGTTGTTTAACTGTCCGGAGAGAGCCTTTGACGCGGTGTGGTCACCCCTGTTATTAACGCTGTCTGTCTGTGTTGCCAGCCTGCTGGCCCTGGCCACCCCTGTTATTAACGCTATCTGTCTGTGCTGCCAGCCTGCTGGCCCTGGCCACCCCTGTTATTAACGCTATCTGTCTGTGTTGCCAGCCTGCTGGTCCTGGCCGCCCCTGTTATTAACGCTGTCTGTCTGTGCTGCCAGCCTACTGGCACTGGCCGCCCCTGTTATTAACGCTATCTGTCTGTGCTGCCAGCCTGCTGGCCCTGGCCACCCCTGTTATTAACGCTGTCTGTCTGTGCTGCCAGCCTGCTGGCCCTGGCCGCCCCTGTTATTAACGCTATCTGTCTGTGTTGCCAGCCTGCTGGCCCTGGCCGCCCCTGTTATTAACGCTGTCTGTCTGTGCTGCCAGCCTGCTGGCCCTGGCCGCCCCTGTTATTAACGCTGTCTGTCTGTGCTGCCAGCCTGCTGGCCCTGGCCGCCCCTGTTATTAACGCTGTCTGTCTGTGCTGCCAGCCTGCTGGCCCTGGCCGCCCCTGTTATTAACGCTGTCTGTCTGTGCTGCCAGCCTGCTGGCCCTGGCCGCCCCTGTTATTAACGCTGTCTGTCTGTGCTGCCAGCCTGCCGGCCCTGGCCGCCCCTGTTATTAACGCTGTCTGTCTGTGCTGCCAGCCTGCCGGCCCTGGCCGCCCCTGTTATTAACGCTGTCTGTCTGTGCTGCCAGCCTGCTGGCCCTGGTCACCCCTGTTATTAACGCTGTCTGTCTGTGCTGCCAGCCTGCTGGCCCTGGCCACCCCTGTTATTAACGCTATCTGTCTGTGTTGCCAGCCTGCTGGCCCTGGCCGCCCCTGTTATTAACGCTGTCTGTCTGTTCTGCCCACCTGCCGGCCCTGGCCGCCCCTGTTATTAACGCTATCTGTCTGTGTTGCCAGCCTGCTGGCCCTGGCCGCCCCTGTTATTAACGCTGTCTGTCTGTGCTGCCAGCCTGCTGGCCCTGGCCGCCCCTGTTATTAACGCTGTCTGTCTGTGCTGCCAGCCTGCTGGCCCTGTCCGCCCCTGTTATTAACGCTGTTTGTCTGTGCTGCCAGCCTGCTGGCCCTGGCCGCCCCTGTTATTAACGCTGTCTGTCTGTGCTGCTAGCCTGCTGGCCCTGGCCGCCCCTGTTATTAACGCTGTCTGTCTGTGCTGCCAGCCTGCCGGCCCTGGCCGCCCCTGTTATTAACGCTGTCTGTCTGTGTTGCCAGCCTGCTGGCCCTGGCCGCCCCTGTTATTAACGCTGTCTGTCTGTGCTGCCAGCCTGCCGGCCCTGGCCGCCCCTGTTATTAACGCTGTCTGTCTGTGCTGCCAGCCTGCCGGCCCTGGCCGCCCCTGTTATTAACGCTGTCTGTCTGTGTTGCCAGCCTGCTGGCCCTGGCCGCCCCTGTTATTAACGCTGTCTGTCTGTGTTGCCAGCCTGCCGGCCCTGGCCGCCCCTGTTATTAACGCTGTCTGTCTGTGCTGCCAGCCTGCCGGCCCTGGCCGCCCCTGTTATTAACGCTGTCTGTCTGTGTTGCCAGCCTGCTGGCCCTGGCCGCCCCTGTTATTAACGCTGTCTGTCTGTGCTGCCAGCCTGCTGGCCCTGGCCGCCCCTGTTATTAACGCTGTCTGTCTGTGCTGCCAGCCTGCTGGCCCTGGCCGCCTCTGTTATTAACGCTGTCTGTCTGTGCTGCCAGCCTGCCGGCCCTGGCCGTCCCTGTTATTAACGCTGACTGTCTTTGCTGCCAGCCTGCTTGCCCTGTCCGCCGCTGTTATTAACATTGTCTGTCTGTGCTGCCAGCCTGCTGGCCCTGGCCGCCCCTGTTATTAACGCTGTCTGTCTGTGTTGCCAGCCTGCCGGCCCTGGCCGCCCCTGTTATTAACGCTGTCTGTCTGTGCTGCCAGCCTGCTGGCCCTGGCCGCCCCTGTTATTAACGCTGTCTGTCTGTGTTGCCAGCCTGCTGGCCCTGGCCGCCCCTGTTATTAACGCTGTCTGTCTGTGTTGCCAGCCTGCCGGCCCTGGCCGCCCCTGTTATTAACGCTGTCTGTCTGTGCTGCCAGCCTGCTGGCCCTGGCCACCCCTGTTGTTAACGCTGTCTGTCTGTGCTGCCAGCTTGCTGGCCCTGGCCGCCCCTGTTATTAACGCTGTCTGTTTGTGCTGCCAGCCTGCTGGCCCTGGCCGCCCCTGTTATTAACGCTGTCTGTCTGTGCTGCCAGCCTGATGGCCCTGTCCGCCCCTGTTATTAACGCTGTCTGTCTGTGCTGCCAGCCTGCTGGCCCTGGCCGCCCCTGTTATTAACGCTGTCTGTCTGTGCTGCCAGCCTGCTGGCCCTGTCCGCCCCTGTTATTAACGCTGTCTGTCTGTGCTGCCAGCCTGCTGGCCCTGGCCGCCCCTGTTATTAACGCTGTCTGTCTGTGCTGCCAGCCTGCTGGCCCTGGCCGGGGGCAACCGGCGGACAGCGGACGTCCGCGCCAAGGGGTTCTCGCAGCTCTTCATCCTCTCTAAGGTGGACTTCGAGGGAGCGATGAACGACTACCCAGAAGCCCAGAAGATACTCAAGCGACGTGCCAAGTGAGTGGACACATCGCAGTCTATACCAGGACATTGCCTGGACACACACACAATACATATGTAATGTACTTCTCAACACTAGCCTGGAGATAAACACTGATTCCTTAGATGGTACACATCATATCATGCACTATAACGCATTTCGGCGCTTATAGTTAAATAATGTATGGTAATAATTGTATCATTTCACGATTGTGAATTGACCTAGTAAGCCTTCTAATCTGCCTGCTTTTTTGTTGTTTTCTGTTTGGAAATATAAAAAGATATGTGGGGCCCAGATATATCAGATAAAAGGGCATTTTCATGGTCTTGAGCCTCCCTAATGTTTTAACGTTTTTAGCGATATAACAAGCATATCTATAACATGCGTGAGTGACGTAGTTTCCGTCTGTAGACAATAAAGATATATATCCGTTTCTATTTTCCAAATAACATGCGACTGAAAAAAACTACTCTAACGAGAAATCCTTGTCCCAGCCGCAGTGTTTTAACTTGTCTCCTCGGTCACCGCATGTAACGTGTCCCCTCGGTCACCGCATATAACTTGTCCCCTCGGTCACCGCATATAACCTGTCCCCTCGGTCACCGCATATAACGTGTCCCCTCGGTCACCGCATATAACTTGTCCCCTCGGTCACCGCATATAACCTGTCCCCTCGGTCACCGCATATAACTTGTCCCCTCGGTCACCGCATATAACGTGTCCCCTCGGTCACCGCATATAACTTGTCCCCTCGGTCACCGCATATAACCTGTCCCCTCGGTCACCGCATATAACCTGTCCCCTCGGTCACCGCATATAACCTGTCCCCTCGGTCACCGCATATAACCTGTCCCCTCGGTCACCGCATATAACCTGTCCCCTCCTCGGTCACCGCATATAACTTGTCCCCTCGGTCACCGCATATAACCTGTCCCCTCGGTCACCGCATATAACCTGTCCCCTCGGTCACCGCATATAACCTGTCCCCTCGGTCACCGCATATAACCTGTCCCCTCGGTCACCGCATATAACTTGTCCCCTCGGTCACCGCATATAACCTGTCCCCTCGGTCACCGCATATAACTTGTCTCCTCGGTCACCGCATATAACCTGTCCCCTCGGTCACCGCATATAACCTTTCCCCTCGGTCACCGCATATAACCTGTTCCCTCGGTCACCGCATATAACCTGTCCCCTCGGTCACCGCATATAACTTGTCCCCTCCGTCACCGCATATAACTTGTCCCCTCGGTCACCGCATATAACTTGTCCCTTCGGTCACCGCATATAACCTGTCCCCTCGGTCACCGCATATAACCTGTCCCCTCGGTCACCGCATATAACCTGTCCCCTCGGTCACCGCATATAACCTGTCCCCTCGGTCACCGCATATAACCTGTCCCCTCGGTCACCGCATATAACCTGTCCCCTCGGTCACCGCATATAACCTGTCCCCTCGGTCACCGCATATAACCTGTCCCCTCGGTCACCGCATATAACTTGTCCCCTCGGTCACCGCATATAACTTGTCCCCTCGGTCACCGCATAAAACTTGTCCCCTCGGTCACCGCATATAACCTGTCCCCTCGGTCACCGCATATAACTTGTCTCCTCAGTCACCGCATATAACTTGTCCCCTCGGTCACCGCACATAACTTGTCCCCTCGGTCACCGCATATAACCTGTCCCCTCGGTCACCGCATATAACCTGTCCCTTCGGTCACCGCATATAACCTGTCCCCTCGGTCACCGTATATAACCTGTCCCCTCGGTCACCGCATATAACCTGTCCCTTCGGTCACCGCATATAACCTGTCCCCTCGGTCACCGCATATAACCTGTCCCCTCGGTTACCGCATATAACCTGTCCCCTCGGTCACCGCATATAACCTGTCCCCTCGGTCACCGCATATAACCTGTCCCCTCGGTCACCGCATATAACCTGTCCCCTCGGTCACCGCATATAACCTGTCCCCTAGGTCACCGCATATAACCTGTCCCCTCGGTCACCGCATATAACCTGTCCCCTCGGTTACCGCATATAACCTGTCCCCTCGGTCACCGCATATAACCTGTCCCCTCGGTCACCGCATATAACCTGTCCCGTCGGTCACCGCATATACACACAGAACAGTCATTTGTTGTTAAGGCCTCCCTCTATCCAATTCCGCTTATAAGACGCAATTGAGAATATATTTCGTCAGGCAAATATCGAGCAAAGTATAAATGAACGCTATGCGAAAAAACGTGTTCTTTGTCAACTCCGTTACTGTCCAATCCGTTACTGTCAACTCCGTTACTCAACCTGATCAATACGCTGCTCGTAACGAGATTGACAAAGTACCGTTATATATCAACAGCCGTTTCTCATTTAATCTCAAAATAGGTTTCAGTAGCTTGCGCACTTACACAGAGTGATATCAAGTATGTTATCAGACGTTTAAATAAAAAATAAATGAAAAAGCGTGACTTTAGTCTGGTTACGAATACTCGGAAAGTCACCTCTTTATTGATAGTGACATGTATACCAACACCGTCTTAGCATCTGTACCTTGTACACGTGCATAATCCCGGGTCACCACCATGACATATCTTGTTGGATCATGCCGTGATCACGCGATGACGTTGACACTCCTCCATGATGAACCTGACACTTCACCATAATGAAATTGACACTCCACCATGACCTTGAAATTCCAGGAAGCTATTGCACCAGAACGCCAAGCACGAGAAAGACGTGCAGAAGATGGAGGGTGAGGAGGTGATTAAGAGTCGCCAGGGCACACCTAAGCTACTCCGGACAGTGGTCCAGGTCAGTCAGTCTATATGATTAACAGTCACCAGGGCACACCCAAGCTCCTCCAGCCAGTGGGGGACTATTTCCTCTGTTCATGCATTACAATGTGATATTAGACATTACAATGTGATATTAGACATTACAATGTGATATTAGACATTACGATGTGATATTACACATTACGATGTTATACCAGACATTACAATGTGATATTAGACACTATGATGTGATATTAGACATTACAATGTGATATTAGACATTACAATGTGATCTTAGACATTACGATGTGATACTAGACATTACAATGTGATATTAGACATTACAATGTGATATTAGACATTACAATGTGATCTTAGACATTGCGATGTGATACTAGACATTACAATGTGATATTAGACATTACGACGTGATATTAGACATTACAATGTGATATTAGACATTACAATGTGATATTACACATTACGATGTTATACTAGACATTACAATGTGATATTATACACTACGATGTGATATTAGACATTAAAATGTGATATTAGACATTACAACGTGATCTTAGACATTACGATGTGATACTAGACATTACAATGTGATATTAGACATTACAATGTGATATTAGACATTACGACGTGATATTATACATTACAATGTGATATTAGACATTACAATATTACAATGTGATATTAGACATTACGATGCGATATTAGACGTTACAATGTGATATTATACACTACGATGTGATATTAGACATTAAAATGTGATATTAGACATTACAACGTGATCTTAGACATTACGATGTGATACTAGACATTACAATGTGATATTAGACATTACAATGTGATATTAGACATTACGATGCGATATTAGACATTACAATGTGATATTAGACATTACAATGTGATATTAGACATAACAATGTGATATTAGACATTACAATGTGATATCAAACATTGCAATGTGATGTTAGACATTTTTACCGAGATGTTCTGTTGTACCCCAGATTGTGCAACACATACTTCCAATATAACACTGTATATGAGCAGTTACTTGTCTGTTGTACCCCAGATTGTACAACACATCCTTCCAATATAACACTGTATATGAGCAGTTACTTGTCTGTTGTACCCCAGATTGTACAACACATCCTTCCAATATAACACTGTATATGAGCAGTTACTTGTCTGTTGTACCCCAGATTGTACAACACATCCTTCCAATATAACACTGTATATGAGCAGTTACTTGTCTGTGGTACCCCAGATTGTACAACACATCCTTCCAATATAACACTGTATATGAGCAGTTACTTGTCTGTTGTACCCCAGATTGTGCAACACATCCTTCCAATATAACACTGTATATGAGCAGTTACTTGTCTGTTGTACCCCAGATTGTACAACACATCCTTCCAATATAACACTGTATATGAGCAGTTACTTGTCTGTTGTACCCCAGATTGTACAACACATCCTTCCAATATAACACTGTATATGAGCAGTTACTTGTCTGTGGTACCCCAGATTGTACAACACATCCTTCCAATATAACACTGTATATGAGCAGTTACTTGTTTGTTGTACCCCAGATTGTACAACACATCCTTCCAATATAACACTGTATATGAGCAGTTACTTGTCTGTTGTACCCCAGATTGTACAAAACATCCTTCCAATATAACACTGTATATGAGCAGTTACTTGTCTGTGGTACCCCAGATTGTACAACACATCCTTCCAATATAACACTGTATATGAGCAGTTACTTGTCTGTGGTACCCCAGATTGTACAACACATCCTTCCAATATAACACTGTATATAAGCAGTTACTTGTTTGTTGTACCCCA
The DNA here is from genome assembly GCA_964019135.1 of Arenicola marina. NCBI lineage: Eukaryota > Metazoa > Annelida > Polychaeta > Arenicolidae > Arenicola > Arenicola marina. Next base: position 42,547,732 of record OZ025257.1, on the reverse strand, counting down.
GATTGTACAACACATCCTTCCAATATAACACTGTATATGAGCAGTTACTTGTCTGTGGTACCCCAGATTGTACAACACATCCTTCCAATATAACACTGTATATGAGCAGTTACTTGTCTGTTGTACCCCAGATTGTGCAACACATACTTCCAATATAACATTGTATATGAGCAGTTACTTGTCTGTTGTACCCCAGATTGTACAACACATCCTTCCAAGATAACACTGTATATGAGCAGTTACTTGTCTGTTGTACTCCAGATTGTACAACACATTCTTCCAATATAACACTGTATATGAGCAGTTACTTGTCTGTTGTACCCCAAATTGTACAACACATCCTTCCAATATAACACTGTATATGAGCAGTTACTTGTCTGTGGTACCCCAGATTGTACAACACATCCTTCCATTATAACACTGTATATGAGCAGTTACTTGTTTGTTGTACCCCAGATTGTACAACACATCCTTCCAATATAACACTGTATATGAGCAGTTACTTGTCTGTTGTACCCCAGATTGTACAACACATCCTTCCAATATAACACTGTATATGAGCAGTTACTTGTCAGTTGTACCCCAGATTGTACAACACATCCTTCCAATATAACACTGTATATGAGCAGTTACTTGTCTGTGGTACCCCAGATTGTACAACACATCCTTCCAATATAACACTGTATATGAGCAGTTACTTGTTTGTTGTACCCCAGATTGTACAACACATCCTTCCAATATAACACTGTATATGAGCAGTTACTTGTCTGTTGTACCCCAGATTGTACAAAACATCCTTCCAATATAACACTGTATATGAGCAGTTACTTGTCTGTGGTACCCCAGATTGTACAACACATCCTTCCAATATAACACTGTATATGAGCAGTTACTTGTCTGTGGTACCCCAGATTGTACAACACATCCTTCCAATATAACACTGTATATAAGCAGTTACTTGTTTGTTGTACCCCAGATTGTACAACACATCCTTCCAATATAACACTGTATATGAGCAGTTACTTGTCTGTGGTACCGCAGATTGTACAACACATCCTTCCAATATAACACTGTATATGAGCAGTTACTTGTCTGTTGTACCCCAGATTGTGCAACACATACTTCCAATATAACATTGTATATGAGCAGTTACTTGTCTGTTGTACCCCAGATTGTACAACACATCCTTCCAATATAACACTGTATATGAGCAGTTACTTGTCTGTTGTACTCCAGATTGTACAACACATTCTTCCAATATAACACTGTATATGAGCAGTTACTTGTCTGTGGTACCCCAGATTGTACAACACATCCTTCCAATATAACACTGTATATGAGCAGTTACTTGTCTGTTGTACCCCAGATTGTAAAACACATCCTTCCAATATAACACTGTATATGAGCAGTTACTTGTCTGTTGTACCCCAGATTGTAAAACACATCCTTCCAATATAACACTGTATATGCTTATTCCATGCCTGTGGTACCCCCAGCTCGTCAGTCCGGAGCTCACGGTGCAGGATTACATCAACAAACGGCGTGGCAGTCGGCGGGTCTCCACGCCCAGGCATGCCGGCAGTGGCGCCACTAGCCCTCACGGGGATAAACCGGGAGGCGGAACGACATCCGAGGACCAACAGACGACGACCGAGGCTCTCAAACAGTTACAGGTAAGTAAGGCGGCGCCCTGGTGCAAGGTGTTACTGGCGACAGCAAACGCACTGTTTTAGGGTCAAATGGTCTTCCTATAAGTTTCGCTTGTTTTTGCCGTTTTATCATTTGCACGGTACTTTTCGCTTTCAATATGTAATATGTAATATGTATGTGTAATGCATACTTTTGTTGGCCATTGATGCGAGTAAATATGGAGAGAGTTGCGCAATGAATGATCCCTCTTTGACGTCACGTGTTGCAGATGGACGCTTATTTCGACTCTGTTGACGACGAGGTTCTGATTGTGGAGCAGACAGAGCGACCCTTGAGCCACCAGGGGGAGGCTCAGTACCAGAACCTGCCTGCCGAGGAAATAGGTAAGTTACGTGGCAAGACCTTCAGGGAATGTTCAGTCACCACATGAAACAGGAAGATAACCACTGCCGGGGTAAATTCCCCTTTCGGGTAGCTTGCCAATGCTAAGAACAGAATTGCCCTAGGATTCCTCCCCCACGTAGCCACCGTCCTTTTTTCTCTTGGGGGACTGTTTAAATTTAGTTGTGTATGACCCCCTTTCAGGAATCCTGACTCCGCCCTTGTCACAGTGTGTGATACTTTGACCCATCAACAACGGACAAAACCCTCTCCCATATCTAGCGACATCTCTGTACTTACCGCTGACGTGTGAAAGCCCTCTCCCATATCTAGCGACATCTCTGTATTTACCGCTGACGTGTGAAAGCCCTCTCCCATATCTAGCGACATCTCTGTATTTACCGCTGACGTGTGAAAGCCCTCTCCCATATCTAGCGACATCTCTGTATTTACCGCTGACGTGTCAAAGCCCTCTCCCATATCTAGCGACATCTCTGTATTTACCGCTGACGTGTGAAAGCCCTCTCCCATATCTAGCGACATCTCTGTATTTACCGCTGACGTGTGAAAGCCCTCTCCCATATCTAGCGACATCTCTGTATTTACCGCTGACGTGTGAAAGCCCTCTCCCATATCTAGCGACATCTCTGTATTTACCGCTGACGTGTGAAAGCCCTCTCCCATATCTAGCGACATCTCTGTATTTACCGCTGACGTGTGAAAGCCCTCTCCCATATCTAGCGACATCTCTGTATTTACCGCTGACGTGTGAAAGCCCTCTCCCATATCTAGCGACATCTCTGTATTTACCGCTGACGTGTGAAAGCCCTCTCCCATATCTAGCGACATCTCTGTATTTACCGCTGACGTGTGAAAGCCCTCTCCCATATCTAGCGACATCTCTGTATTTACCGCTGACGTGTGAAAGCCCTCTCCCATATCTAGCGATATGTGGGAAAACCGTTGACGAGCAGTGCGTCATCTATTTAAAAAACTTCAACCTATTACCACATAGCTTGGTCAAACGCATACGTGTTATGATGTTCTCTGAAGATAATGTGTTCATCTTAGGTAATCTTGATTGAAGATTCAAGGTATTTACGTTAGCAGAGAAACGAGGATAAAGGGGTGACGTACGCAGAAAAACAGTGTGATGATAAAATAATCAAACTCAAACACCGAAAGCAACGTGCCACGTCAGGGACAGATTTCTTCATTCTTTATTGTTCGTTGCTGATTCCATATGCGTTAGGCGTTAGGCCTAACCCTAACCCTAGCGTTAGGCTCTTATGCTTCATTTGAGATTTTTTTGTCGCACCTTACGAGGAATCATCGTGTGAGAAAATTAATAAAATTAATCGTAGCATCCGGATTACAGAAAGATGCATAAGAAATGTGGAAACTACAAGGCATAGAAAAACGTAAATACGTAATGCAACATAAGACAACGAATGTTAACTCTGATATAATTTCAATTGTTTTTTACAGATTTGGATGGCGAATTTGAGGTTGACGTCACCTTGAAACGACCTCCAAGTGACGAAACCCTCAACAGCGGAATCTTGAGCATCATGAGCACGCCGACACACTCCCAGCAGGAGGCGCCACTGGAAAACGTTCGTCGTATAATGGTTGCACCGGCCAAACTGCACCTTGAGGATGAGAGACCTGGTTCCAGGGGCTCCCTGGAGCAGAATTCCTCGTTACCTAGCAACCCGGCGCCTGCCCCCGTCCGACGAAAAACAGGGAGCACGACACCTCCAAACCTGACGAGCCTTCTCATGTGCAACGAGCCCGAGTCTATCGGGCCACAGCCGAGTTGCCCCGAATTAGTCCAAATGCAGCCGAGTCGCCCCGAATTCATCCGAATACAGCCGAGTCTTCCCACTTCGGTGCGCGTGCAGCCGGCGGGCTCCGAGAGTCGTCCGCCGGAGGGGCTGCCTGTAACACGGGGCCGCAGCAATAAAGTGGCTCCATCTGGCGGTGTCGCGTCGAGCAGTCCGACACTCGATAAGTCTGAAGACGGCGCCACCGAATCGAATGCACCCAACCTGATAACTTGTCACGTGGAGGTGCACCGCGAAAAAAACAGAACGCCGTCCCTAGTCTCATGCGGTACCAACCACGTGACCATTGACGACACCGCTACTGGCGTGGATAATTTGGGTTATGTTCGCTCCGACAGTGGATTTTCTTTGTCCAGGAAAAACGCAGAAAGCAAGCTGTGAATTGTGTAACCGTCCAGATGGTATTTTGCCCGTGGGCTTGGCCAGCAAGCTGCCTCGACCAGGGCCCTGTTGGCGGGGCCACGCGTTGGTTTAGCAAAGAGAGCATATAGATTCTGTAGAATCTATAGATATACATTAAACTACATATATTTTCCCGCACATCGTTAAAGTCCCCCAAAGTTATAGTGCTGGGTTGTGGCTGTGTAGCTAGGACACTCTAAAGAAATCTACCTAGTCTTGGTGTTTTAATCTCTATATATCCGCAGATATGATCGATATTGATATTGATATATCAATATGACAATATATAATATATGACAATATATCAATATGACAATATATAATCCCGCATTGCGAGTTGATGATCACATGAGTAATGTTATACTCTTATACATGTAATTCCAATATCCTGTTGCAAAACACTTAAGATACGCAATGGTACTTTTCTGATTCGGATGATTCTGGCGGAGTTCTGTAGACCGCATTCAATGAGGTTCCATATTACCTTAGTTTTGAAAGAGCTTCGTGCATTTCGCTGCAATTAAAAAATTATGTGAAGTCACGCCTTTTTCATAAGTCTTCATCATCTAGTTTAATGCACCGAGAAACTTACCTAGCCGTGTTTTATTAACGTAAGTGTGCGTTATTTAAATAATGAACGGCAAAATTGTGAATTATCTTGATAATTTCTTATTGTTTCGTAATTTTCCGCCAGGGTGTAATCAGTCGAGCCAAGCTGAGCTGAGGCGAACTCGCTGGTCTGATATTGTCAGAACTTGCAAATTTCAAGACAAGCAATGGAATGCATAAGTCAATGTGAAGCTCCAGGAGATGGGGGGTGGGGGGGGGGGAGTAACTCAGGAAGCCCAAAATCTATGGAAGTTCGACATTGTCGATTGAATATATTTCTCATGCCGCCTATGAACGGGGGACATTGGTCATTGGTCATGCCATTTCTACTGAAGGTGCCACATATGTGTTTAATGCTGCAGGATAAATCCTGTCACACAGGGCATGACATGAGTCGATCATCTTTTTAAAGTAAAAGATTATCAATATGTCTACTTCTGAGAAGGTTATCAATATGTCCACTTCTCCAATGCATCCCCACCCCCACCCTCCCCCTGGGGCTTAAAATAGACTGGTGCATTAGTTGATCGTTCGTTCTTTCATTTTATTGATAGACGTTGTTTTCCTATACTCACTCCAGCATTAGTCGTACAGCCATTGATATAATAGTCGTTTTCCTAAGCTCACTCCGGTATTAGTCGTACAGCCATTGATATAATAGTCGTTTTCCTAAGCTCACTCCAGTATTAGTCGTACAGCCATTGATATAATAGTCGATTTCCTAAGCTCACTTCAGTATTAGTCGTACAGCCATTGATATAATAGTCGATTTCCTAAGCTCACTCCAGTATTAGTCGTACAGCCATTGATATAATAGACGATTTCCTGTTTCCAAACACGGACAATTAACAGCGCAAATCACGTACAGAACTGTTACAACGATTACAACATTAATTTGGGTCCATCTTTCCATTGCTTTGGCTTTTTGTTACATGAAAATTGTTGATGCAATACCTTATTATTAAATTGTGCCAACTTGGTTTCATTCACAGTTTGTATCTTTCGTATATAGGTCCTAAAAGCATATATTATTATCTATTAGAATCATACGAATTTTCTTTTTGAAATGAAACTGTTCTTTTTCTTCTTTTTTGCATGAAGCTCCAATAAAATTTACGGCCATTATATACAATATCGATTGGCTATCACTTAGGCTATTACTTAGGCTATTACTTAGGCTATTGTTAAACATTTGCCAGGGGCCGTATTCAAAAACCACAAGTAGCTGACGCACGAAAAATGCGTTTTCGTCGTGGCCTCGCTATCTGGTTGTGGTGGTGCTCATAACCACAAAACCATAATCAATATAATTGTTGACACTTTCGTCATTCAGAACATCCACCTCTTGGGTGAATACTTTTTATATTGAACTCGATAATCACCCGACAAATGTTTCACTTCGCGTTAAGTCGATTTGCGTAATATGACTTGTTTGAGCAAATTTTTAAGTATGTGTCTGATAACAGTTTCCCTTCTAAGCGAACGTGGAAAAACACAGAGCATCTGTTAAGCGTCACAAAGAGACTCAGCTCTCGCAACAAATTGTTCAGGAAAAATATAATTATTTTAATGGAGTATATGGCTGTAACCTGCATATACATATTTACTGGCAAATGGAAAGCACGCGGTTTAGTGAGAAAAGGCAACTGCGCGCGCTGGCACGACTTAACTGCGTCCTCTATAAAGAAACAGATTCAGCTTGTGAATATTGCAAAAAACGAATATCTGTCCCCTTAAATCACTTTTTCCACTCATGTGACAAATACCAGGCGGCTAGAGAGATGTTCTGGACAGAAATAATCAACCAATGTAGCGTCCAGTTTTCCTCCTATCTTTTTAACTCGAGTGAAAACCTTGTAACCGCTCTCATTTTGGGCCATAGACCTCATCCAGACGAATACACCGATGATTTAGTCTTGTTCACCACAATAAGTGGCAGGGCATGGCAGGCTCTGTCCTATTTATATTTCTCCAAATTATATTATTCAAAATGTCCCTTTTGCGATTCGGTATCTCGGTGTCATTATAAACACTGTTATAACATATGTTCCGGTAAAATCATGGTAGTTTGCTCAACTCAGGCATATTCGTTTTATGTATGCCTTTACCTCAATATTTATAAATTAGGTCTCAATATGCGTAAGTAATATTGTCCTTGAAACTTCCAACGTTCGCCACCCACTTTCAAAAATCTATCCAGATTCTACTCTTTGGCAGCAAGAACTTGCGACTCAATGTCAATCATGGCAACACAACCGACTTCTACTGTCTGAATCTAACGTTTATTTTTATTCGAGCTCCCCATATAAATCCATATAACACTGCTAGGTACAAATCTCTCTTCGGGTGCGAGTTTTGGTAGCACCAGAATTTTAATTACGGTCATAAGGTTGCTACGGGTGCGAGTTTTGGTAGCACCAGAATTTTAATTACGGTCATATTCTCAAAAATAGTCAAGCCCCACATATATACCTAAGCATCTTATGGGTAAACTAAAGCTGCAAACTTTGTCTATGATATATTTTTATTCTTATGTTTGCCAAGGAACATGCCAAGAGTAATCATTATTTAATGTCGCATCCATTACGTTAGATAACTGACTAATCTCTGCCTATGTCTGTTCTGTTTCTCAGAAGTGTTCCTTTATCTGCAAATTAAGAAATCTTGAAAACAACGCACATTATTACAAATAAATCTCTTGCATTAAGCAGCCTGGTCTGTGCTTATCAACGTATCTACTACGATAATCTTATCTACTACAATCGTCTTATCTACTACAACCATCTTATCTACTATAATAATCTTATCTACTACAATAATCTTATCTACTACAATCATCTTATTTACTACAATCGTCTTATCTACTACAATCATCTTATCTACTACAATAATCTTATCTACTACAATCATCTTATCTACTACAATCGTCTTATCTACTACAATCATCTTATCTACTACAATCGTCTTATCTACTACAATCATCTTATCTACTACAATCATCTTATCTACTACAATCATCTTATCTACTACAATCGTCTTATCTACTACAATCATCTTATCTACTACAATCATCTTATCTACTACAATCATCTTATCTACTACAATCATCTTATCTACTACAATCATCTTATCTACTCAAATCATCTTATCTACTACAATCGTCTTATCTACTACAATCATCTTATCTACTACAACCATCTTATCTACTACAATCGTCTTATCTACTACAATCATCTACTACAATCATCTTATCTACTACAACCATCTTATCTACTACAACCATCTTATCTACTATAATCGTCTTATCTACTACAATCATCTTATCTACTACAACCATCTTATCTACTAAAATAATCTTATCTACTAAAATAATCTTATCTACTACAATCATCTTATCTACTACAATCGTCTTATCCACTACAATCATCTTATCTACTACAATCATCTTATCTACTAAAATAATCTTATCTACTACAACCATCTTATCTACTACAATCGTCTTATCTACTACAATCATCTTATCTACTACAATCATCTTATCTACTACAATCATCTTATCTACTAAAATAATCTTATCTACTACAATCATCTTATCTACTACAATCGTCTTATCTACTACAATCATCTTATCTACTACAATCATCTTATCTACTAAAATAATCTTATCTACTACAACCATCTTATCTACTACAATCGTCTTATCTACTACAATCCTCTACTACAATCATCTTATTTACTACACTCATCTTATCTACTACAATCATCTTATCTACTACAACCATCTTATCTACTACAATCGTCTTATCTACTACAATAATCTTATCTACTACCATCGCCTTATGTACTACAATAATCTTATATGATATTTATCATTGATAGGCATGGTTGGTCAGTAAGTTCCTGTCATTTCCTGCTATATTAGCGATATAACGGCCGGCTTTTTCACTTTTGGGGATGACGATAGGTCGCTTTCGGCATAAGCTTCATTAAAAGGGCTTTGCAGTGGTTGCAAGGTCCATCCATGCCATGGGTTGTGTTACACCTCCGATGTTTAATCGCATTTTCACTTCCACTAGACCTATGAAACCACCACACTGTTTAATCTTGTGAGTGTTTTTTATGTGATCGCTTTGTAGTGTTTATTTGTCCCCTCTCTCTCTCTCTCCCTTTCCAGCCGATTGCCAGGCTGCCCCAGAGTGCACACGCACCCAGCAGTGTGTTGGCCTTTGCTTCTCTATCATTATCAGATAGCTGCACCGCCCTCCCAGTCTTCAGACTATGAAGCGGATTTGCGCATGTCTAGCGCTTTGATAAATATATCATGTCGTCCCATCCTTAGTTTCTTATCCGTGTCGAAGTCTCGGGCCAGGCAGTTGCCTCGCTATTATATTTATATTTCTATAAACCCGAACTGTGTTTTTTCTCACTCTTAAGATAAGATTTAATGCGGATTGTCGCAGGTCCCATATATTCTGTCATGAATTTAAATCCTGAAAGCCCGTGGCTATCTGGAGAGAGCGAATTTGTTTTCCGGAGCAGTTGGTGGCCGGCTTTATATATATCCCTGCGCGCCTGTTCGCTGTTTGGGGTCATCAATAAAAACGCGGAAAACTTCTTCGCAGCGGAAATTCCGAAGTTTTTCGCAGTATTTCGCATGATTTCGCAGGTATTCCGCGTTTTATTGAGGCCCCTTCGGTATTCTGTGTGATGTCGACCGCGGCTCGCTAGGATGTCCGCGCGCGATATAAATAAACCGCGTAGTTTTATGCTACAATTGTTGTTTTACAGACTCAAAGAGATAAATAATATGTGCATCATAATTTTAATATTTCAGATTTTAAGTCGTGCTCTTTGGGCAATTTACTGCCGGACTTATATGGATAAAGTTTGTTATGTCTCGCAATACGACAAGGTGATACAGCTGGCTCGCCCACGGCTCGTTCCCTGTATTGCAATTGGAATAACACAAAGAGTTAAGTAAGTAGGTGGATAAGGCAAGTTTGTTGCCGAGAATACAAACTTCAAGATTATTATTAGTGGCGTAGAAAACACATCGCCACTGATTGACATGTGGCCGAAAACCGCATCTCCACTGATAGAGATGTGGCGGAAGACACATCGGCAATGAAAACCATGTGGCCATAAACGGCAGTGCCAGGCAAGACGGTAAGGCGAAAACACAAGAGACCCCACTAGGTGGCAGCACTTCGCTCACCGAGAACCCCAGATGGGGTCTCCAAGAATTGGGCTGGCAGGTCCCATGCTTAAATGTTCTAAATGTCTATACATTAGCAATATAAGTAGTTTTTACTTTACAGGCATAATATAGGCAATGCCAGATAGTGTGAGCGTGAGCTGCAGGGAAATTAAACATAATGTTTAAATTAAATCACCGCCGCTTCCTACGTGCTCTTTTCGAATTACTTAATTACTTGTTAATTAACCACGTCATAATCACCGGGTAAGACATATCCGCTGAGAGAAATAGTTCTCACAAACGGCATCAAACTATTCACAAACTATTTCACAATGTAGCATAAAATGGATCTAATCTTCAACACAACCGGAGGTACACTGTCTACATATACGTTGTGTGGCAGGTATACTGGCATTGGCTTATTATGTCTGCCGAGCTCAATTTCGAGTTAGTGACTTGATAGTCTGAGTCTGGCAAACCATGCACCGTTGAAATCTCTTGGGCAGTCCAGCACAGAGATATGGTTCCATGGTTCAATTAGTTTTTAGGGTTGCATATGTTCGTAACTTATTACCCCCTCCCGATGTGCCAGTGTGTGATTTTAAAGTTTTCCAGAATTGTGTTTATACTCGATCTTCCAGAGTGTTTTGTAAATAGGAGAACATACGTTCGCCACCAAATTCCCACCCCTTATCCAAACAGTTAGCACCTCAACCTTTAGCTATGCACGTAATATACATTTAATAACAGATTTTATAACAATATTCGGAACACTTGCCAAAGCCAGTTAAGACGGAGAATTTCTGACCACAGCAATAACCCATGTATTGCTTTCAAAAAGGGTCAGGTCATCCAGTTGTCGAAGAGAATAGTTGTCTTTAGATCCTCTCGTAATTCATATTTTTTAAATTAGGAGTAGGAAAGCCACGTATTGGAGATAACATGTGTATTGACCGGGCGTACAACACATACAGGAATTCTCTCGAAACCTTGTTGGTTTGCCAGGTTAGTTCAATGGAAGGAGATACGAAACACATGGAGGTCGAATGGGACTCCTGTAGCAATAAATTATTCGGCCCCACTCGGGTTTCGAAATCTTTCGAATCTCATTATGTAAACAAACTTCAGTTGACGTATGTGCCGCGTTTTGTATGGTCCCATGGCCGCATGATGACGTCACAATATAGGTGTCTAGCAACGGTCTGAAACTCCTTGTCAATTTCTTGCATTTTGACGTCACTGTAACTATGGATACAGTTACCAGTGCAACAATTGTTTGGCGCAAAGTAACATGCCAACAAAGGACACTGTGAGGCAAGCCGACTCAGAGTTCACAATGTGACTTCTGAGGCATGAAGTAAGGTTAGTTCGGCGTTTTCAGTCATCAGGTAACCCTCAAGATGAGTCACACCAGAAGTCGAAGCGAGAGGAACACGGAGAAGGACATAACCAGCCAAGTGGATGCCAAGGGCTGCACGCATCAAAACGCTTCCGTGAGAGGTGTCGCCGGGCAGACCAGACACCCCACTGAATGTCAGGCAGGGAAGAAATGGGATCAACAACGATCAAAGGACGTCATGACCAGATCATCAAGCGTCAGATCCCGGGATGGTCGCGTGGCATATTCTGGTGCTCAAGTTGATCCGGATACGACATGTAAGAGATTGAAAGTGGCTGCCGGATCCCCACGGTCGGCTGGGATGCGCCCGAAGAGTGGCCGACTCATCATGTCGTCGTGGAGGCCACACCTGAGTGCAGCCCGGCAGCAGGACGTGCATTCACCATCAATGACGTTCGGGTCTACTGTCAGGGCGGGCGGATCTACTGTCAGGGCGGGCGGATCTACTGCCAGGGCGCGCGGATCTACCGGTAGGGCGGGCGGATCTACCGGCAGGACGGGCGGATCTACCGGCAGGACGGGCGGATCTACCGGCAGGACGGCCGGATCTACTGCCAGGGCGCGCGGATCTACCGGTAGGGCGGGCGGATCTACCGGTAGGGCGGGCGGATCTACCGGCAGGGCGGGCGGAACTATCGGTAGGGCGGGCGGATCTACCGGTAGGGCGGGCGGATCTACTGCCAGGGCGGGCGGATTGCAAGGTGGATCAGGCTCTCTGGCCCACAGGTCTGGCATCCACCGGAACAGGGATCACCTTCGGGATGCGACTCGTACGTCCTCTGCAGAGGTGTCCAGAAGTACGGTAGGTTATTAATAATAGCGACTTTAATATTCTGATCTGGCGGGGAGTTATTGCTGTGATGTCACGCGGTGGTCGACGTCCCCGAGATGCTCGTGAAAGGGGGCGTCGTACTTCCGTAGCCCTGATACATGACTCTCATACGCGCTGGTACCCGACGTCGGGTACCAGCGCGTATGAGAGTCATGTATCAGGGCTAGTACTTCCGTACTCAGCATACTCAACTACAGACCAGCAGGTTGCGGGTTGAGTGTCTGAAGCCGCTTCATCATTCCGTCTCATTGTGCCACGGGTTCTTTGGGAGGGGTGGGGGGGGGGTGGGGATGGGAATTTTAATAATAAATAACTGAATTGGGAAATGGCCAATTTATATCATGTATCCGCCTATTCCATTGTATACGGGGACTTCTCCTTTTAATTCGTCGTGACCTGGGAATAAAGAAATGTATTCTTCGTGATTTGGGAACACGAGCCGCCTTACCCGCCCCCCCCCCCCCCCACCCCCTCTTTGTCCCGCTCACAGGAGCTCGCCAATTGTTACTTGCCCAAATTGATGTTATTTACGCCACTGGTTATTATGAAGTAGACAAGATGGTGTCATTTTGGGAGCGCGTTATGATAAACAAAGACCCGAGTATTCCCCTAACTTGATTTTCACTTAACCGATCAAAATATTTTTCAAATGCCAGTCACGTTCTCAAACATGCATAAAAAATATATCTACTTCATTAAAAACTATGATCACTACTCTTATTTGGTTCAGGATAGTTGAGTTCCCGTAGTTTAGTATCCAAAACTATTCTCAAGCGAAGTCGTGAGGTACCGAGTCGAAAGTGAATTTTTTTATTTGAATCAACCCGCAGAAAAGGCAAAACCCGGGTATTGTTTATTCGCACGGAAAAGAGTCAACAAACAGTCGGAGACAAGTGGGCGTAGACACTATTAAAGCGATTCTGTCGTTATCATGGTACTGCTGCGCACCACTGCTGCACTACTGCCCCCCCCCCCCTCACCGTCCCCCTCTGCGTGTATATAATCATAACCACCGTATGTCGACTTTGCGGGTATAAAACTAGGAAAGTAAACGAAACGAAATATTGCGTACGACGTAACTTAGTGCAGTGGTAACGCGGCGTGACGATTAAAATGCGTTAGTTCGATCGGGTGTTTTTCTTTAAATAAGACAAACTATTTTGGTTTGTCTTGATAAATCAACTTATTTAAATAGAGATAGATTTATATATTGTGTAATCTTTCCTATTCATAAATATAAAACAAAACGGGGACGTGTGAGCAACTTTGCAAGCACGCAAGGCCCGTAGGCGTAGAGCACAAAACAGTTGGATTTCTCACGGTTGCATCCCCACACATCTTCTTCGCGCTAAAAGTCTTTCCTGTTCCAGCCTGAGTTACATCTGTATACGTTGTGGTCTTTCCGAACCAGGTCGAGAATTTCTTGTTGAATTCTTCCACGTTAAATGCCGTGGATTCGCGGGCGTGTTTGTTTACGACTTGTTTCCAGGGAGAAGAAAAAAAACACGTTATAGCTACTTCTCATATATTTTTTATGTATACTAAATTATTGCAGAGAAATGCTGATGCACTAGTGACCACTAAACATTATCCAAACCAATCCATGCTAAAAACCAAAGGTGTGTTTTTACAGCAAAAACATTGCCACGCTATTCTGCGGACCGTTTTCAAGCCCTTCCCACTGGGTGCCTCACGACCGCCTCTTGAAAGTCACTTTTTGACAAATTGAGTTATCTTCAATTATTTGAACATGTATGCAAAATGACATCTAAATGCCATGTGTTGGCCTATACTTTTATAAGCAAAAAAATGCAAACGACAGTCAGATGCGGGGGACTATTGGTGGGAGTTACTCTCCTTTTCTTATTTCTTCATGTATATGATGTCCTAAATAATGACGTCATTTTCTGACAACCAGTGGCGAGATCCTGGGATGCTGCTCTGCGCACCCACGTGGCCTATTGAACCACTTTTTGCGGCGCTGCGCAAATTGATAGGACAAGTGCGCCGCACATTTCTACAAATTAGTGCCGGGGACCCAGCCTAGGCCTAATAACACACCGTATCAGGTGAACAAAGGAAATAGTTCTCTCTCAGTTATAACTTTTCAAAAATGGTTTTAAAAAATGGTAAAGTATTTTGCGGTATTACATACACAGAGCTCGTCATTTTTTTTTTTTTTATTCTGGAAAATTATAATGTTGCAAGATATTCAAGCTGATCTGATCGTTTTTCAAGAATGTTGAAATTTGGCCCCGGCCGACAGCAGCGGAAAATGCCGAGCTTGCGTAGCGCCACCGAAGATATAATACACCAAGTTAGGTCATACGGCAAAAGCCCATTGTAAAATGTGTAATGCGGCGAGTAGTGCCACCGCTATGCGGCGAGCGCGTAACGTTCGGCTGCCACTGCGCTGACGATAACGCTGACAGCGTGATAAGCGGCGCCCTGTGAACTACAAATTGGATTTTGGCGCTATTAATTCGGGTGATATAAAGCCTGGTGGTGTTCTTTCATGCTTTCAGGTAAATTTTACATTAAATATATATAATTTTGTATTTTTTATGCGGCAATAAATAGGGCTTTCCGACAAAATACACTTGAAAGAGACATTTTGTAGATGAAACCGAGAGGCGGATCCAAGGGGAGAGGGGTCATTTAGGGATGTTAAGTTGTACATTTTTTCCACCCCTCTCACTGGTTGTAAAAATTGGTGGACATGTGCGGCCATTTTTACGCCCCCCCCCCCCCCTTCCTAGATCCGCCCAGAGATATATTCTGAGCCTAAATATGGATGAAAACAACAATACCATGCTCAACCAATTGATATTTTTAATACAAAAATACGAACATCAACAATTGTTCATTTCTACAGAAACTCTTAGACATGAGCAGCTTTTAAGAATATAAACTACGTCAGCTGATAGGGATAGGCCTGCAGGGGCGGATCCAGATGGTCTGTATAGGGGGGGGGGGGCGGTTTTGGTTTTTATATGTTAAATAGTATACATTTCGGTCCTAAAAAGGGGGCCCGGGCTGGGTCGCCCCCCAGCCCCCCCCCCCCCCCACCGGATCCGCCCCTGGCCTACTGGACTTATTGAACAAGTCTTTCCTTTTTGCATTGACCACCCATCTCTGGCATCTAAAAGGTAATAATAATTTAAAAAAATATTTTATAAATGCAAATGCTTGTATACATAAAATTTACTCGACAAGCGTTCAGTAGAAATGCGGACAAAGACTTTGCTTTTCCCCCGGTCTGGCTAGCTCTGTCAAATGTAACCAGAGCCTGGGAGCCGAACACCCAGGCCAAGACAGTAGGTCCATGATCATACTATAGGAGTTCACCCAATTTTTATTCAAACCCCAGGACATCGATTAGGACACCTCATTACACATTCGTTAGGCATTAGCCGGCCCTTAGAGCTTGTTGTCTTCTGGTAATTGTTGAGTAATAGATAGTGGCGACGATAGATCTTTGACTTGGTTTGCTCACATGAGTCGCCCGCTTCGATGTGGGCGATAATAGAGAATTATCAGAAATTGTGGTGGTGATAAACGATGCACGATATCAATGACTGATAAATTAACGCAAGAAGCCGGTCTTACCTTTCCTTTTGCTTGGGGGATCTCAACAATGGTTTTCCTGGACATTTCTTTCGTTAATTCGCGCAATTTATGGCAGAACAAACTTGAAGTTGATGCCTGTCGACGGCGGTTCTGTGCAACACTACGCGCTCACCGCTTGGCGGCGCCACCGGAGAACGATTACAAGGAAATCGCCGTATGACCTATCTTGGTGTACTAATATCTTCGGCGCCACATAGCGAATGGTAACTTGATATCCTACTGATAATAAGCGATCCGTTTATTAGTGACACTGCCTATATAATTGTCGCTGTTTATCATGACCGACAAACAACGCGTACTGCATTAGACGCGGAGACTGCTTAATCTCTCAATACCTGAAGTAATACAATAACTTTTATATCCAGAGTTGCCCGAGGGGGGCCTCCCTGGTGTAGTGGTTAGCGCACTAGACCGCAGATCAATAGGTCCTGGGTTCGAATCCGGGCTCGGGCACCTAATCTGGGGCATGTTTCATTCCTTCATCCTTCATCGTCTCGGGAGGTTCCTTGGCCCAATTTAGCCTGTATGTGCATAAAAGTGGCCTAAAACACCAACATTCCATTCCAGAGTTGCCCGAGTAGCTACGTCCGCAGAACGACTGACGCTAGTGATGAGGGTCAGCGAGTGGGGCCCGACAGACCCCCAACACCCAATACCATGTCATCGCTGGAGCTACGGGGCACCACAGACATAGTCAAGGTCGGAACAACCAAGCCAGTCCAATGCAAGGTCAAAATGTCTGATGTTAAAGCAGAAGATTGGGTCAAGGTCATAAAGCCCACTGACCCTGAAACTACAACAGTCCCTGCGAGCCAATGCTCACGGAAAGCGACACGTCTTAGCCCGTTGGCCACCATGGGGGCGGGCGCACGGCCAGTAGTACATTGTGACGGTGGCGAGTCAGTCAAGAGCCAGACCAATGGGGAAGCGGGGAACCCGCGCCAGACGGACTTGAATATCGGCGCCAATGGCTCCGGACACACGTCCAGGAGATCGCGAAAGAGGCATCCGAGTGATGACGTCACGCGGGATGACGTCACAGCGCCGGCCCCGGTAGGCCATGGGGCGGCCGTTTCCATGCCAACCCCCAGCGGGTCGAGGCTGGTCACTGGAACCACAGAAGAGAATGGCACGGCGCTGTCCACCATGGAGGGGCTCCTCGATAGGGTTCACGGTGAGCAGACAGAGGGGAGAGGGGGGAACGGGTCCGCGAGACACCCGGCGCCGTACCCTCGCCACCCCACCGACCGCCGCCACCCCACCGACCCCCGCCGAGAGGCTCCTGATGGCTCTCCGGCTGTGTGCGTCAAGCCCTCTAGGACAACAGTGACGTCATGCCCCGCCATGGCAACAGTGACGTCAAGCCCCGCCATGGTAGTATTGACGTCATGCCCCACCATGGCAACAGGGACGTCATGTCCAACAATGGTAGCATTGACGTCATGCCCCACCATGGCAGCAGTGACGTCATGGCGTCCGACGACAAAATCCATTTCAATTTTTGATTCTTTGCCAGTCTCGGGTGGCCTCCCTGGACCCTACACCTCTTCCACCAATCAGAATCCGCGAGACCCCCCAATTCCAAACATTCGAGCATTCGCCACCAATGGTAGTCACAGGAACGGTAATGAAGCGGTTGTCGACTATTTGAGTAGCATCCCAGACTCTTGTGTCGTTGCCATTGACATAGACACCGTGGTAACTGCCGCTGATGTTCAAGGCGAGGTCGAGGAATCCATGAGTTGTAATTCAAGTGAAGAAATAAATCAACGTCGGTGTGACACTATATCCAAGACAGAAGAAACTGACATCGCTGTTGACTGTAACTCGGTGGCGAGCGTCATACCTCGTTACATTGCGGAAGGGACGCACGGCCTGGTGACAGCGGCAAGTGAGACGCAAGTCCGTCACCAGCAACCAACCAACGCTGTTGAGGAACCTCCGGGAGCAGGTGAAGGCGAGGAACGTAAGGTGGGGTCTGAGGGTGACCAGCCACCCGGCGACCAGTCACCCGGCGACCAGTCTTCATGGAGTAGTTCCAACAGAGACGTTCGGCTTGATACAGTCATGCCGGTCCCGAAACAGCGACGGTCACCCACGGCCACCCGTGACCTGGAGGTAAGCGCCGCTCCAGATTGCAAGACGCGCATGGATCCAGCGGGTCTGTGGTCGGCGAGGGCTGTGGGCGATGCTGTCCGCCGCGACTTTGGGAAGGTGAGGCCACAAGGAACGGAGAAACCGGCACTAATGGAGAAACCGGAAGTGACGAAACAAACGGAAGTGACAGAGGAACCGGATGCGGAACAGACAGTTGAATTCGAAATAATGCTGGATAATGCATCTAGATCGGTGCATGGCGCTCCCGACGCCGCCGCGGTGTCCGAAAAACCGGAAGAAGCTAAGTGTCAGGCTGGACCGGACGATAATGGGTGTCCTAGCGGAGGCGTACAGGGGGTGGATGAAGGTTCCAGCCCGCGCCGTGACCAGGAGACTGACGTGGTAACCCTGGAGGTGATGGCACACCCGGTGTGTACGTCCCTCTGGTACGTCCTGAAGGGTTCCCGGTGCGGTCCCGCGCAGGAGTCTGTCGTCACGAGTTCAGCGACGACTCGGGCGGAATCAACGCGCGAGCGAAGGCCGGACACGAGTAAGACAGGATGTGTCGCGGGGCCCCGTGATACGGCTTGGAATGGGACGGAGGGCGGTCACCGCCTGGTCGCGGTCATGGCGGCACCCCGGCAAAAAAAAAGCCCCGAGAAATGCACTCAGCAGTCAGTCTGTGCTGCAGGTAGCCTAGATGACTCAGTGCAGGTAAGCTCACACCTTCATACAGAACTGGCGTCCCCCGGGGCCACAGTGACAACACCCGCCTCAGGGCCTCCAGACCATGGCCTCCACGGCGCCTCAGGGCCTCCAGGCCATGGCCTCCACGGAGCCTCAGGGCCTCCAGGCCATGGCCTCCACGGCGCCTCAGGGCCTCCAGGCCATGGCCTCCACGGCGCCTCAGAAAGCATTGGCTTCAGCGATAATGAAAGTGACGACCAAGCAGCGCTCCCTACCACACGGCGGAGTGGCGAGGTCATACGGGTACTTGGAGACGTTGAAACTAAGAGATCCGAAGACCGTCAGAATTCTGTAGTGTGTGAACGCGCGGCCAGAGCGGAACAGGAACCGACAAGCGAACGTGCACAACACAACACGGACAACATTGAAACGCCCTTGAATGAAGCGACGCGCAGCGCCAGTACGCCGGCTGGTACGCCTGTCTCTCCGTCTCGTCAGAATGATTCCGCAACCCCTGGCGGCGAACGTGAACACCGCAGTTACCAAGACATTAACGGTCACCATGACGACCGTAGCGCGGGTATCACAGCGACACGCTCAGCGACAGGAAGTGGCGTGCCAGGCGCACATCCGGTTACACAGCAGCACGAGAGTCACAGCATCAGTGGCGTCAGTGGCGTCAGTGGCATCAGTGGCGTCAGTGGCGTCAGTGGCATCAGTTGCGTCAGTGGCATCAGTGGCGTCAGTGGCGTCAGTGGCATCAGTGGCGTCAGTGGCATCAGTGGCGTCAGTGGCATCAGTGGCGTCAGTGGCGCCAGTGGCATCAGTTGCGTCAGTGGCATCAGTGGCGTCAGTGGCGTCAGTGGCATCAGTGGCGTCAGTGGCGTCAGTGGCATCAGTGGCGTCAGTGGCATCAGTGGCATCAGTGGCATCAGTGGCGTCAGTGGCATCAGTGGCATCAGTGGCATCAGTGGCGTCAGTGGCGTCAGTGGCATCAGTGGCATCAGTGGCGTCAGTGGCGTCAGTGGCGCCAGTGGCATCAGTGGCGTCAGTGGCGTCAGTGGCGTCAGTGGCGTCAGTGGCGTCAGTGGCGTCAGTGGCATCAGTGGCGTCAGTGGCATCAGTGGCGTCAGTGGCATCAGTGGCGTCAGTGGCATCAGTGGCGTCAGTGGCATCAGTGGCGTCAGTGGCATCAGTGGCATCAGTGGCATCAGTGGCGTCAGTGGCGTCAGTGGCGTCAGTGGCATCAGTGGCATCAACGGCTCAACCACAAATGGCGATCAGCTGCGTATTGCGATTAACTCTCACTGCAGCACTACTCAGGCCCCGAGGCCTCATGGTCGAGACTCCCCGGGTCGGTGTGGTCCCAGAGCCCTAGCCTTCTGTGGCAGTGACCTGCCACGTGGTAGAGGGGTAAGCGCACAGGACGCACTCTGCCGCCCGTCGTCCAGCCATGCGACTGCAGCCGTGTCTGTGGCCACAGCGCATATCTACCCACCAGGGGGCGTGCTGACCAGGGCCAGGACAAAGAGTCCAGCCAAGAGATCCCACAGGTTTGTCTCCAACTCCAACAAAATGTACATGTCACATGCATGTCCTGTCTGGTGCTGAAATGGTGAAATTAGCGACATTATAAATAACAGACTGGTAGTAATGTTTGCCACCTTGTACACAGCATTATACATCGGACCAACAATGTTTACGATCTTGATGGGTATCCATGAACTGTTTAGGGCACGTTATTCACTCAGTTCTTCCGTGGGACTAATTCACTGTCAACATATCGCTAATTCTCTCTCTCTCTCTATATATATATGATATAAAACACCAGTTTTGACATATATCTTCTCACAAGTCGCCGTAACCACATCGTTTAGGCGTGAGGCGGTTGTTCCCCACTCGCCTGTACCCGATGCCTTGTTAGTGCAGGTCGGAAAGGACTAAAGGGCGCTCCACCACGTGTATGCATGAGGTAACATTTTCAGAGGGTACGGCCCCTCACACGGCGACCAGGTGACCACACCCAGCCCACGCAAACGACGCGCGCAGACCTCACAGTTACTTAGCAACCATCGCCTGGCCATGGACGCATGCGCACTCTGGTTCAGGTCAGCATGTGATTACATGTGATGTAATTAACTAGACAACTGACACGGTGTCAATGATGTAACTTACGCCGGCAGTTACACGGATAGGCGCGTTTGTATTTTGTGGCGATGTCATGGTTCTTTCTGAAAATGCTAGTTCGTGAACTTTCGATTCAATTTCAATTTCATTTTAAAAGGGTTATTTATGCGAGTTTCTTCAACATATATCGTTTGGTCCTGACTTCCGTCCGCCATCTTGTATTGCAGTGAGCAGAGGAGGCGGTTCCAGCAAGAAACCCACACTACGAATAGCCGAGACCTAGACGCCATCATGCGGCGAGCCTGGGAACTACTGGGCGAGAAAGAGAGGCTTCCCTACTTCCATCGGGCCCAGAATGCGCAGAGTGATCGTTTGCGTCGCCCTGACAACGCCAGACCACGTGACACAGCGCCAGGTCAGTCCAGCGCCTCCGGGTGACAACAGCTTGGATTATCGTATCTTGGTATAGTTAGGTCTCCATCTCAGTCCTAGTCTGGTCATATTAGACTCTTCACATTTTGCTAATGGCGGTGACAATATTATTGGCGCATGTATTCTGTCATGGCTGTCATTAGCTTTCTTGTATCACTGTTTTGGTATTTCTCTTCAGGACAGTCTCCTCGCTCCACCCATGACATTGGCTCGTCCTTGGGTGCCTTCCCGTCTGACGTCATCAGTTTCTGCCGCCTGCCGCTCGCCGACCAGACGCGACTTCTCAGGCAGCGACTCCTGCGCCTGAACCGCGCGATGACGTCATCAGCCTTCCTGGGCTGGGTGGTCGAGACCCGCCAGGTCCTCTACCAGAGCCAGATGGCCTGCGCCATGCAGCAGCGCTTCAACCCCTTCCGGTCGCTGTTCGGCGGAGACACTCTCCCGCACCGGCGTGTAGTTTTGGAGCAGGCCGCCAGGCGCATGTTGTACCTGAGGCTGTCGGAGGCTGAGATTGGAGTGAGGCTCGAGCGGGTGGCGGACGCCGCTCGGTTTTTACAAATGGGGGATAATCGGTACCGATCACTCCTGACGGACCTCATCTCCGGTGTCCAGCCTCTAAACCATCTGGATCAAACGTCGGCGCAGCTCACCGAGCTTCTTCGGGATCTTCCGGTCGCATGTGACAATGTCCGCGTGACGTCCGGAACATCTCCGGAGGCCCCGGGATCTCAAGCGGCGCAGTCATTGCGTCACCCGGAACTTGAAGGTCAAGGCCATGGTTTAACGTGCCAGGAGTCTGCCCCCGTCCAGCAGGCCGCCCGAGAGAGAGCCCCGCTGGATGCCGGGATACCCGTGGACGGACGCTCCGCTGATCCGGACGTCTGTCGATCCTGTATGGAAACCTTGCTGGTGGATCTCATGTCCGGATCGGAAGTATCCGGCGTCTGGGAGCTGATCATATCCGGAACGCCCACCGTGGTGCCGCGAGTGGCCAATCGGGAGCTGCAGAGGGCACTCCTCTCGGATACGTCTTCTCTGGATCAGCTCTCCCTTCTGGATGCCGCTAGCGTTGAAGACATCCTGGGAAATGTCTCATAAAGCTAGGGATCCAAGTCGCAAAACGTGTATTGTAGCTTCGAGTGACGACAGCGCTCGTGGCGGGCAATGTGCTTCCCAATGTGGTAGCTAACACGGTGCGCGTGACAGAGGGCGGAAATACTTATAAAATACTCCAGTGTGAAATATAGTTTTGTTGTTTTGCTCTTGATATTTTGGTTTCTTTCTGAATGTCAACTCTGCGGAATGAACTTACTAAGCAATCTTTTGTCATAAAGCATTTTATTTCATATAATGTTTTATGAAAACTTCCTGGAAATTATGAAAACACGAGAGCAAGTTAGTAGACTGCCACATGGTACATCGCATAGCGCGTTGACCCGCATCAGCCACAGCCTGGGTGTGTGACCCCCCCCCCCCCCTTACCCCCCCCCCATCCCCCATCCTCCCCCTCCCCCCCATCCACCCGTAGTTCACACATCAACCTCCGGCAAGGTGCCCGTGGACAGCGTCAGTGGGAGGTTGACCACGTGACTGGCGACACAGGCCTGGTGGCCGGACGACGTGGCCGAGACGCTCGCTGAAGGTGACCCCTGCGACAGGTCTGGGAGGGGGCTCGAGGGTACAGGGGTGAGGGCCACAGGGTTGAGGGCCACCCTCTCTCTCCTCTGGTTTCCAGCCACCGGGCTGGCGGCCTTGTGACTGGAGCGCCGGCCGCTCAAGCCGAAGATGTCACTCCAACCTGTGGGTGCCACGTGGTATAATGTTAGTTCACGTACGCAGGGCGTTTTGGATCTCAACACTGTCATCACGTGTCCCTATCATCATAAGACACCCGCAAAATTCACTACTACACTCGCCCCGTGCCTCAAGAAGTGGTTCGATCTGGACTCCGGTTCAACTAGACACAAAGAGCCAATGAGCGCTTAGATCGGGGTCACGTGCGACGGTGGCCCAATCATGAGCCGACAAAGAGACGCGACGCGGGTAGGTTACTTCCCGTGTAAACATTAAGTGAACGTTAGTTCTGAAAATTAACTTATATTCTTAGATCTATAAGAAAGTCTGCTTGCTCGCTACTCTCCGCCGTGGGTTAGTTATGACCTCTGGCTTTGAGCCCCGAGGCTCGGCGACGAGGCCCCCTGACAGGTCGTACTAACCCTGAGGCTTGGCGACGAGGCCCCCTGACAGGTCGTACTTACCTTGAAGCTTGGCGACGAGGCCCCCTGACAGGTCGTACTTACCCTGAGGGTTGGCGACGAGGCCCCTGACAGGTCGTACTTACCCTGAGGCTTGGCGGCGAGGCCCCCTGACAGGTCGTACTTACCCTGAGGCTTGGCGACGAGGCCCCCTGACATGTCGTACTTACCATGAGGCTTGGCGACGAGGCCCCCTGACAGGTCGTACTTACCCTGAGGCTCGGCAACGAGGCCCCCTGACAGGTCGTACTTACATTGAGGCTTGGCGACGAGGCCCCCTAACAGGTCGTACTTACCTTGAGGCTCGGCGACCAGGCCCCTGACAGGTCGTACTTACCTTGAGGCTTGGCGACGAGGCCCCCTGACAGGTCGTACTTACCCTGAGGTTTGGCGACCAGGCCCCTGACAGGTCGTACTTACTCTGAGGCTCGGCGACGAGGCCCCCTGACAGGTCGTACTTACCCTGAGGCTCGGCGACGAGGCCCCCTGACAGGTCGTACTTACCCTGAGGCTTGGCGACGAGGCCCCCTGACAGGTAGTACTTACCCTGAGGCTTGGCGACGAGGCCGCCTGACAGGTCGTACTTACCCTGAGGCTCGGCGACGAGGCCCCCTGACAGGTCGTACTTACCCTGAGGTTTGGCGACCAGGCCCCTGACAGGTCGTACTTACTCTGAGGCTCGGCGACGAGGCCCCCTGACAGGTCGTACTTACCCTGAGGCTCGGCGACGAGGCCCCCTGACAGGTCGTACTTACCCTGAGGCTTGGCGACGAGGCCCCCTGACAGGTAGTACTTACCCTGAGGCTTGGCGACGAGGCCGCCTGACAGGTCGTACTTACCCTGAGGCTCGGCGACGAGGCCCCCTGACAGGTCGTACTTACCCTGAGGCTCGGCGACGAGGCCCCATGACAGGTCGTACTTACCCTGAGGCTCGGCGACGAGGCCCCCTGACAGGTCGTACTTACCCTGAGGCTTGGCGACGAGGCACCCTGACATGTCGTACTTACCCTGAGGCTTGGCGACGAGGCCCCCTGACAGGTAGTACTTACCCTGAGGCTTGGCGACGAGGCCCGCGGACAGGTCGTACTTACCCAGAGGCTTGGCGACGAGGCCCCCTGACATGTCGTACTTACCCTGAGGCTTGGCGACGAGGCCCCCTGACAGGTCGTACTTACCCTGAGGCTCGGCGACGAGGCCCCCTGACAGGTCGTACTTACCCTGAGGCTCGGCGAGGAGGCCCCCTGATAGGTCGTACTTACCCTGAGGCTTAGCGACGAGGCCCCCTGTCAGGTCGTACTTACCCTGAGGCTTGGCGACGAGGCCCCCTGACAGGTCGTACTTACCCTGAGGCTTGGCGACGAGGCCCCCTGAAATGTCGTACTTACCCTGAGGCTTGGCGACGAGGCCCTCTGACAGGCCGTGCTTACCCTGAGGTTTGGCGACGAGGCCCCCTGGCAGGTCGTACTTAACCTGAGGCTCGGCGACGAGGCCCCCTGATAGGTCGTACTTACCCTGAGGCTTGGCGACGAGGCCCCCTGTCAGGTCGTACTTACCCTGAGGCTTGGCGACGAAGCCCCCTGACAGGTCGTACTTACCCTGAGGTTTGGCGACGAGGCTTCCTGACAGGTCGTACTTACCCTGAGGCTTGGCGACGAGGCCCCCTGACAGGTCGTACTTACCCTGAGGCTTGGCGACGAGGCCCCCTGACAGGTCGTACTTACCCTGAGGCTTGGCGACGAGGCCCCCTGACAGGTCGCACTTACCCTGAGGCTCGGCGACGAGGCCCCCTGACAGGTCGTACTTACCCTGAGGCTTGGCGACGAGGCCCCCTCACAGCTAGTACTTACCCTGAGGCTTGGCGACGAGGCTCCCTGACAGGTCGTACTTACCCTGAGGCTCGGCGAGGAGGCCCCCTGACAGGTCGTACTTACCTTGAGGCTTGGCGACGAGGCCCCCTGACAGGTCCTATTTACCCTGAGGCTCGGCGACGAGGCCCCTGACAGGTCGTACTTACCCTGAGGCTTGGCGACGAGGCCCTCTGACAGGTCGTACTTACCCTGAGGCTTGGCGACGAGGCCCCCTGGCAGGTCGTACTTAACCTGAGGCTCGGCGACGAGGCCCCCTGACAGGTCGTACTTACCCTGAGGCTTGGCGACGAGGCCCCCTGTCAGGTCGTACTTACACTGAGGCTTGGCGACGAAGCCCCCTGACAGGTCGTACTTACCCTGAGGCTTGGAGACGAGGCCCCCTGACAGGTAGTACTTACCCTGAGGCTTGGAGACGAGGCTCCCTGACAGGTCGTACTTACCCTGAGGCTTGGAGACGAGGCCCCCTGACAGGTAGTACTTACCCTGAGACTTGGCGACGAGGCCCCCTGACAGCTAGTACTTACCCTGAGGCTTGGCGACGAGGCCCGCTGACAGGTCGTACTTACCCAGAGGCTTGGCGACGAGGCCCCCTGACATGTCGTACTTACCCTGAGGCTTGGCGACGAGGCCCCCTGACAGGTCGTACTTACCCTGAGGCTCGGCGACGAGGCCCCCTGACAGGTCGTACTTACCCTGAGGCTCGGCGAGGAGGCCCCCTGATAGGTCGTACTTACCCTGAGGCTTGGCGACGAGGCCCCCTGTCAGGTCGTACTTACCCTGAGGCTTGGCGACGAGGCCCCCTGACAGGTCGTACTTACCCTGAGGCTTGGCGACGAGGCCCCCTGAAATGTCGTACTTACCCTGAGGCTTGGCGACGAGGCCCTCTGACAGGCCGTGCTTACCCTGAGGTTTGGCGACGAGGCCCCCTGGCAGGTCGTACTTAACCTGAGGCTCGGCGACGAGGCCCCCTGACAGGTCGTACTTACCCTGAGGCTTGGCGACGAGGCCCCCTGACAGGTCGTACTTACCCTGAGGCTCGGCGACGAGGCCCCCTGACAGGTCGTACTTACCCTGAGGCTTGGCGACGAGGCCCCCTGACAGGTCGTACTTACCCTGAGGCTTGGCGACGAGGCCCCCTGACAGGTCGTACTTACCTTGAGGCTTGGCGACGAGGCCCCCTGACAGGTCGTACTTACCCTGAGGCTTGGCGACCAGGCCACTGACAGGTCGTACTTACCCTGAGGCTTGGCGACGAGGCCCCCTGACAGGTCGTACTTACCCTGAGGCTTGGCGACGATGCCCCCTGACAGGTAGTACTTACCCTGAGGCTTGGCGACGAGGCCCCCTGACAGGTCGTACTTACCCTGAGGCTTGGCGCCGAGGCCCCCTGACATGTCGTACTTACCCTGAGGCTTGGCGACGAGGCCCCCTGACAGGTCGTACTTACCCTGAGGCTCGGCGACGAGGCCCACTGACAGGTCGTACTTACCCTGAGGCTTGGCGACGAGGCCCGCTGACAGGTCGTACTTACCCTGAGGCTTGGCGACGAGGCCCCCTGACTGGTCGTACTTACCCTGAGGCTTGGCGACGAGGCCCCCTGACAGGTCGTACTTACCCTGAGGCTTGGCGACGAGGCCCCCTGACAGGTCGTACTTACCCTGAGGCTTGGCGACGAGGCCCCCTGACAGCTAGTACTTACCCTGAGGCTTGGCGACGAGGCCCCCTGACAGGTCGTACTTACCCTGAGGCTTGGCGCCGAGGCCCCCTGACATGTCGTACTTACCCTGAGGCTTGGCGACGAGGCCCCCTGACAGGTCGTACTTACCCTGAGGCTCGGCGACGAGGCCCACTGACAGGTCGTACTTACCCTGGGGCTTGGCGACGAGGCCCCCTGACAGGTCGTACTTACCCTGAGGCTCGGCGAGGAGGCCCCCTGACAGGTCGTACTTTCCTTGAGGCTTGGCGACGAGGCCCCCTGACAGGTCGTACTTACCCTGAGGTTTGGCGACCAGGCCCCTGACAGGTCGTACTTACCTTGAGGCTTGGCGACGAGGCCCCCTGACAGGTCGTACTTACCCTGAGGCTTGGCGACGAGGCCCCCTGACAGGTCGTACTTACGCTGAGGCTTGGCGACGAGGCCCCCTGACAGGTCGTACTTACCTTGAGGCTTGGCGACGAGGCCCCCTGACAGGTCGTACTTACCCTGAGGCTTGGCGACGAGGCCCCCTGACAGGTCGTACTTACCCTGAGGCTCGGCGACGAGGCCCCCTGACAGGTCGTACTTACCCTGAGGCTTGGCGACGAGGCCCCCTGACAGGTCGTACTTACCCTGAGGCTCGGCGACGAGGCCCCCTGACAGGTCGTACTTACCCTGAGGCTTGGCGACGAGGCTCCCTGACAGGTCGTACTTACCCTGAGGCTTGGCGACGAGGCCCCCTGACAGGTCGTACTTACCTTGAGGCTTGGCGACGAGGCCCCCTGACAGGTCGTACTTACCCTGAGGCTTGGCGACCAGGCCCCTGACAGGTCGTACTTACCCTGAGGCTTGGCGACGAGGCCCCCTGACAGGTCGTACTTACCCTGAGGCTCGGCGACGAGGCCCCTGACAGGTCGTACTTACCCTGAGGCTTGGCGACGAGGCCCCCTGACAGGTCGTACTTACCCTGAGGCTTGGCGACGAGGCCCCCTGACAGGTCGTACTTACCCTGAGGCTCGGCGACGAGGCCCCCTGACAGGTCTTACTTACCCTGAGGCTCAGCGACGAGGCCCCCTGACAGGTCGTACTTGCCCTGAGGCTTGGCGACGAGGCCCCCTGACAGGTCGTACTTACCCTGAGACTTGGCGACGAGGCCCCCTGACAGGTCGTACTTACCCTGAGACTTGGCGACGAGGCCCCCTGACAGCTAGTACTTACCCTGAGGCTTGGCGACGAGGCCCCCTGACAGGTCGTACTTACCCTGTGGCTTGGCGACGAGGCCCCCTGACATGTCGTACTTACCCTGAGGCTTGGCGACGAGGCCCCCTGACAGGTCGTACTTACCCTGAGGCTCGGCGACGAGGCCCCCTGACAGGTCGTACTTACCCTGAGGCTTGGCGACGAGGCCCCCTGACAGGTCGTACTTACCCTGAGGCTTGGCGACGAGGCCCCCTGACAGGTCGTACTTACCCTGAGGCTCGGCGACGAGGCCCCCTGACAGGTCTTACTTACCCTGAGGCTTGGCGACGAGGCCCCCTGACAGGTCGTACTTACCCTGAGGCTCGGCGACGAGGCCCCCTGACAGGTCGTACTTGCCCTGAGGCTTGGCGACGAGGCCCCCTGACAGGTCGTACTTACCCTGAGACTTGGCGACGAGGCCCCCTGACAGGTCGTACTTACCCTGAGACTTGGCGACGAGGCCCCCTGACAGCTAGTACTTACCCTGAGGCTTGGCGACGAGGCCCCCTGACAGGTCGTACTTACCCTGAGGCTTGGCGACGAGGCCCCCTGACATGTCGTACTTACCCTGAGGCTTGGCGACGAGGCCCCCTGACAGGTCGTACTTACCCTGAGGCTTGGCGCCGAGGCCCCCTGACAGGTCGCACTTACCCTGAGGCTCGGCGACGAGGCCCCCTGACAGGTCGTACTTACCCTGAGGCTTGGCGACGAGGCCCCCTGACAGCTAGTACTTACCCTGAGGCTTGGCGACGAGGCCCCCTGACAGCTAGTACTTACCCTGAGGCTTGGCGACGAGGACCCCTGACATGTCGTACTTACCTTGGGGCTTGGCGACGAGGCCCCCTGACATGTCGTACTTACCCTGAGGCTTGGCGACGAGGCCCCCTGACAGGTCGTACTTACCCTGAGGCTTGGCGCCGAGGCCCCCTGACAGGTCGCACTTACCCTGAGGCTTGGCGACGAGGCCCCCTGACAGGTCGTACTTACCCTGAGGCTTGGCGACGAGGCCCCCTGACAGCTAGTACTTACCCTGAGGCTTGGCGACGAGGCCCCCTGACAGCTAGTACATACCCTGAGGCTTGGCGACGAGGCCCCCTGACATGTCGTACTTACCCTGAGGCTTGGCGACGAGGCCCCCTGACAGGTCGTACTTACCCTGAGGCTCGGCGACGAGGCCCCCTGACAGGTCGTACTTACCCTGAGGCTTGGCGACGAGGCCCCTTGACAGGTCGTACTTACCCTGAGGCTCGGCGAGGAGGCCCCCTGACAGGTCGTACTTACCTTGAGGCTTGGCGACGAGGCCCCCTGACAGGTCGTACTTACCCTGAGGCTCGGCGACGAGGCCCCTGACAGGTCGTACTTACCCTGAGGCTTGGCGACGAGGCCCTCTGACAGGTCGTACTTACCCTGAGGCTTGGCGACGAGGCCCCCTGTCAGGTCGTACTTACCCTGAGACTTGGCGACGAAGCCCCCTGACAGGTCGTACTTACCCTGAGGCTTGGCGACGAGGCTCCCTGACAGGTCGTACTTACCCTGAGGCTTGGCGACGAGGCCCCCTGACAGGTCGTACTTACCCTGAGGCTTGGCGACGAGGCCCCCTGACAGATCGTACTTACCCTGAGGCTCGGCGACGAGGCCCCCTGACAAGTCGTACTTACCCTGAGGCTCGGCGAGGAGGCCCCCTGACAGGTCGTACTTTCCTTGAGGCTTGGCGACGAGGCCCCCTGACAGGTCGTACTTACCCTGAGGCTTGGCGACGAGGCCCCCTGACAGGTCGTACTTACCCTGAGGCCTGGCGACGAAGCCCCGTGACAGGTCGTACTTACCCTCAGGCTTGGCTACGAGGCCCCCTGACAGGTCGTACTTACCCTGAGGCTTGGCGACGAGGCCCCCTGACAGCTAGTACTTACTCTGAGGTTTGGCGACGAGGCCCCCTGACAGGTCGTACTTACCCTGAGGCTTGGCGACGAGGCCCCCTGACAGGTCGTACTTACCCTGAGGCTCGGCGAGGAGGCCCCCTGAAAGGTCGTACTTACCTTGAGGCTTGGCGACGAGGCCCCCTGACAGGTCGTACTTACCCTGAGGCTCGGCGACGAGGCCCCTGACAGGTCGTACTTACCCTGAGGCTTGGCGACGAGGCTTTCTGACAGGTCGTACTTACCCTGAGGCTTGGCGACGAGGCCCCCTGGCAGGTCGTACTTAACCTGAGGCTCGGCGACGAGGCCCCCTGACAGGTCGTACTTACCCTGAGGCTTGGCGACGAGGCCCCCTGTCAGGTCGTACTTACCCTGAGGCTTGGCGACGAAGCCCCCTGACAGGTCGTACTTACCCTGAGGCTTGGCGACGAGGCCCACTGACAGGTCGTACTTACCCTGAGGCTTGGCGACGAGGCCCCCTGACAGGTAGTACTTACCCTGAGGCTTGGCGACGAGGCCCCCTGACAGGTCGTACTTACCCTGAGGCTTGGCGGCGAGGCCCCCTGACAGGTCGTACTTACCCTGAGGCTTGGCGACGAAGCCCCCTGACAGGTCGTACTTACCCTGAGGCTTGGCGACGAGGCCCCTGACAGGTCGTACTGACCTTGAGGCTTGGCGACGAGGCCCCCTGACAGGTCGTACTTACCCTGAGGCTTGGCTACGAGGCCCCCTGACAGGTCGTACTTACCCTGAGGCTTGGCTACGAGGCCCCCTGACAGGTCGTACTTACCTTGAGGCTTGGCGACGAGGCCCCTTGACAGGTCGTACTTACCATGAGGCTTGGCGACGAGGCCCCCTGACAGGTCGTACTTACCCTGAGGCTTGGCTACGAGGCCCCCTGACAGGTCGTACTTACCCTGAGGCTTGGCGACGAGGCCCCCTGACAGGTCGTACTTACCCTGAGGCTTGGCGACGAGGCCCCTTGACAGGTCGTACTTACCCTGAGGCTTGGCGACGAGGCCCCCTGACAGGTCGTACTTACCCTGAGGCTTGGCTACGAGGCCCCCTCACAGGTAGTACTTACCCTGAGGCTTGGCGACGAGGCCCCCTTGACAGGTCGTACTTACCCTGAGGCTTGGCGACGAGGCCCCTTGACAGGTCGTACTTACCCTGAGGCTTGGCGACGAGGCCCCCTGACAGGTCGTACTTACCCTGAGGCGCGGCGACGAGGCCCCCTGACAGGTCTTACTTACCCTGAGGCTCAGCGACGAGGCCCCCTGACAGGTCGTACTTACCCTGAGGCTCGGCGACGAGGCCCCCTGACAGGTCGTACTTGCCCTGAGGCTTGGCGACGAGGCCCCCTGACAGGTCGTACTTACCCTGAGACTTGGCGACGAGGCCCCCTGACAGGTCGTACTTACCCTGAGACTTGGCGACGAGGCCCCCTGACAGCTAGTACTTACCCTGAGGCTTGGCGACGAGGCCCCCTGACAGGTCGTACTTACCCTGAGGCTTGGCGACGAGGCCCCCTGACATGTCGTACTTACCCTGAGGCTTGGCGACGAGGCCCCCTGACAGGTCGTACTTACCCTGAGGCTCGGCGACGAGGCCCCCTGACAGGTCGTACTTACCCTGAGGCTTGGCGACGAGGCCCCCTGACAGGTCGTACTTACCCTGAGGCTTGGCGACGAGGCCCCCTGACAGGTCGTACTTACCCTGAGGCTCGGCGACGAGGCCCCCTGACAGGTCTTACTTACCCTGAGGCTTGGCGACGAGGCCCCCTGACAGGTCGTACTTGCCCTGAGGCTTGGCGACGAGGCCCCCTGACAGGTCGTACTTACCCTGAGACTTGGCGACGAGGCCCCCTGACAGGTCGTACTTACCCTGAGACTTGGCGACGAGGCCCCCTGACAGCTAGTACTTACCCTGAGGCTTGGCGACGAGGCCCCCTGACAGCTAGTACTTACCCTGAGGCTTGGCGACGAGGCCCCCTGACATGTCGTACTTACCCTGAGGCTTGGCAACGCGGCCCCCTGACAGGTCGTACTTACCCTGAGGCTTGGCGCCGAGGCCCCCTGACAGGTCGCACTTACCCTGAGGCTCGGCGACGAGGCCCCCTGACAGGTCGTACTTACCCTGAGGCTTGGCGACGAGGCCCCCTGACAGCTAGTACTTACCCTGAGGCTTGGCGACGAGGCCCCCTGACAGCTAGTACTTACCCTGAGGCTTGGCGACGAGGACCCCTGACATGTCGTACTTACCCTGAGGCTTGGCGACGAGGCCCCCTGACATGTCGTACTTACCCTGAGGCTTGGCGACGAGGCCCCCTGACAGGTCGTACTTACCCTGAGGCTTGGCGCCGAGGCCCCCTGACAGGTCGCACTTACCCTGAGGCTCGGCGACGAGGCCCCCTGACAGCTAGTACTTACCCTGAGGCTTGGCGACGAGGCCCCCTGACAGGTCGTACTTACCCTGAGGCTTGGCGACGAGGCCCCCTGACAGCTAGTACTTACCCTGAGGCTCGGCGACGAGGCCCCCTGACAGGTCGTACTTACCCTGAGGCTTGGCGACGAGGCCCCCTGACAGCTAGTACTTACCCTGAGGCTTGGCGACGAGGCCCCCTGACAGCTAGTACTTACCCTGAGGCTTGGCGACGAGGCCCCCTGACATGTCGTACGTACCCTGAGGCTTGGCGACGAGGCCCCCTGACAGGTCGTACTTACCCTGAGGCTCGGCGACGAGGCCCCCTGACAGGTCGTACTTACCCTGAGGCTTGGCGACGAGGCCCCTTGACAGGTCGTACTTACCCTGAGGCTCGGCGAGGAGGCCCCCTGACAGGTCGTACTTACCTTGAGGCTTGGCGACGAGGCCCCCTGACAGGTCGTACTTACCCTGAGGCTTGGCGACGAAGCCCCCTGACAGGTCGTACTTACCCTGAGGCTTGGCGACGAGGCCCCCTGACAGGTCGTACTGACCCTGAGGCTTGGCGACGAGGCCCCCTGACAGGTCGTACTTACCCTGAGGCTTGGCTACGAGGCCCCCTGACAGGTCGTACTTACCCTGAGGCTTGGCGACGAGGCCCCTTGACAGGTCGTACTTACCATGAGGCTTGGCGACGAGGCCCCCTGACAGGTCGTACTTACCCTGAGGCTTGGCTACGAGGCCCCCTGACAGGTCGTACTTACCCTGAGGCTTGGCGACGAGGCCCCCTGACAGGTCGTACTTACCCTGAGGCTTGGCGACGAGGCCCCTTGACAGGTCGTACTTACCCTGAGGCTTGGCGACGAGGCCCCCTGACAGGTCGTACTTACCCTGAGGCTTGGCTACGAGGCCCCCTCACAGGTAGTACTTACCCTGAGGCTTGGCTACGAGGCCCCCTTGACAGGTCGTACTTACCCTGAGGCTTGGCGACGAGGCCCCTTGACAGGTCGTACTTACCCTGAGGCTTGGCGACGAGGCCCCCTGACAGGTCGTACTTACCCTGAGGCTCGGCGACGAGGCCCCCTGACAGGTCTTACTTACCCTGAGGCTCAGCGACGAGGCCCCCTGACAGGTCGTACTTACCCTGAGGCTCGGCGACGAGGCCCCCTGACAGGTCGTACTTGCCCTGAGGCTTGGCGACGAGGCCCCCTGACAGGTCGTACTTACCCTGAGACTTGGCGACGAGGCCCCCTGACAGGTCGTACTTACCCTGAGACTTGGCGACGAGGCCCCCTGACAGCTAGTACTTACCCTGAGGCTTGGCGACGAGGCCCCCTGACAGGTCGTACTTACCCTGAGGCTTGGCGACGAGGCCCCCTGACAGGTCGTACTTACCCTGAGGCTTGGCGACGAGGCCCCCTGACAGGTCGTACTTACCCTGAGGCTTGGCGACGAGGCCCCCTGACAGGTCGTACTTACCCTGAGGCTCGGCGACGAGGCCCCCTGACAGGTCTTACTTACCCTGAGGCTTGGCGACGAGGCCCCCTGACAGGTCGTACTTACCCTGAGGCTCGGCGACGAGGCCCCCTGACAGGTCGTACTTGCCCTGAGGCTTGGCGACGAGGCCCCCTGACAGGTCGTACTTACCCTGAGACTTGGCGACGAGGCCCCCTGACAGGTCGTACTTACCCTGAGACTTGGCGACGAGGCCCCCTGACAGCTAGTACTTACCCTGAGGCTTGGCGACGAGGCCCCCTGACAGGTCGTACTTACCCTGAGGCTTGGCGACGAGGCCCCCTGACATGTCGTACTTACCCTGAGGCTTGGCGACGAGGCCCCCTGACAGGTCGTACTTACCCTGAGGCTCGGCGACGAGGCCCCCTGACAGGTCGTACTTACCCTGAGGCTTGGCGACGAGGCCCCCTGACAGGTCGTACTTACCCTGAGGCTTGGCGACGAGGCCCCCTGACAGGTCGTACTTACCCTGAGGCTCGGCGACGAGGCCCCCTGACAGGTCTTACTTACCCTGAGGCTTGGCGACGAGGCCCCCTGACAGGTCGTACTTACCCTGAGGCTCGGCGACGAGGCCCCCTGACAGGTCGTACTTGCCCTGAGGCTTGGCGACGAGGCCCCCTGACAGGTCGTACTTACCCTGAGACTTGGCGACGAGGCCCCCTGACAGGTCGTACTTACCCTGAGACTTGGCGACGAGGCCCCCTGACAGCTAGTACTTACCCTGAGGCTTGGCGACGAGGCCCCCTGACAGGTCGTACTTACCCTGAGGCTTGGCGACGAGGCCCCCTGACATGTCGTACTTAGCCTGAGGCTTGGCGACGAGGCCCCCTGACAGGTCGTACTTACCCTGAGGCTCGGCGACGAGGCCCCCTGACAGGTCGTACTTACCCTGAGGCTTGGCGACGAGGCCCCCTGACAGCTAGTACTTACCCTGAGGCTTGGCGACGAGGCCCCCTGACAGCTAGTACTTACCCTGAGGCTTGGCGACGAGGACCCCTGACATGTCGTACTTACCCTGAGGCTTGGCGACGAGGCCCCCTGACATGTCGTACTTACCCTGAGGCTTGGCGACGAGGCCCCCTGACAGGTCGTACTTACCCTGAGGCTTGGCGCCGAGGCCCCCTGACAGGTCGCACTTACCCTGAGGCTCGGCGACGAGGCCCCCTGACAGGTCGTACTTACCCTGAGGCTTGGCGACGAGGCCCCCTGACAGCTAGTACTTACCCTGAGGCTTGGCGACGAGGCCCCCTGACAGCTAGTACTTACCCTGAGGCTTGGCGACGAGGCCCCCTGACATGTCGTACTTACCCTGAGGCTTGGCGACGAGGCCCCCTGACAGGTCGTACTTACCCTGAGGCTCGGCGACGAGGCCCCCTGACAGGTCGTACTTACCCTGAGGCTCGGCGACGAGGCCCCCTGACAGGTCGTACTTGCCCTGAGGCTTGGCGACGAGGCCCCCTGACAGGTCGTACTTACCCTGAGACTTGGCGACGAGGCCCCCTGACAGGTCGTACTTACCCTGAGACTTGGCGACGAGGCCCCCTGACAGCTAGTACTTACCCTGAGGCTTGGCGACGAGGCCCCCTGACAGGTCGTACTTACCCTGAGGCTTGGCGACGAGGCCCCCTGACATGTCGTACTTAGCCTGAGGCTTGGCGACGAGGCCCCCTGACAGGTCGTACTTACCCTGAGGCTTTGCGCCGAGGCCCCCTGACAGGTCGCACTTACCCTGAGGCTCGGCGACGAGGCCCCCTGACAGGTCTTACTTACCTTGAGGCTTGGCGACGAGGCCCCCTGACAGCTAGTACTTACCCTGAGGCTTGGCGCCGAGGCCCCCTGACAGGTCGTACTTACCCTGAGGCTTGGCGACGAGGCCCCCTGACAGCTAGTACTTACCCTGAGGCTTGGCGACGAGGCCCCCTGACAGGTCGTACTTACCCTGAGGCTTGGCGACGAGGCCCCCTGACAGGTCGTACTTACCTTGAGGCTTGGCGACGAGGCCCCCTGACAGGTCGTACTTACCCTGAGGCTTGGCGACGAGGCCCCCTGACAGCTAGTACTTACCCTGAGGCTTGGCGACGAGGCCCCCTGACAGCTAGTACTTACCCTGAGGCTTGGCGACGAGGACCCCTGACATGTCGTACTTACCCTGAGGCTTGGCGACGAGGCCCCCTGACATGTCGTACTTACCCTGAGGCTTGGCGACGAGGCCCCCTGACAGGTCGTACTTACCCTGAGGCTTGGCGCCGAGGCCCCCTGACAGGTCGCACTTACCCTGAGGCTTGGCGACGAGGCCCCCTGACAGGTCGTACTTACCCTGAGGCTTGGCGACGAGGCCCCCTGACAGCTAGTACTTACCCTGAGGCTTGGCGACGAGGCCCCCTGACAGCTAGTACTTACCCTGAGGCTTGGCGACGAGGCCCCTTGACATGTCGTACTTACCCTGAGGCTTGGCGACGAGGCCCCCTGACAGGTCGTACTTACCCTGAGGCTCGGCGACGAGGCCCCCTGACAGGTCGTACTTACCCTGAGGCTTGGCGACGAGGCCCCTTGACAGGTCGTACTTACCCTGAGGCTCGGCGAGGAGGCCCCCTGACAGGTCGTACTTACCTTGAGGCTTGGCGACGAGGCCCCCTGACAGGTCGTACTTACCCTGAGGCTCGGCGACGAGGCCCCTGACAGGTCGTACTTACCCTGAGGCTTGGCGACGAGGCCCTCTGACAGGTCGTACTTACCCTGAGGCTTGGCGACGAGGCCCCCTGTCAGGTCGTACTTACCCTGAGACTTGGCGACGAAGCCCCCTGACAGGTCGTACTTACCCTGAGGCTTGGCGACGAGGCTCCCTGACAGGTCGTACTTACCTGAGGCTTGGCGACGAGGCCCCCTGACAGGTCGTACTTACCCTGAGGCTTGGCGACGAGGCCCCCTGACAGATCGTACTTACCCTGAGGCTCGGCGACGAGGCCCCCTGACAAGTCGTACTTACCCTGAGGCTCGGCGAGGAGGCCCCCTGACAGGTCGTACTTTCCTTGAGGCTTGGCGACGAGGCCCCCTGACAGGTCGTACTTACCCTGAGGCTTGGCGACGAGGCCCCCTGACAGGTCGTACTTACCCTGAGGCCTGGCGACGAAGCCCCCTGACAGGTCGTACTTACCCTGAGGCTTGGCTACGAGGCCCTCTGACAGGTCGTACTTACCCTGAGGCTTGGCGACGAGGCCCCCTGACAGCTAGTACTTACTCTGAGGTTTGGCGACGAGGCCCCCTGACAGGTCGTACTTACCCTGAGGCTTGGCGACGAGGCCCCCTGACAGGTCGTACTTACCCTGAGGCTCGGCGAGGAGGCCCCCTGACAGGTCGTACTTACCTTGAGGCTTGGCGACGAGGCCCCCTGACAGGTCGTACTTACCCTGAGGCTCGGCGACGAGGCCCCTGACAGGTCGTACTTACCCTGAGGCTTGGCGACGAGGCTCTCTGACAGGTCGTACTTACCCTGAGGCTTGGCGACGAGGCCCCCTGGCAGGTCGTACTTAACCTGAGGCTCGGCGACGAGGCCCCCTGACAGGTCGTACTTACCCTGAGGCTTGGCGACGAGGCCCCCTGTCAGGTCGTACTTACCCTGAGGCTTGGCGACGAAGCCCCCTGACAGGTCGTACTTACCCTGAGGCTTGGCGACGAGGCCCACTGACAGGTCGTACTTACCCTGAGGCTTGGCGACGAGGCCCCCTGACAGGTAGTACTTACCCTGAGGCTTGGCGACGAGGCCCCCTGACAGGTCGTACTTACCCTGAGGCTTGGCGACGAGGCCCCCTGACAGGTCGTACTTACCCTGAGGCTTGGCGACGAAGCCCCCTGACAGGTCGTACTTACCCTGAGGCTTGGCGACGAGGCCCCTGACAGGTCGTACTGACCTTGAGGCTTGGCGACGAGGCCCCCTCACAGGTCGTACTTACCCTGAGGCTTGGCTACGAGGCCCCCTGACAGGTCGTACTTACCCTGAGGCTTGGCTACGAGGCCCCCTGACAGGTCGTACTTACCCTGAGGCTTGGGGACGAGGCCCCCTGACAGGTCGTACTTACCCTGAGGCTTGGCTACGAGGCCCCCTGACAGGTCGTACTTACCCTGAGGCTCGGCGACGTGGCCCCCTGACAGGTCGTACTTACCCTGAGGCTTGGCGACGAGGCCCCCTGACAGGCCGTACTTACCCTGAGGCTTGGCTACGAGGCCCCATGGCAGGTCGTACTTACCCTGAGGCTTGGCGACGAGGCCTCCTGGCAGGTCGTACTTACCCTGAGGCTTGGCGACGAGGCCCCCTGACAGGTCGTACTTACACTGAGGCTTGGCGACGAAGCCCCCTGACAGGTCGTACTTACCTTGAGGCTTGGCGACGAGGCCCCCTGACAGGTCGTACTTACCCTGAGGCTTGGCGACGAAGCCCCCTGACAGGTCGTACTTACCCTGAGGCTTGGCGACGAGGCCCCCTGACAGGTCGTACTGACCCTGAGGCTTGGCGACGAGGCCCCCTGACAGGTCGTACTTACCCTGAGGCTTGGCTACGAGGCCCCCTGACAGGTCGTACTTACCCTGAGGCTTGGCGACGAGGCCCCTTGACAGGTCGTACTTACCATGAGGCTTGGCGACGAGGCCCCCTGACAGGTCGTACTTACCCTGAAGCTTGGCTACGAGGCCCCCTGACAGGTCGTACTTACCCTGAGGCTTGGCGACGAGGCCCCCTGACAGGTCGTACTTACCCTGAGGCTTGGCGACGAGGCCCCTTGACAGGTCGTACTTACCCTGAGGTTTGGCGACGAGGCCCCCTGACAGGTCGTACTTACCCTGAGGCTTGGCTACGAGGCCCCCTCACAGGTAGTACTTACCCTGAGGCTTGGCGACGAGGCCCCCTTGACAGGTCGTACTTACCCTGAGGCTTGGCGACGAGGCCCCTTGACAGGTCGTACTTACCCTGAGGCTTGGCTACGAGGCCCCCTGACAGGTCGTACTTACCCTGAGGCTTGGCTACGAGGCCCCCTGACAGGTCGTACTTACCCTGAGGCTTGGCGACGAGGCCCCCTGACAGGTCGTACTTACCCTGAGGCTTGGCGACGAGGCCCCCTGACAGGTCGTACTTACCCTGAGGCTTGGCGACGAGGCCCCCTGACAGGTCGTACTTACCCTGAAGCTTGGCGACGAGGCCCCCTGACAGGTCGTACTTACCCTGAGGCTTGGCGACGAGGCCCCCTGACAGGTCGTACTTACCCTGAGGCTTGGCGACGAGGCCCCCTGACAGGTCGTACTTACCTTGAGGCCTGGCGACGAGGCCCCCTGACAGGTCGTACTTACCCTGAGGCTTGGTGACGAGGCCCCCTGACAGGTCGTACTTACCCTGAGGCTTGGTGACGAGGCCCCCTGACAGGTCGTACTTACCCTGAGGCTTGGCGACGAGGCCCCCTGACAGGTAGTGGAGCGGTAGACGCAGCAGGTAGATGTATCCCCGGCGGTAGTTCCTCTTCATGACCCCGTAGACCAGGGGGTTGGCGCCCACCCCCATGTTAACCACCCGGGTCGACCAATACTGGGTCTGCGCACACACACCCGCCGGAACGCCGAACAAACAGAGGTTGAGCGACACCTGGGGGGGGGGGGAGGTTAAGGAGAAAACAACTGGAATAAGTATCATTAAGAGGGGATCTCGGAGGTCGAGTGCTGAGACCCCATGAACGTGAGACCATGGAGATATTAACTTCGACCATTGAGGTCCCATGGATTAGTGTACAAATTGGACATGTTGGCTAGAAGACGGTGTATGTTTTACTAACAACTTGATAAAAACATTTAATTTTAAAAAAGGCCTGTTTCTTTCACTTAAATAAGGACATGATTTGCTAAATTTTATTCATTAGGTGGCGCTAGTACCCGCAGATGCCCTTAACTACAGTCTCCTCGAAAGAGTGTGATTTATACTTAGACATTGTTGGTCTACTTTATTATGTACACACTTTGTTGAATAAACCCCTCCCTCCCTCCCTCCCTCCCTCCCACCCATAGAAATGGGGCACCCATGTGATGAAGAAGACAAAAACCACCACGGTACTCACCAAGTGGGGCACCCATGTGACGAGGAAGACAAGGCCCACGATGGTACTCACCAAGTGGGGCACCCATGTGACGAGGAAGACAAGGCCCACGATGGTACTCACCAAATGGGGCACCCATGTGACGAGGAAGACAAGGCCCACCACGGTACTCACCAAGTGGGGCACCCATGTGACGAGGAAGACAAGGCCCACGATGGTACTCACCAAGTGGGGCACCCATGTGACGAGGAAGACAAGGCATACGATGGTACTCACCAAGTGGGGCACCCATGTGATGAAGAAGACAAAAACCACCACGGTACTCACCAAGTGGGGCACCCATGTGACGAGGAAGACAAGGCCCACGATGGTACTCACCAAGTGGGGCACCCATGTGACGAGGAAGACAAGGCCCACGATGGTACTCACCAAATGGGGCACCCATGTGACGAGGAAGACAAGGCCCACCACGGTACTCACCAAGTGGGGCACCCATGTGACGAGGAAGACAAGGCCCACGATGGTACTCACCAAGTGGGGCACCCATGTGACGAGGAAGACAAGGCATACGATGGTACTCACCAAGTGGGGCACCCAGGTGACGAGGAAGACAAGGCCCACGATGGTACTCACCAAGTGGGGCACCCAGGTGACGAGGAAGACAAGGCCCACGATGGTACTCACCAAGTGGGGCACCCATGTGACGAGGAAGACAAGGCCCACGATGGTACTCACCAAGTGGGGCACCCATGTGACGAGGAAGACAAGGCCCACGATGGTACTCACCAAGTGGGGCACCCATATGACGAGGAAGACAAGGCCCACGATGGTACTCACCAAGTGGGGCACCCATGTGACGAGGAAGACAAGGCCCACGATGGTACTCACCAAGTGGGGCACCCATGTGACGAGGAAGACAAGGCCCACGATGGTACTCACCAAGTGGGGCACCCATGTGACGAGGAAGACAAGGCCCACGATGGTACTCACCAAGTGGGGCACCCATGTGACGAGGAAGACAAGGCCCACGATGGTACTCACCAAGTGGGGCACCCATGTGATGAGGAAGACAAGGCCCACGATGCCCATCATGTTGACGAATGTTCTCTCCAGGGTCAGGTCCTGACCGGGCAGAGGTTGCTTGCGCTTCAGGTGGACGACCAGGTGTGTCGTGCAGGTCACAGAGATCACCATGCCAACCTAAAGCCATGGTTATAGTTACATTTCTTATTGTTATCGTGAACTATAACCGTATATAATCTTTTCGCTATTACCTTATCGTATAGTTATATTTTCATTCCAGGATTTAATCTCCAATGAATTAGATTAGAGGCCGGAACACTAATTCCAATCTTGTCAGTAGCTCTTGGAAATGAAGAAAGTTGTGTGTAGCCTTGAAATGCTTTCTTTACAGCATTATTGGACATTGCCTCGGACACGTAAATGATGACTGCGTGATCGGGCAACATGGCAAAGTGATTATTATAATTATTATAATCAACCGCATTTGGTTATATGAGGTGTCCAGTACATGCCACTGTCGGTTGGCATGTTGGGCTGAGTAGGGGAAGGCCAGTGTTACCCATACGAAAATATCATATAGAAATTCTATAAAAAAAAATCTAAAGGTTTCTATCGAGTTTCCATAGAATTTCCATAGAATTTCCATAGAGTTTAAACAGTTTCCATAGAATTTCCATAGGGTTTCCATAGAGTTTCCATAGAGTTTCCATAGTTTCCATAGAATTTCCATAGAGTTTCCATAGATTTTCCATAGTTTCCATAGAGTTTCCATAGAACTTCCATGGAGTTTCCATGGAGTTTCCATAGAGTTTCCATAGCGTTTCCATAGAGCTTCCGGGGGGCTTCCCTATTGTAGTGATTAGCGCACTCGACCGCAGATCAATAGGTCTTGGGTTCGAATCCGGGCTCGGGCACATAATCTGGGGCATGTTTCATCCTTTCATCCTTCATCGTCCGAAGGTTCCTTCTGCCGATTTAGCCTTCATGTGCACAAAAGTGGCCTAAACATTTCATAGAATTTCCAAAGAAAGCGCACGTCGCGGCAGTGTATGGTACAGAGTTCAAGGTCGTCCTGGGTAAGTCCAACATCAGCACCGTCTTGGCTGAACGGCCGTTGGGCAGAACTAGTAGGGAGAAGTTGTCCGTGACAACCCCGGCCCACACGAGCTGAGGCCCTGGAGCTGTGGCTGAGCCGGGGTTGTCCGTGCCAACCCCGGCCAGTCGCTGTCAACCATTCGCTTACAAGAGTTACAGCACTACATTTGAATGAATATTACTTACTGACAATAATCAACATTGTTTCATGGGAAATACATCGTATAGGTTGGATGCATGAGCCTGGGCTGTTGTTATATAATTAGTCTGTGTTACGACAACTCCAGGTGGCTCTGATATGTAACCGGGGTTGTCCAGGGCAGGCCCGGCTCGAACCGAGGCTCGTGAGCTGTGGCTGGGGCTGGGGCTGGGGCTGGGGCTGGGGCTGGGGCTGGGGCTGGGGCTGGGGCTGGGGCTGGGGCTGGGGCTGGGGCTGGGGCCGGGGCCGGGGTTGGGGCTAAGGCTAGGGCTAGGGTTGGGCTGGGGCTGGGGCTGGGGCTGGGGCTGGGGCTGGGGCTGGGGCTGGGGCTGGGGCTGGGGCTGGGGCTGGGGCTGGGGCTGGGGCTGGGGCTGGGGCTGGGGCTGGGGCTGGGGCTGGGGCTGGGGCTGGGGCTGGGGCTGGGGCCGGATCTGGGGCCCGGGGTGGGGCTGTGGCTGTGGCCGGGGCTGGGGGTGCCCTGCTGATCTGGTAGTAGATATAGTGTCCTTCGTGGTAAAAACTGTTCATAATTGCAGGGGTCTATGGTTCGTGTATGTACCTTGTATGCGTAGATGCCAGTCATTTCCCAATGCAAATTGGAAATGGAAAAAGCATCACGTTGACTTATTTTAGTTCGCCTGTTTCAAACGGGTAATGGGAAAAGGACATGTCTTCCTATTTCCTTTCACCTGTAGCAAATGTGTATTGGGTTAAAAAGGTGCCTTTCACCCATTTCCTTTTGCAAAACGCATATGGAAAATGGAAAACACTTTCCTGTTTCTCATTGGAATGGTGTGATTGGCGCAGGGAGAGCGGACAAACAGGCCGGGTGAGGGTAGGGCGGGGGTGGGGTGGAGGTGACATGGGGATGGGGGGTGGAGGTGGCGGGGGGTGGGGTGGAGGTGGCGGGGGCATAGGGGGTGTAGAGTCGAGCGACAGCGGTGCGTCTACAGAGGCAGACCCCTGGGTGCCTGCCGCCAGGGGGGTAGGGGAGAGTCTACAGAGGTAGACCCCTGGGTGCCTGCCGCCAGGGGGGTGGGGGGAGAGTCTACAGAGGCAGACCCCTGGGTGCCTGCCGCCAGGGGGGTGGGGGGGAGAGTCTACAGAGGCAGACCCCTGGGTGCCTGCCGCCAGGGGGGTGGGGGGAGAGTCTACAGAGGCAGACCCCTGGGTGCCTGCCGCCAGGGGGGTGGGGGGAGAGTCTACAGAGGCAGACCCCTGGGTGCCTGCCGCCAGGTGGGTGGGGGGAGAGTCTACAGAGGCAGACCCCTGGGTGCCTGCCGCCAGGTGGGTGGGGGGAGAGTCTACAGAGGCAGACCCCTGGGTGCCTGCCGCACACCAGCAGGACTCCTGAGGCACTCTCAAAAAGCGAGTGACGTCACCTGTAAGGATTCACATGAAAGGCTGTGATTTATTCTTATTGTAAGATTAGACCGGTGGGACAAATAAGATTAATGTCATATATTTTCTGGCGATGAAAGACATTAGGTCACAATGAATACCTCTAGTTGCTTGATGTAAGTCAAAGGTCAAGGTCACGGGAATTTCTGAAATTCGCTTAACCATTGAAAGACACGACCAAAAATCGGGAAGATCGCTATGACGTTCACAGTTTTCATTTAATCAAGCTGCCAATTATTTCAAGTATTGGTCCATAAGTAACTTATATCACGTCTTTAAATTTAGCAAATCGCGCCTATAGTTTTTCTACAAAAAATTCCCAAACTTTAACATGGGACCATAAGAGAGCATTTTGGCGGGAAATGGTCTCCTCAATTTCGCATGAAAGGGACAAGTCAGACAAACAGCACTTTGCGTGAGACATAACATTAATACTTGGGCGCGAATGACGTTTTGAACTTTGGAAGGTCATAACTCGGTTAATATTTGAGCTAGCGA
The DNA here is from genome assembly GCA_964019135.1 of Arenicola marina. NCBI lineage: Eukaryota > Metazoa > Annelida > Polychaeta > Arenicolidae > Arenicola > Arenicola marina. Next base: position 42,503,245 of record OZ025257.1, on the reverse strand, counting down.
GCCCAGATGTGGCATGAAGCGACTAGTGGTAAATCACTATAGATTTGTCCTAGGACGCTTAGTTTGGCTCGCTTGCGAGAGGTGCCCCCCACTTTGCCGAAGCTCTCAACGGCGATATCGACAGGCGATGCTTCGGGTTGCGATGGCCGCCGTTCGCTTAATAGCGACGCCAGAGGGTATATCACGCTTAGTTTCGCCACTAGAGGGCTCCGTAATTCGGCAATGCTGAGTCTGAGGACAGGGATTAGGGCGTGACCAAGCACACGTAGAATTTCGGGATTTGGACCATTTACTCGAAATGGCGCCCTCTATCTGGGAAAATAGCCCGCGTTGAACAGCAGCCGTTAGATTGTGCTCATCCAGCATCCGGATCTTAGGGGTCCAATTTGGGCTTTCGGAGAGCAATTTGGGCCCAATACATCTGTCAGTGGGCAATTTGGGCTCGAACGCCTTCAGATATCGCCTTCCAAATTCATCAAGGGTTGCGGAATGGCCATCGTCAGGCTAAGCTCGTATATAGGCGATGTAGGTCAAAGGTTATGGTCCCATAATTTTTGTTTAAAAAACAGCCCACAGAGCTCTATGTAGCCACGATATACGCAGCACAACGAATGGGCGACATGTCAGGCGTACAACTCGTAGCGACCGGCGATGGATCTTACCATGGTCGCATTAGTCCCCAAAACCCAATTTCCGTCTCTTCTTAACCTATGCTTGACAGATCTCGTCTTTTCATTGAGAACTGAAGAGAATATTGTGTAATGCCCCCTCCGCATGCCCCCCCCCCTTCCACCATTATCTCACTCCTCGTCCTTTGCTTCGCGGCCTGTGGGTACAAGTAATGCTGAGCTAGCTATGTTTGTGGCTGCCAGATTAGCGCGGACAAGTGAGAGTGACAGAAAGCGAGACAAGGCCACACACACAACTGCCGAGAGGTACGTCGAAACGAAACTGGAGACGGTAGCACTGTCACCAATGACGTGAAAAACCGCGACGCCGTCAGGCAACGCTGGAATGACTTCTGAGCAAGAGGGGTGGGGGGAGCCTGGGGGTGGAGAGGGGATGGACGCTAGGCCGGGGGAGTAGAGACAAACCCACGAACATGCACAGAACTGTTTTTTTGTTTAAGAATTACTTTTTCATTTTGTGAGGTGGGTTCATTCTAGCCCTGGTACATGCCTCTCTGACGCCCGTAAACGGAGCAAGGGTGAGAGCCGCTCACCAAGCCTGAAAGTCGCGGACCGGTGGCTCAAGTTGAAAGTCGTAACAGAATAAATATCCAGCGCCTACCCGTCCAATTGCTCCATTAGGTTCCTGAAGCTTTGATGACTTTCGTCGGACAGTCATTTCTTTGGTCGGTAGTGTATTTTCTTGTAATCCGGGCGATTTGTGTCCTCTTTCGCTTCGTTTTCCATGCTCCGCCGCTCGCCGGAAGTAAACAAACTTAGCGTGAGCACTCGCTGCCAGGCGGCGTTTGTTGACGTCCGGCGAATGGCGGAGCATTCAAAACGAAGCGAGAGGTGACAAAAATCGCCCGAATTACAAGAAAATACACTACTGACCAAAGAAATGAGTGTCCGACGAAAGTCATAGAAGCTTCAGCAATATAGTGGAGCACATTGACGGGTAGGCACTGCATATTTATTTTTAAGAACTTTCAACTTGAGCCACCGGTCCGCGATTTCTAATTTTCGGCCGTGTCAGCGGCATGGCTCTCACCCTTGCTCCGTTTACGGGCGTGGTTAGAGAGGCATGTACCAGGGCTAGGTTCATTCGGTCACAACAATGGGGGGGCTCAGGGTGCCCTACCTGAGGCGTGGACCCCCCCCTGTAGCAAATCTTCAGTGGACCCCCCCCCCCTCTAGCAAGTCTTCAGTGGACCCCCCCCCCTGTAGCAGTCTTCAGTGGATCCCCCCCCTCTTTGAGCAATAATGCTACGCGGACCCCCCATCCCCCGCTTGCAAGTATGAATACTCCCCCCCCCCCCATTTCAAACTCCATCATCCGCCCCTGGCAACCGTCATCCGCCACTGGCAACCGACATCGGGCGCCTGGCAACCGTCATCGGGCGCCTGGCAACCGTCATCGGGCGCCTGGCAACCGTCATCAGGCGCCTGGCAATCGTCATCGGGCGCCTAGCAACCGTCATCGGGCGCAACTTATGTCAGGGTCTCTGGTGAGAGTCACAACATCATGTCACAAGTCTGAAGTTATGAGAGGAATACATTTGAACGATACAGATCCCAGACCGCCTGTTCATCAAAATAAATGTGAATCTTGAATCTTAAATTAGACCGTGTATAATCATATCCTTTCATTTGTTGGTTTTAATAATATTTATTTAACGAGGATACCCAGAATAGCATACGCTAGGAACATGGGGCTTCCTCAAAAAAATGAAAAGCAATATGTTACAATGTAGAACAAGATATGCAGTAGTACAATGGTACAATGGCGAGGCAAGTTTGATCACATATAACGGCACATGAAAAGAGACAGGAAGAGGGAAAGGGATAGACTTAAAGGCTTACTCCAGACAGATTATTGATATCTGAAACGATGTGTAGATGAAACAAATGTCGATATGGCGTCAATAATACTAGAGTTTTCAGTGGGACGCTCGTGGCCGTAGAGGAATAAATGTACAATATCTTTTCGATTGAGGTCATGAGTTATTCTAATAAGACTGCCGATTAAATATTCTCTTTCGCGGTTATAATTAGGACAGTCTTTTGGTGCGCCTGCTCAATAACGTCTGACAAATCTCGTACGAACTCACGAACGTGTCGAGTTTCGGGTCTATAACATATACACAACAAGATCCTTACAGACTTGAGATGGAGTTCAAAACACATGATTTCACTGTCACTTGGTTCAATATCGGCTAAGCGGCTGCAGTTTACGGACGAGTTAACACAGGTTAGTAGTCCACCGTGTTGGTCGTTCACGCGGTCTCTACGAAACAGGCAATATGAGGGGACTCCTAAACAACTGTCGGCAGTACTGTTACTAAGCCATGATTCTGATACTGATAATATGTCAAACTCGTTTGCGGACATGTCAGCCATGAGGTAGTAAAATTTAGTCACACTGTTGTGTGCGCGTGCGTCAGCTGCAGCCATTTCCTTTCATTTGTTTAACCGCACGCACCACTACCACCTAACCCCCCATTACCTTGGGGGGGGGGGTACTCACCAGTAGGAAGGTCATGGAGGGGCACTCACCAGTAGGAAGGTCATGGGGGGTACTCACCAGTAGAAAGGTCATGGGGGAGGGGGGTACTCACCAGTAGGAAGGTCATGCTGATGGCCACGTAGAGGTCAGGCACGACACTGACCAGGCGGCCGTCCTGCCAGTAGAGGTGAGCCACGGCGCAGTACCAGCCGGGCTTCAGCTGAACCTGGTAGAAGAAGAGGGGAATGGCGCCGAGCAGCAGACAGAAGAGGCCCAGGGCGGCCGTCACCAGCTTCATCTGCAGCGTGGTGATGGCCTTGTTGTGGTAGAAGGGCCGCACGATGGCGAGCCATCGCTCGACGCTCATCAGCACGATGATGGCGAAGGTGGTGTATAGATACCAGACCGTGGCGACCGCGTGCAGCTGGCAGAAGGCCAGGGAGGAGGGCCAGCGACCCCGGGCCTCGGCCACGATGGAGGGCGTGAAGACCACGAGGCACGTCAGGAAGTCGTTGAGGGCCAGTCCGCCCACCAGGACATCCGGCAGACTGTTCCGGTACAACAGGCGGCGGGAGACGATGACGCAGGTGAGGAAGTTACCTGTGTAGGCCAGAGGCACCAAGATCCCGTAGTACACGAGGCGGAAGGGCCACGGGGGTTGGATGTCCCACAGCGGCCCCGCCAAGGTCGTCTCCAAGGTTAGATTGTGCCGAGACTCCATCTGGTCCTCTTCCAGCGCCATTCGCAGCACCCTCGTTGGATGTGGATTCAGTCGCTATGGCATCAGGGGTGATTGTATCCTCGCGCGGCCCTCCGCACCATTGTCACTGCCCCACTGGCTGGGGTACCCTGCGGCCTTTATACGGCCCGGGTTTCCAGGCGAAGTCCTGCCCCCGCCCCCCCCCCCCCCTTGGCCCGCCGGCCTAACCTCCGCCCCCTGCTCTACCTCCTGCCAGCCATTCTTTCTCTCCCTCCTTCTCTCCCCTCCCCCCCCCCCCCCATTCCTGGTCCTCCTGCTCCCTCTCCTCTGCCTCCTCCTCCGTCCCCCTCCACCTCCCAGGCCAGACCCCAAGCCAGACCCCAGCCCAGGACCCAAGTCCAGGTCCCCAGGTCAGAACCCAGGCCAGGTCCCCAGGCCAGGTCCCCAGGCCAGGTTCCCAGGCCAGGTCCCCAGGCCCAGGTCCCCAGGTCAGGACCCAGGCCCAGGTCCCCAGGCCAGGTCCCCAGGCCAGGTCCCCAGCCCAGGTCCCCAGGCCAGGTCCCCAGGCCCAGGTCCCCAGACCCAGGTCCCCAGGTCAGGTCCCCAGGCCAGGTCCCCAGCCCAGGTCCCCAGGCCAGGTCCCCAGGCCCAGGTCCCCAGGCCAGGTCCCCAGGTCAGGTCCCCAGGCCAGGTCCCCAGGCCAGGTCCCCAGCTCAGGTCCCTAGGCCAGGTCCCCAGGCCCAGGCACACAACACGGATGATCATGTGACTGCGGTGTAATCCAGTTGGCCTCAAGAGTCCTTGACAATTACAATCGTGCGCTTTCCACAACAAATATATCAGTATATCAAAAAAGTCTTATTAATCAATCACGCCCTCGTTGCGTAACGCTTGGACGTTACTTAATGGAGATTACATGACGTCACGACTGTCGGCCAATGAGCGTTAAGCTTGGTGAGCCGAGCAGACGACCAATGCAGCCCCCCCCCACCCCACCAGCGTGCACCGATGCTGTCTCGATCCCGCTGGCACCTGCAGCACCCAGGGGAGTACACACGGGGAGTGGGTGGGGCATTGGGGGGGGGGGGAGACACGGGGAGGGGGGCGATTTGTTGTTGACAAAATGTTAATTGCCATAGGCAAAGCAGTACACGTACAATAACATAGCTGTTGATACATGAATAAATGTACATAGCACTACCAATTAACGACGACAACACGGTGTACACACTGTGATGTATGTGACATTTACATAGCACTACCAATTAGCGACGACAACACGGTGTACACACTGTGATGTATGTGACATTTACATAGCACTAACAATTAACGACGACAACACGGTGTACACATTGTGATGTGTGTGACATTTACATAGCACAACCAATTAACGACGACAACACGGTGTACACATTGTGATGTATGTGACATTTACATAGCACAACCAATTAACGACGACAACACGGTGTACACACTGTGATGTATGTGACATTTACATAGCACTACCAATTAACGACGACAACACGGTGTACACATTGTGATGTATGTGACATTTACATAGCACTACCAATTAACGACGACAACACGGTGTACACATTGTGATGTATGTGACATTTACATAGCACTACCAATTAATGACGACAACACGGTGTACACATTGTGATGTATGTGACATTTACATAGCACTAACAATTAACGACGACAACACGGTGTACACACTGTGATGTATGTGACATTTACATAGCACTACCAATTAACGACGACAACACGGTGTACACATTGTGATGTATGTGACATTTACATAGCACTACCAATTAACGACAACACGGTGTACACATTGTGATGTATGTGACATTTACATAGCACTAACAATTAACGACGACAACACGGTGTACACATTGTGATGTATGTGACATTTACATAGCACTACCAATTAACGACGGCAACACGGTGTACACATTGTGATGTATGTGACATTTACATAGCACCAACAATAACGACGACAACACGGTGTACACATTGTGATGTATGTGACATTTACATAGCACCAACAATTAACGACGACAACACGGTGTACACATTGTGATGTATGTGACATTTACATAGCACTAACAATAACGACGACAACACGGTGTACACATTGTGATGTATGTGACATTTACATAGCACTACCAATTAACGACGGCAACACGGTGTACACATTGTGATGTATGTGACATTTACATAGCACCAACAATTAACGACGACAACACGGTGTACACATTGTGATGTATGTGACATTTACATAGCACTACCAATTAACGACGACAACACGGTGTACACATTGTGATGTATGTGACATTTACATAGCACTACCAATTAACGACAACACGGTGTACACATTGTGATGTATGTGACATTTACATAGCACTAACAATTAACGACGACAACACGGTGTACACATTGTGATGTGTGTGACATTTACATAGCACTACCAATTAACGACAACACGGTGTACACACTGTGATGTATGTGACATTTACATAGCACTACCAATTAACGACGACAACACGGTGTACACATTGTGATGTGTGTGACATTTACATAGCACTACCAATTAATGACGACAACACGGTGTACACATTGTGATGTATGTGACGCTGCTTGAGAAGTTTTCTTGAAAAGAGGCACCTGTTTGGCCATTTTCACTTAACTCGTGTACGTCTATTAAGCTTTTCAATTTTCCATAAATATAGCGCAGAGCACACGTAACATTACCATAATTTTTCAGTTCGTCTCTTTGCAGGCATACTACATATATAAAGTGGCTTACACTACTTATTAACGTAGTTTCATTGCTAGTATTGGCATTAGCTAGCACCTTTTCTATTGTGATAGTAGCCCCAGAGGAGATCTCTACCATTGAACATAGTTTTTTAGCATATTCACACAAGAATAGCAGATGCGGAATGTCATGTACCGCGTTACACAACAGACACTGATCTGATTCTCGTATTCGCCATCGTTTGAAATGTTTCATGCATGGTAGTAAATCATGCAACATTTTATAATTAAAGTGTGCAATTGTCAAATTAGGTACGTCTTTAACTGTCCTGGCATCGAGAAGATTCATATCTATAACATTCATATCACATTGATTTAATATATTCATCCGGGTATTTGCCTTTGTATGCTTGCTAATCTGTTGAAAATGGTGGTAGCTTTTCGCTTGAATGCCATTTTCTTAGCAACCAATCCAGACATTTTCCCCAGCCATATAACTTTTCACCAGATGCATAAACGGTTTAAGAGCTTTGCGAAGTAACGTTATGTGATGAAATATATTTTGTCTGTTTTGCCATTTTTAAAACATGTCACCAACCTTATTCAACCGCATTCAATCATAGATCTAAAAAACAAATGTTCCTCCGGTCACATTATTTCGGTAAACTATGTGTTGATCTCCCCAACGATTTGCCTTGAAGAAACTCACCGTATCTGTAGGCTTATCCTGGAGATATGACTTGAAGAGACTCAACATATCTGTAGGCTTATCCTGGAGATATGACTTGAAGAGACTCACCATGTAGGCTTATCCTGGAGATATGACTTGAAGAGACTCACCGTATCTGTAGGCTTATCCTGGAGATATGCCTTTGCATATGCATGGGCCACTTCTGGATAGAATGGAGGTTGCTCTTTGAATAATGGCAGCAGCTCCCTCTCTGTGAGTTGCCCCAGGGATATTACCCTTTCTAACACGTATTTTGACAGGATATTCCATGACGCACTTATCTGTCGTGTCAGTGTTCGTGCCATCCAACATGCGTTCAATGACAGCAATATATTCCGGGTGTAGCATTCCTAGGCCCCCTCTTGTACAGGTGCAATCAGCACATTTGCTTTAATACGGTCCTTCCCACTCCATGTAAAACCAGCACAGATGATGGACATATGGTAAGAGGCTAAGGAGGGGGTTGGAGGGGACAAGGACTTTTGCCGGTAATTACTGTTACATAATTTCCTGCATATGTTTAAATCTGAATACCACTCTAATTCATGGCAGCACTTATCAGATTATGGCAAAGCGGTTGCGTTATTGTGTTTTGAAACGTTTCTACTCTGGATGGTTGTATAGAAATCTGTAGTTTAAATGCACGTGGGCTGGGTTCCCCTCTGAAACGTGCAGATGTAATGAGTTGGTTGCAAGAGAAATTTTTTTCAATTTGTTGTCTTCAGGATGTGCATTTTGATAAGGTAACGCAAACTAAATTAGAGGATGAGTATAATGCTACATTCTTCATAAACTCGCCATCGTCCCGTTCACGTGGAGTTGCCATAATATTAAAGAAACAATTTGAGTATATTGTACATAATGTTTATAGAGATGAAGATGGCAACGTGTTGATATTGGATATAACTATGTGTAACAATAGATTAACTCTTGGTTGTATTTATGGACCGAACAAAGATAGGCCTGAGTTTTATGAGAACCTGAAATGTAGAATTAACTCGTTTGAAAATTCTAGTGCAATAATATGTGGTGACTGGAATTTGGTCTTATCACAAGAGAAGGATACAACCGGATATAAAAATGAGAACAATGTTAAAGCGCGAACGGTTTTACTAAATATGATGGAGGAGTTGGAGTTGTTTGATTACTGGCGTGTCTGCCACCCGACAATGCGGAGGTTCACTTGGACCAACCAACAAAGGAAATCACAACGAGCGAGGTTAGACTTCTTTTTGACCTCAAGCGATATTAACTCCATGTTGAGGGGAACCTCTATTATTTCAGGCTACAGAACTGATCATTCTTTGGTAGTCATAAAGGTTGACTTTTGTTTAGCACCCAGGGGTAAAGGCTACTGGAAATTTAATAATTCTTTACTGAAAGACCTAGAATATTGTAAATTGGTAAGGGAATGGGTCAAGGAAACAGTAGATTTTTATCACAATGAACTGGATGACCAACTGTTGTTTGAAATGATTAAACTGGAGATTCGAGGTCGTACTATCAGTTACTGTAGTTATAAAAAGAACCTTTCGCTAAAAAGAGAATCTATTCTAGAAACCCAAATCAATCAAATAGAGTCTGCAAGTAACCAAACTGATTTATTATCGTTGGAGGAACTAAAATTCGATCTGGAGCAACTTAGGCTAGCTAAGGCGAGGGGAAATATTATGCGGTCCAGGGTTAAATGGTATGAAGAGGGTGAGAAAGCCAGCCAGTATTTTTGTAGTTTAGAGAAGCGGAATTATATAAGTAAGTTAATAAACAGATTAGTAGTGGATGGGGTAGAAGTAAATACACCGAAGGAAGTTTTGATAGAACTTAGAAAATATTATGAGACACTGTATTCGAATGCCGATGATCAGAGGCAAGAGTCTTTATTTGATACGTTTTTACAATCGGCTAACGTTAAAAAGTTAACTGATCAACAATGTGAGCTTTGTGAAGGCAATATTACAATACAAGAAATAAAGCTGATTGTTAAAAATATGAAAAATAATAAAACCCCGGGCAGCGATGGTTTCCCCATCGACTTTTACAAAGTATTTTGGAGGGAATTAGGGGCCTATCTGTGTCGCAGTCTTGAACATGCTTTTTGTGTAGAGGAGTTGTCTATTAGTTGGAGGCAAGGGGTAATCACGTGTTTACCTAAAGGGGATAAACCCAAGGAATTTTTAAAAAATTGGCGACCTATATCTCTACTAAATGTGGATTTCAAGATTCTGACAGGGGTTTTAGCACATAGAATGAAACAAGTTTTACCTGACATAATTAGCAGTGACCAGAAGGGTTTTTTAAAGGGGCGATTTATAGGTGAAAACACACGGTTAGTCTATGATATGATGCACTATATGGTAAATAATAACAGGACTGGCATGTTACTTTTAATAGACTTTGAAAAGGCATTTGATACGTTAAGTTGGAGATATATTAACCGAGTTTTTGAAGCATACGGTTTCGGTCCATCGTTTATTAAATGGTTTAATTTGATATATAAACAGCCTAGTAGTTGCGTAATAAACAATGGCAACTTTTCAGAAAGGTTTACTCTAGAGAGAGGTTGCAGACAAGGTGACCCCTTGTCACCATACATCTTTATTCTAGCTATAGAACCACTTGCTATGTATTTGAAAAACGACTCTTCAGTAAAAGGTATTGTAATTAAATGTACACAGTTTCTTATAGGTCAGTACGCGGATGATACATTCTTGATGTTGGACGGAAGCGAAAAGTCAGTAAGACGAGTGTTAAAAATTATGGAGTTGTTTTATAGGGTGTCTGGCTTGCGTATGAATATTGATAAAACAAAAGCGGTATGGTTTGGAAAAAAACGGGTTGTTAATTTCTGTAAAGATATAGCACTGGACTGGGCTGATGAATTTACATTGTTGGGTATTAAATTTACACTAGATTTGGATAGAATTATATCATTAAACTACGACAGTAAACTAGTAGAATTCAGTAGAATATTACAAGCATATGGCAAGCGAAACCTGTCACTCAGGGGAAGGGTGATGGTAGTAAAGTCTTTAGCGTTACCTAAGCTGGTGCATGTTATATCGGCCTTACCCACGCCGGGACAGGCGTATATGGACAAGTTCACCAGTGCAATCCGCAATTACATTTGGAAAGGTAGAAAATCCAAAGTTTCGATGAATCAGATTTGCCAGTCCATTGAAGCTGGAGGTGTAGGTAACACTCATGTTCCGTCATTCTTTAAAGCGCTTAAGCTTGCATGGATTCCACGCCTTATAAATACTTCTGGGACGTGGCAACAACATTTTCAAGATATCATTTGTGAGGAAAAAAAGTTGTTGTGGGAGCTAGATCCTCGATCGTTAGTACCATATTGTAAAGTTCGAAATCCTTTTTGGGCCGAGGTCGTGAAAGCCTGGTATTTCTATCTGAAAACCCAAAGTGTAGATTCTAGTTACGACGTATATAGGTATCCAATTTGGAACACGTATTTTCTAACCAACCAAAACGTAATTTCCAGGAAAAAAGAGTTCATAAACAAAGGGCTGTGTTATTTTAAGGATTTACTTAATGATAACGGAGATCTACTTGGATGGGTAGAATTTAAGGAGCGCTACAATACAAGTATAAATTTTGCTGACTTTTATAGCCTTATGCATTGTCTTCCAAGAGAGTGGAAGCAGACATGTAGCACATATCAAGAAATTGCGGTAAATTTTGAAAATACTTGTTTGGAGAAGGTATCCCGAGAGAAACGAACATGTCATTATATCTATAATAATCTTGTCAAGTGTCTTAAGGTTAATAAACGCAATGAAACTAAATGGGAAGGAGAACTTCGATGTACCATCTCAGCCCCTGAATGGAAATGTTTTTATAAATTGCCGTACATAGCTACTATTGATGAGCGATTAAGGAGCTTTCAATTTGACATATTGCATCATACTACCGCCACAAATGTATATCTTAAGACCTGCAAGATACGAGAGAATGACAATTGTTCGTTTTGTCGCACAGACCCGGAAACTATAATGCATCTTTTTTGCGAGTGTCCCTATATAAAGCAACTTTGGGTAACATTGGTCACATGGTTGGAACAGTACATTGAAATTAACATTGTTAATTTGTTTTCAAAGAAAATAATCTTGCTTGGAATCTCTAAGAATAAATATGGCAATCGTTTCAACCATATACTATTGATCATTAAAAGATATATATATGGTAGTAAATGGAAAGGTAGTAAGCCGTCTTTTTAAGGGTGTAAAAATGCAATCAAGTTTTACTATCAAATAGAAAAATATATTTCGCATGATAAAGGCGGGTACAGTTTAATGATTTTCGATAACAAATGGAGTCCTCTGCGACATGCCCTCGATTGCCAGTAAACTACGGTAGAGACATTATTTTTGTTTACTATGAAACCACCGCTACGTTTTGGTTATTATGTAATGTGTTTGTGCTGCCTATGAAATAAAAAGAAATAAAAAAAAAATTTCCTAATATAATTTTTTCGCTTTTTGGAAATATAAATTGATGTGTGAGCAGGTTTAATTAAGAATATCTATTACTTCAGCTGGTATTGAAGTGTGGACAATTGTTCGGGGGAAAATACACATAATCCAGAGTGCACAATCTCTACTGACGTTAGAGGAGAACTGCCCTGAAGTCTCGTGCCGGGTTACGTGGCCCTCCTCGCGACCACGTGGACGTGGGAGGCTGCGCGCTGGTCGGCCAGTAAGAGTTAATTATCCGCCCAGGCGTCCATGAGTCGCTCTCCTGCACCTGAGACCCCCGGCCACCGCTAGGGGCGCCCTGAAAGCCATCGGCGACGTGATTGCACGGTGTGACAGCTAAAGAGGTCGGCGCGCAGCTGTCCAGGGTCGAGTTTTATAAGCCTGGCCATTACCGTCACGTCATTCAATCAGCAACGTTATGAAACGGCGCAAGTAGGAATTAAGTGAAGGTGACTGTTACATCTACGGGGACGCACCAACAACATCATTTATTCAACATTCTGTCACATGGACACGGGACGCTACACGGAAGAACACGCCCAGGCGTCCCTTGTTCCATGGTCGTTATGGGCAATGGCGCCCCTTGTTACATGGTCGCTATGGGCACTGGCGTCCCTTGTTACATGGTCGCTATGGGCAATGGCGCCCCTTGTTACATGGTCGCTATGGGCACTGGCGTCCCTTGTTACATGGTCGCTATAGGCACTGGCGTCCCTTGTTACATGGTCGCTATGGGCACTGGCGTCCCTTGTTCCATGGTCGCTATGGGCACTGGCGCCCCTTGTTCCATGGTCGCTATGGGCACTGGCGCCCCTTGTTACATGGTCGCTATAGGCACTGGCGTCCCTTGTTACATGGTCGCTATAGGCACTGGCGTCCCTTGTTACATGGTCGCTATGGGCACTGGCGTCCCTTGTTACATGGTCGCTATGGGCAATGGCGCCCCTTGTTACATGGTCGCTATAGGCACTGGCGTTCCTTGTTACATGGTCGCTATGGGCACTGGCGTCCCTTGTTCCATGGTCGCTATGGGCAATGGCGCCCCTCGTTCCATGGTTGCTATGGGCAATGGCGCCCCTTTTTACATGGTCGCTATGGGCACTGGCGTCCTTTGTTCCATGGTTGCTATGGGCAATGGCGCCCCTTGTTACATGGTCGCTATGGGCACTGGCGTCCCTTGTTACATGGTCGCTATAGGCACTGGCGTCCCTTGTTACATGGTCGCTATGGGCACTGGCGTCCCTTGTTACATTGTCGCTATAGGCACTGGCGTCCCTTGTTACATGGTCGCTATGGGCACTGGCGTCCCTTGTTACATGGTCGCTATGGGCAATGGCGCCCCTTGTTACATGGTCGCTATGGGCACTGGCGTCCCTTGTTACATGGTCGCTATAGGCACTGGCGTCCCTTGTTACATGGTCGCTATGGGCACTGGCGCCCCTTGTTACATGGTCGCTATGGGCACTGGCGCCCCTTGTTACATGGTCGCTATAGGCACTGGCGTCCCTTGTTACAGGGTCGCTATGGGCACTGGCGTCCCTTGTTCCATGGTCGCTATGGGAAATGGCGCCCCTTGTTACATGGTCGCTATGGGCACTGGCGTCCCTTGTTACATGGTCGCTATAGGCACTGGCGTCCCTTGTTACATGGTCGCTATGGGCACTGGCGTCCCTTGTTACATGGTCGCTATGGGCACTGGCGTCCCTTGTTACATGGTCGCTATGGGCACTGGCGTCCCTTGTTACATGGTCGCTATAGGCACTGGCGTCCCTTGTTACATGGTCGCTATAGGCACTGGCGTCCATTGTTACATAGGCGCTATGGGCACTGGCGTCCCTTGCTACATAGTCGCTATGGGCACTGGCGTCCCTTGCTACATAGTCGCTATGGGCACTGGCGTCCCTTGTTATATGGTTGCTATGGGCACGGGCGTCCCTTGTTACATGGTTGCTATGGCCACTGGCGTCCCTTGCTACAACATGCTCTTTATGGACACTGGCGTCCCTTGTTACAACATGGTCTTAATGGGCACTGGCGTCCCTCGGTACAACATGGTCTTTATGGACACTGGCGTCCCTTGTTACAACATGGTCTTAATGGGCACTGGCGTCCCTCGGTACAACATGGTCTTTATGGACACTGGCGTCCCTCGTTACAACATGGTTTTAAGGACACTGGCGTCCCTTGTTACAACATGGTTTTAAGGACACTGACGTCCCTTGTTACAACATGGTCTTTATGGGCACTGGCGTCCCTTGTTACAACATGGTCTTAATGGACACTGGCGTCCCTCGTTACAACATGGTCTTTATGGGCACTGGCGTCCCTCATTACAACATGGTCTTTATGGGCACTGGCGTCCATTGTTACAACATGATCTTTAAGGACACAGGCGTCCCTTGTTACAACATGTTATTTAAGGACACTGGCGTCCCTTGTTACAACATGTTATTTAAGGACACTGGCGTCCATTGTTACAACATGATCTTTAAGGACACAGGCGTCCCTTGTTACAACATGTTATTTAAGGACACTGGCGTCCCTTGTTACAACATGGTCTTTATGGGCACTGGCGTCCCTCGGTACCACATGGTCTTAATGGGCACAGGCGTCCCTTGTTACAACATGTTATTTAAGGACACTGGCGTCCCTTGTTACAACATGGTCTTAATGGGCACTGGCGTCCCTTGTTATGGACACATATGAATAGCGAGGGACTAATTACCCTCCCTTGATTCAGGTATGTTTTGTATTTACAGCGGTTCCGCGGTGAAGCTTTGTATATACCATTGTTCGATATCCTTCCAGCCCTGGGGCCTGCTCATTATAATCCTAGCGCCGCTCCACACTCCGAGCTTAGCCCCGGCCTAGCGCGAGTCTGTTCTGTTGGGCGCTGGCAGCCCACGTGGTTGGTCGGCTCTCCTTATGTCCCTGGGATATGGTGAAGGCCTCCCCTAGACCACTCCACAGGTCTGTGCCTCAGTCGTTAGGAGTGTCAGGGGTCTGTAACAATAATAAGGGCGAACAGAAGTTGCAGAAATAGCGCAAGGAAGTCCGTTCCTTATGTGTGCACAGAGGGGTATTGTTCCTTAAACAGTGCGCTTCTCATTCAGCATATAATGGTTACGTGTAGACTCAGTCTCACATAATGGGATTTAATTGAGAATTTTTTTGACGATGCACGGTGACCCTGGCTATAAGAATAATGGGGACCCTGGCTAAAAGAATAATGGGGACCCTGGCTATGAGAATAATGGGGACCCTGGCTATGAGAATAATGGGGACCCTGGCTATGAGAATAATGGGGACCCTGGCTATGAGAATAATGGGGACCCTGGCTAAGAGAGTAATGGGGACCCTGGCTATGAGAATAATGGGGACATTGGCTATGATAATAATGGGGACCCTGGCTATGAGAATAATGGGGACACTGGCTATGAGAATAATGGGAACCCTGGCTATGAGAATAATGGGAACCCTGGCTATGAGAATAATGGGGACCCTGGCTATGAGAATAATGGGGACCCTGGCTATGAGAATAATGGGGACCCTGGCTATGAGAATAATGGGGACCCTGGCTATGAGAATAATGGGGACCCTTGCTATAAGAATAATGGGGACCCTGGCTATGAGAATAATGGGGACCCTGGCTATGAGAATAATGGGGACCCTGGCTATGAGAATAATGGAGACACTGGCTATGAGAATAATGGGGACCCTGGCTATGAGAATAATGGGGACCCTGGCTATGAGAATAATGGGGACCCTGGCTATGAGAATAATGGGGACCCTGGCTATGAGAATAATGGGGACCCTGGCTATAAGAATAATGGGGACCCTGGCTAAAAGAATAATGGGGACCCTGGCTATGAGAATAATGGGGACCCTGGCTATGAGAATAATGGGGACCCTGGCTATGAGAATAATGGGGACCCTGGCTATAAGAATAATGGGGACCCTGGCTATAAGAATAATGGGGACCCTGGCTATAAGAATAATGGGGACCCTGGCTATGAGAATAATGGGGACCCTGGCTATGAGAATAATGGGGACCCTGGCTATGAGAATAATGGGGACCCTGGCTATGAGAATAATGGGGACCCTGGCTATGAGAATAATGGGGACCCTGGCTATGAGAATAATGGGGACCCTGGCTAAGAGAGTAATGGGGACCCTGACTATGAGAATAATGGGGACATTGGCTATGATAATAATGGGGACCCTGGCTATGAGAATAATGGGGACCCTGGCTATGAGAATAATGGGGACACTGGCTATGAGAATAATGGGAACCCTGGCTATGAGAATAATGGGGACCCTGGCTATGAGAATAATAGGGACCCTGGCTATGAGAATAATGGGGACCCTGGCTATGAGAATAATGGGGACCCTGGCTATGAGAATAATGGGGACCCTGGCTATGAGAATAATGGGGACCCTGGCTATAAGAATAATGGGGACCCTGGCTATGAGAATAATGGGGACCCTGGCTATGAGAATAATGGAGACACTGGCTATGAGAATAATGGGGACCCTGGCTATGAGAATAATGGGGACCCTGGCTATGAGAATAATGGGGACCCTGGCTATGAGAATAATGGGGACCCTGGCTATGAGAATAATGGGGATATTGGCTATGATAATAATAGGGATCCTGGCTATGAGAATAATGGGGACCCTGGCTGTGAGAATATTGGGGACCCTGGCTATAAGAATAATGGGGACCCTGGCTATGAGAATAATGGGGACCCTGGTTATGAGAATAATGGGAATATTGGCTATGATAATAATGGGGATTCTGGCTATGATAATAATGGGGACCCTGGCTATGAGAATAATGGGGACCCTGGCTATAAGAATAATGGGGACCCTGGCTATGAGAATAATGGGGACCCTGGCTATGAGAATAATGGGGATATTGGCTATGATAATAATGGGGATCCTGGCTATAAGAATAATGGGGACCCTGGCTATGAGAATAATGGGGATCCTGGCTATGAGAATAATGGGGACCCTGGCTATGAGAATAATGGGGATATTGGCTATAATAATAATGGGGATCCTGGCTATGAGAATAATGGGGACCCTGGCTATGAGAATAACGGGGACCCTGGCTATAAGAATAATGGGGACCCTGGCTATGAGAATAATGGGGACCCTGGTTATGAGAATAATGGGGATATTGGCTATGATAATAATGGGGATCCTGGCTATGAGAATAATGGGGACCCTGGCTATGAGAATAATGGGGACCCTGGCTATAAGAATAATGGGGACCCTGGCTATGAGAATAATGGGGACCCTGGCTATGAGAATAATGGGGATATTGGCTATGATAATAATGGGGATCCTGGCTATGAGAATAATGGAGACCCTGGCTATGAGAATAATGAGGACCCTAGCTATAAGAATAATGGGGACCCTGGCTAAGAGACGAGTGGTGCAGGTGCGATGTACGTCACTTGGGCTGAGCAACCGATAACAATGCTGGCGCAGTACGTGTCGTCAGGGTAATATGCTTAAAGGGAGCCGCCAGCCTTGTCTCTAGTGCTGCTTTTTACAATTGATATTATATATACCCAACTGTCCTCCAAATTAGATAATTTTCCATCCTGTCTGTTTCCCACAATGACAGTTAGAAGTGACCGCCAGCCACGATTAACCACGCGGCAGCCGTCTTTGGAGGTGTGTCCGCGATTGACCAATCAGGAGGCGACACTACTTATATTCAAACCGGAAATGACGACTACAGTGACAGCAAGACAAGAGCGTGTGACCATCGCAAACATAAATAGCTGCGATTCTAACTCCAATGATGGGTTTTAATACACAGGCAATCGTTGCAAGACATACATCAATTTGTTCCGATGCTATTTTTCCACGAAACACTAAGATCATGGTCTACTGCGCGGATTGGAACTGCCACACATTCATCCGCAAATTTCGGCCCTGATCTCTCGTTTTACGCGTTTCCCTTGAAGCCTACCTCCACTGTGAAGAGTTCCTTCAGTGATAGCCACATAAATTGTCCCGATATACGCGTCCACCGGCAAAATGGCGCGCTGCTCGACATTGACGGGGGCGGGTTGCCTTAATGTGAATGACGCACACTATGACGCAAAAAACATGACGCATATCAAGACGCGTATCAGGGTGACAACCATATCCTGACCCACCACCCATCGTAGACATGATGTGGTCAGGGTGACAACCATATCCTGACCCACCACCCATCGTACACATGATGTGGTCAGGGTGACAACCATATCCTGACCCACCACTCATCGTATACATTGTGTGGTCAGGGTGACTACCATATCCTGACCCACCACCCATCGTAGACATGATGTGGTCAGGGTGACAACCATATCCTGACCCACCATCCATCGTAGACATGATGTGGTCAGGGTGACAACCATATCCTGACCCACCACCCATCGTAGACATGATGTGGTCAGGGTGACAACCATATCCTGACCCACCACCCATATATGATGTGGTCAGGGTGACAACCATATCCTGACCCACCACCCATCGTAGACATGATGTGGTCAGGGTGACAACCATATCCTGACCCACCACCCATCGTAGACCTGATGTGGTCAGGCTGACAACCATATCCTGACCCACCACCCATCGTAGGCATGATGTGGTCAGGGTGACAACCATATCCTGACCCACCACCCATCGTAGACATGATGTGGTTAGGGTGACAACCATATCCTGACCCACCACCCATCGTAGACATGATGTGGTCAGGGTGACAACCATATCCTGACCCACCACCCATCGTATACATGATGTGGTCAGGGTGACTACCATATCCTGACCCACCACCCATCGTAGACATGATGTGGTCAGGGTGACAACCTAATCCTGACCCACCACCCATCGTAGGCATGATGTGGTCAGGGTGACAACCATATCCTGACCCACCACCCATCGTAGACATGATGTGGTCAGGGTGACTACCATATCCTGACCCACCACCCATCGTATACATGATGTGGTCGGGGTGAGTACCATATTCTGATCCACCACCCATCGTATACATGATGTGTTCAGGGTGACAACCATATCCTAACCCACCACCCATCGTAGACATGATGTGGTCAGGGTGACTACCATATCCTGACCCACCACCCATCGTAGACATGTGGTCAGGGTGACTACCATATCCTGACCCACCACCCATCGTAGACATGATGTGGTCGGGGTGACTACCATATCCTGACCCACCACCCATCGTATACATGATGTGGTCAGGGTGACTAACATATCCTGACCCACCACCCATCGTAGACATGATGTGGTCGGGGTGACTACCATATCCTGACCCACCACCCATCGTAGACGTGATGTGGTCAGGGTGACTACCATATCCTGACCCACCACCCATCGTAGACATGATGTGGTCGGGGTGACTACCATATCCTGACCCACCACCCATCGTAGACATGATGTGGTCAGGGTGACAACCATATCCTGACCCACCACCCATCGTATACATGATGTGGTCAGGGTGACAACCATCTCCTGTCCTTCTCCGTGTGAACAATGTGATCGCTGTCAAGATGTGAAGTAAGCGTAGCTGTCCATGTGCAAACAGTGGTAAGTGAGCGGTGCGAGACGTGACTCATTCATAATAAGAATAAACCAAAACAATTCGGTAATAAAGATTCATTTTATCAACATTCTTAATGAACTTAAGCTTGAAATTAACAAGCGGACAACCCAGATTCTACAAAGACCACATTTGACTGGTTTCCTGGCGGCTAAATGCCTCAATACTGACGTCAGTTACAGGGACCTTCGTAAGCCGATTCAATGCTCCAGCCATAGGACATCGCTTTATTAAAATCGATACTCAAAAGAGTGGCAGCGTCTAAATAATTTTGCTTCAAGTACAACAGTCAAACCCGCTCCAGAGGGCGAAACTGCCTCCATAAACATCAATGCATCACCTGTAACGGACCTCGCCCCCAAACACAATGCCGGGCCAAGCAGGGAAGTAATATTGCCCGACCCTTCGCCAGACCAATGCTTAAAACAACCCCAATTAATCAATCTTATAAACAATGAACTCTTGATTCTGGTTGATGACACGATCATTCCCACCCCAGTCAATGTTAAGAATTACCATGCTTTTGCATGGTTATTGCATTTCTCTGACAGGGTTTTTCTGAGGGATTTTATATCCCTGTCGAATTGGAACCATCTATATCAGTTAGCCCAAATCACCCCTCCATTGTAAAACAACCTATGCTTGTAGAAAACAAGTTAGAAAAGGAGTTGTCATTAGGCCGTATCGCAGGACTCTTTGACCTTCCTCCCTTTCCAAACTTGAAAATGTCCCCTTTAGGTCTTCATCCCAAAAAGGAAACTGATGAATTTCGTTTAATTCATGACTTATCTCATCCTAAATCACGTCAGGGTGAATCTGTTAATTCAAATATCCCATTGGAAGATTCAACTATGTCTTATCAAACTCTGGATGATGCCATCAGTATTATACAATCCATAGGAAAAGGATGTCTAGTGGCAAAAGCCGACATCGAAGCAGCATATCGGATAGTTCCCATTCATCCAGATTCTAATCATTTGTTTGGATTTCAATAGAAGGACAAATACTACTATAATCGCTGCCTACCATTATAAGTAGGATTATCAGGATTATCGGGATTATCAGCTTCTTGTCAAATCTTTGAACGATTTAGCTCTTTATTACAGTGGATTGCCATGAACAAATATGGTGTTTCGCGAATGAGCCATATTTTGGATGATTTCATGTTTTTGGGTCAATCAGGCTCAATGGCTCAATCAGACAAGTGTGCTTCCGATCTCTCTGCATTTATTTCCATGGCCAGGACAATAGGTATTGATATAAAGTCTTCAAAGACTGTACATCCTACTACAACGCTATCATTATATGGAATTGAAGACACCATCTTGAGCGAAGTCAGACTTCCATTTGATAAACTTTCGGAATTAAAAGCTAAACTATCCAAAATATCAATGAAAAGACCGTGTTTAAGAGAGATGCAGTCGCTGCTTGGGTCTTTGAATTTTGCTTGCAAGGTGATTGTTCCTGGAAGAGCTTTTTGTCGAAGGCTGATAGCCACTACCATGGGTATTAGTAAACCGTTTCATGTTATGCTGTCAGTGAAATTTAATATCCTATTCAGAGCGAAGTACATTCTCGGGAAAACAAACGTAATTGCAGATATGCTGTCACGTTTCCATGTGGATTCGGCCAGGATGGTGGCTCCATGGTTGGATTTATCACCCCAAGTTATTCCACTTGCCCTGTCACCCTACTGTGAATCAACTGCTTATGGCGTCGATTTCTAATAATACTAGAATGTCTTATCACAAGACGCTGAGGAAATTTTTGGAATTTTGCGGTAACTATTTCCCTGAACTACCAACTTCTTCAATTGAACCGGTTCAAATCATGTCTTATATAACATCACACTTATATATTGCAAAAAGGTCTCGCTCCAGCAACTATCACAAGTCACGTATCAGCTATCTCATTTGCCTTTAAGCTGGCGTGTAAACCAGACCCTACTGCTACATTTGCTATCAAAAATCTGAAATATCAACCTGACAAGCGAGAACCTATTACCATTGTTATGCTACACTCGCTAATTGATAAACTTAAATCTTCGCTCTTCTCACCATATGAGCAGTCTCTCCTCTCAGCTATGTATTTGCTAATGTTCCACGCCTTTTTAAGGATAGGTGAGTTGACAGTTACTTCAGTGTCAAATGAACATGTTTTACAGCGGGAAGACATTTGTCTCAATAATGACAGTGGCACTATCATGCTAAACATGAAAGGTTTCAAACACTCTAAGGGTAGAAATGAAACACTTTTGGTCAGAGCCACCTTTTCTCCTTACTGCCCCATGCTTTCGCTTGGAAAATATTTGAAGGCTAGAGGGTCAGCTCCTAGGCCTTTGTTTTTTCTGTCTAATGGGTCTCCGGTCTCCAGGACATACTTTATCACCAGCTTAAACAAATCACTCAAACTGGCGGGTATTGACCAAAATCTTATTAGGTCCCATTCCTTCAGAATAGGCGCTGCGACTCATGCGGCTGCTTTGGGGTGTCTGATGCCACTATCAGACAATCCGGCAGGTGGAGATCGGACGCCAACAAGAAATATATTGGCCGAGCACACATAATTCTTCCTTATGTCAACGTTCCTACCTCAGGGTGATAGCACCATTTGTAGCGGTAATCCCGGGGGTCACTTTTAGCTCCCAGGTCCACCTTCTTTGCCGCCTACTTAATAGCGTTATTTCGGTTTTCTCTCCATGCGTATGGACTATATATTGTCTATATCATACATTTTAGGATTGGTTTTAATTACTGAAGACTCACCCTTCTGCTTGCGCGTGAGTGTCTGGAGTATTCTTGCTGCATGTGGCGAAGCTGAGTTGTAAATGTCCTCGTCAATAAAGGCTGACCCTCATATAAAAAAAATGTTTGTTATATCTATCTTATAACTACGTTTACGGGTGTTAATTCCTGACTGAATTGGGTCAAGTACAGGGGCTCCCTCTATGTATAATTATTATTCTTAATGATTCGTTTATACCTAGTAGATGTGTATATTAACAGCTTGTAACGACGGTTGAGTGGTGTTGATACTTAACTGCATTGGGTGTAGAGCAGGGGCTCCCCCTGTGTTCTATATTCTTGATGATTGGTTTATATTTAGAATATGGTTACATTACTAGCTTGTAACGACGATCGTGTGGTGTTACGTAACTGTATATGGTGTAGAGCAGGGGCTCCCCCTATTAACAGTTACTTTTATTGAAGATCCGCATATATCTAGAATAATTTAAATATTCTTCGCTTGTAACGACAGTATAGTGTGTTAATAATGGACTCAAATAGGGTGTAGAGCAGAGGCTCTCTCTATACATATATTCTTTTGTGTGTTTTGTTTGTACGCAGTTTCAAGCATAGCCTGATCATATGTCTCAATCTTTACTATTTGGACTCACGTTAAGGCGGTTAAAGCAGGGGCTTGCTGCAGTGTTTGGGGTTTAATAGTTTGTGATTTCCATTGGCTTTTGTGGGGCGCTCCCTTCGGCCGTGTGGGGGTTTGGACGGCCTCACAACAGTCATGTCATTGCTTATATTTAAAGCAGGATCAATTAAAGTTATCTGGTACTTATAAGATATGGATTTAATTATATGGCACTGCTAAAAGGCAGACATTTCAATGTGGTCAAGCTGTGCTTGAAGCTTCGTTTTTGTGATATGCAACATGCCAATAGGTATTGCTTTGCATCCGTCATTTATTAAATGACCTTAACAACAAATCTTTGTTAAATATGACTTGTATTTTACCCATCCGCTGATCGGTATCACCATGTAATGGTGGAGAACATGACACGATTAATTACGATAGTAATCTAGCAATCTTCCCAAATCGAACGGTATCTCTTCAGTTTGCATATTCTAACAGTAATAAATATACCTAACGTTTTGTTGCCTAATGTTTAGAACGCTGAGAAGATAAAACAGCTTGTCAAAAAATGTGCAAAATATAAACATCGATATATAATGCTTAGGTCTAAAACCAAACCTGATACAATACGGCTTGCAGAGAAAAAAAAGTGATGTTGGCCACTTATGTTAGTAGTAGGGAGAGTGAGTCCAGAGACATCAAGCACACACACCCTCCTCCCCCCCCCCCCGTGGTAGCATAAATTACGATGTAAATAGCTAATTAAGCTGTCAACAAGGTTATTCATAATTGCTTGAAATCTTTGTTTCCGCGTTATAGTACGGGGTATAAATAGTATAAATTAGTATGTAAATAGGTATATTCAACAAGGTTATTAATCATTGTGTGTCTTATGTTCTCGTGCTATAGTACGAGTGAATGAAGAAGAATGAATAGGTGGCGGAAGAGGCAATGAAGGTGTTAACTATGTCATTAATCATTGTTTGAAGTCTGCGATCAAGTACTATTATGAATAGGTAATAGATGAACAAGTCATTTTGCTTTGATGAAACAGTAAATCATTTAATTGCTATAGATATCGCCATGTAAACTGTATATTCTCGCGTTACAATACGATTAATCGTCAACGACACGTGAGTAGTATATGGTGAGCTTTTTGCTACCCCCCCTCCCCCCCCCCCCCTGTGGTCGTGCTATAGCGCGACCGAAAATTTTGAAATATCGGTTTGAAAATGTCCGCTCACGAGTTAATGAGGTCATTAATTTTTGTCAAAAGTCTTTGTTTCCGTGCTATAGCACGGGGTATAATTAGCATAAATTAGTATGTAAATAGGTATATTCAACAAGGTTATTAATCATTGTGTGTCTTATGTTCTCGTGCTATAGTACGAGTGAATGAAGAAGACATGGGTGACGGAAGAGGCAATGAATGTGTTAACTATGTCATTAATCATTGTTTGAACTCTTCAATCTGCGATCAAGTACTATTATGAATTTGTTAATAGATGAACAAGTCATTTTGCTTTGATGAAACAGTAAATCATTTAATTGCTATAGATATCGCCATGTAAACTGTATATTCTCGAGTTACAGTACGATTAATCGTCAACGACACGTGTATATAATCAATGTTTGCGTTGAACAGGCCATGTGAGATCCTATATGCTGTGTAATATGTTTGTTTGTTTGTAAAAACCTAAGGATATATATCGAGTAAACCATATTAACGCAAATACAATCATCCATTTTGCAAAGTTTTTTTATTCCTATATCACTACAATACATGAATACCATTACCCGCTACAACATCTATCGTGGTCAAAAACTGAGTATCACAAAAGCATACACCTTGATATCATATTATTATACATGACAATTTAGAGTATGAGATGAGATGATATTTCCGTGGATTGGTGGTCTGTTGCAATTCTCGATCTATGGTGTTTGTCAATGTCTGCAACATCTTCCAGCGGGTTGTGATGAGATTGACACCCACTTTTGTAGGGTAATCACGGCCGTTTTCTTGACATACCCACTTTCTAATATCAAAGCGTAAAACGTCTTTGAAATACTGAACAGTTAAATAGATATTCTCTCCGATGCACTCTTGACAGCGTATATCTTGAGTTTGCTCGGAAGTACACTGCGTATTCTCCCATTTTCTTTTCTTGGCCAGCGGGATGAGTGGTAGCCGATTGGAGGGAGCGAAGCCCGCTGTTGTCTTGTGGGAAGTCATGTCGTTGTGGTGAAAAGATGGAGACCGCCCGTACATTATATTCACAAAGTCCCTCTCCACCTCCTCGTCATCCACCCACTTGGGACGTGTCTGAACATGCTTTGGCGAGGTGTAAAAATAGCATCACGACTGACGTCATACATCGGCGTGGCTTTGTCATCTGTTTAAAGATAGACAGAGGGGCGTGGCCAACAGGCTTTGTACGCACGGGTAATCGCTGTAAATGAGCGATCAATCACTTTTTTAATCCCAACAACTCAAGCCCGCGTTATAATAAGACTGAGTCGCTTCACTACGTTTGATAATAATTGGTTCATGCACTACTGTGTGTGAATTGTGTGATTGATGTTAAAGGTCACAGAAAAGGGCCGTGGATGTTTTAAAACTCATCAAAATGCTACCTTTGTGAAAAAGCGGTGACTTTAAGGACTTGTCTGCGAGCGACAGATGTTTCGTGGTCTTTGTCTTGATGTGTAGAGTTGCAGCGACAATTATTTATTTTCGGTCGGTTATTTTTTTAAATGCGCGTTTGAATTCACCGGTGGGAGGGCAGTGAGTCGAGCCCGCGGGCGCGCGGGCGCGCTACACGGTAGGGGGCGGGGCTTCGACCGAGACAAATATCGATTTTTTTTTCCAAGCCCCTCAACGCAGCACCGCGCTGGCCGTCACGACCTACTGAGTTTCAAAAGTTCGGGCGAGCCAGCGAGCCAGAGTCAGCGGAGCGTCATGTGGTTTTGGGCGGGGTATAGGCCGACGGTCTGTGTACGCACAAGTTTGGGAGTGTCGCTGTGATATGAACTTAATTTTAGTTTCGGTTGTAACATTATTCAACTGTCGCCAATGTAATAAGGATGCATCTATAAACGTTCGAACAAACAAGTCGTGGAGACAAGCGCCCGGTTGACGTCCTTTTGTCGCGAGGGAGAAGAGTTATGACAGTTGTTTGATGAGTCAGTCTATTATTTCGATAGTAATAAGCGGGCTTTATGCTCTTCACCTCAGGTATTATTTATCTGCAAGCCATTAGTACGTCGGCCGGAAAGGTCAATCGTTTAACCTCTTCAACAACCGCCTGTGGGCATTTAATTATACCTTCCCCTCCCGAATGGTTAGAATCTCCGTTACATGATCGGCACGCCAATCCGTGGCAGCTGGTTCGCTGAAGCTATTTAAATCATGATGGTATAGATGAGTTTGACGAGGCCGACGGGATTTGTACGTATAACTTTGGAGTGTCCCTATGATATGCTCTTTTTGAACTATCGGAGAGAATAATCACCTTAATTATCGTTTCGGTTGTAACATTATTCAACTATCGGTCCTTTTGTCGCGAGGGAGAAGAGTTATGACAGTTGTTCGATGAGTCAGTCTATTATTTCGATAGTAATAAGCGGGCTTTATGGCCTTCACCTCAGGTAGTTTTTCATCTGCAAGTCATTAATACGTCGGCCAGAAAGGTCAATCGTTTAACCTCTTCAACAACCGCCTGTGGACATTTAATTATTCCCTTCCGCTCCTAGATGACTAGACAAAGAAAAAACCGTTACACGAACGTCACGCAGCAACAATAATCGCATGCCAGTGGTGATGACTCATTTATATTTTGCTGTCGTCTGCAAAACCAAAGTGAGCGCGTCCCCTGCGTTGCGTATTATAAATAGTGGGGATACCCACCGGCTTAACATCATTCGAAATCAGTCATCATAGAGAACGACGCTACCTGCTCGCTGTGCCATCGGTTCTGTGGCAACCGTTATAATCTGGAACAACATATGAGAGCCAAACATACTGTTTGTGAAAGAGAGAGTTTTAAATGTAAAGACTGTGGAAAAGAAATGGATAATGGCCATAATTTGCGTGTGCATGAAAATACTCACGCTCAACGCAGACCCGCGGTGACATTTCCGTGCTCACATTGTGGAAAAATAATGACAAACGAGTATAACTGGCGGGTTCACGAAAATACTCATCGTCATCCCTACCATTGTGAACAGTGTGGCCTAGGAGTGAAAACTGCTATTGATCTTCGGGCTCACCAACATCAAGAACATGGAGATCACACTTGTTCACGATGTAACGTAAAGTTTATGACTGCTTACCATTTAAGAGAACACACATGTCACAAAGAGGGTGAATCTGCCGCACACGCTTGTCAACAAGGCGGTGGATTTACCGCCAAACGACAGAAACCAACCCACATCAAATGTCGTATATGTGGATGTATTTGTGATAATTGGAAAGGATTGTTTGCTCATCGACGTGAGGTACATCAAAGCGGTGCTGGCTTGCAAGACCTCCCTTTTCCGACAGAAGGTGCTCCATGGATAGAAGAAGGTACGATCAATAATTCGTTACATGATGTCTATAATAGACACTACTCTGTCATATTGGAGCAGCATCGTATGAATCCTGAAAGGATGACCGATACCTTTAACTTTCCTGTTGACCCTGCTCATTTGCACGAACGTGATTTAATGGAACATTTTCGATTGATAATGGAACGTGAGGAGAAGGCTGTAAAAGTCAATGCTGCCGCTGGATTCATTTTACGTCACCGTGAGACTGGAGAACTAAGATATTATTATCCTCATCTAAATAATCAACTTTTTGAAACTCCACTCACGCTCAGTACGCCATCTGATCTCGCTCGTATTCAGCGAGTGGTTCATCGGTTACACTTGTTGGATCTTTTGTTACGAGACCGACCTGATACCAAATGGACTTTGGTTTGTATAACGAACATTCGTTTTACTGTAACCAAGATGGCTTACACCATGGGAGCAGCACTTGAGTTACCAGAATACCTCATCAACAAGCGGAGTATTTTAACGATGACATGCAATGCCAAGACTGGAAAACCATATGAAGATGACAAATGCTTCTTTCGTTGTTTGGCTTATCTTCGTCAAAATTCGATGCGTACTACTATCGCCTCGACGGATCACTTACTGAAACAATGGTGTGAGTGGCAGCACCAACACGATCCCGATCACGCTCAAACCCCTGAACAATTCACAGGCATAGACCTCCAAGATATCCCCGCTTTGGAATCGTTGTTCCATGTAAATATTTACGTTTACGATCTCTCGAAGGAAGATATCGCTACATCTATCTATAGGAGCTGTGGACAGCATGGTATGGATGGACAGCGTAATGATTTATATCTAAACATGCACGATCATCATCTGTCCTACATTACCGATATGAAAGCCTTCGCAAGAAAATTTACATGCGACATGTGTCAACGTCATTTTGATCGGGCGAATAACTTTAAACGTCACCAACGCACATGTACGTCCAAAAGCAAGTATATGTACCCAGGAGGTTACTATAAACCGTCAGAGACTTTGTTTTCACGTCTGGATGAACTCGGCATTTCAGTAAGTGAACGTCAGTTTCATTGGTTCGCGACATTTGACTTTGAAGCAGTATTGAAGCGATCCGAAAACAATTCACCCAGTGGCAAATTGCATTTTCAGTCCACACATGAAGCCATCTCTGTCGCGGTGGCGTCTAATGTCCCAGGCTATACTGAACCCGTATGTTTTGTAGACAGTCACCCGGATAACTTGGTGGAACGGATGTTTCAATATTTAGTCGACATGCAAGAGAAAAGCAACGAACTTGCTCGAAAAAAGTGGGACGATGTATTTCAAGAACTATCGCAAATGATGGAAACATATGAGTTGATGCAACCAGATATGGAGAGTGACGATGAAGACATAACAGCAGATGGGGAGGAATCTGAGAGACGTGGCGAGAGCAATCCTTTTATCGCTGGTATAAGTGAAGTCACGGGAAAACTGAATAACTTTTGTCGTCAACTCCCAGTGATCGGCTTCAATTCCGGCAAATACGACTTGAATCTAATTAAACAAACAGCTTTCCTGAATCATATCTTTAACGACGAATATAAGGGTGAAGATATACCTACAACAAATGTTGATGAGGAAGGACGGGAGAGACCTAAAGGGTTTGTTGTTAAGCGCAATAACGCTTACATGTGCATGTCTAATGACAAATTCCGCTTCCTGGATATGACACAGTTTTTGCCACCAGGAACATCCTATGATAAATTTCTAAATACGTTCGGAACTGAACAAAAGAAGTCATATTTTCCATACGAATGGTTGGATGATTTTAGTAAATTAAGCCACACCTGTCTTCCCGAAGTTGATGCCTTTTATTCAAACTTAAAAGGACGAAATATACTTGGAACTACGCCACAGGAAATAGAAATCAATTACTTATCTTTGCAAGCTGTTTGGGAAGAAGAAGACATGAAAACCATGTCCGACTTTTTACAATGGTATAACAAGTTAGATGTAGGACCATTCGTCGAAGCAGCCGATAAGTTACGACAGATGTTTTGTGCACAAGGAATTGATCCTTATGAGGAATGCATATCAGTTCCCGGCGTTGCGCGACGACTGTTAGACAAATGTGCGCAAGGACTCAACGCGTCTTTCGCCATCTTCGGTACACGAGATACAGATATGTACGACAAGGTTCGCGCAAACCTCTTTGGGGGATTGTCTGTTATCTTCACGAGATACCATGAGGCAGACAAGACCCACATACGCTCAAACCCAGAATTTACTTGTAAAAGTATTTTCGGGTACGACGCAAACGCACTCTATTTGTCATCATTTATGGAAGAATTCCCCGTGGGACCCTTTTACCGCCGGCGCATGGAGGATAATTTCAAGTGTCAACGCTCCACCAGATATCTCAGCATGTTCCGATGGATGGATTGGTTGCAGAGAGTCAACCCTGAACTCCACATTCATCACCAACTGAACCAAGGTCGAGAAGTGAGAGTCGGAAACTATAGACTGGATGGTTTCAACCCGACGGACAATCAAGTGTATGAATTTCACGGTGAGTGCACTCGTGTGAATGGGTTATGGTTTTGGGTGGATAGGTTGACTCGGCTAGCTATCTGTACTCAAAAACTTGATGAGTAACGACAAGTTAAAGTACAGTTTTTACTGTGTAACTAAAGATGATGCATCAGTATATAACGTGTTGCAGGCATTGTAAAATAGAAACTGATGTTAGTTATTATTTTGTTCCTTTCTACAGGCTGTTACTACCACGGACATGACTGCGTGACCTACACTGATGAAGGAAAGGAGACAGAGAGACGAATTCGTCTAAAGAAAACGGAAAAACGCACCCTAATGCTAAGAAAGTTAGGTTATGAAGTTGTTGAAAAGTGGGAGTGTGACTTTCAGAAAGAGATAAAGCAGTCTGAAAGGTTACGTGCTTTTGTCGCCGAAACTCATCCCCCATTTACAAAACAACACGGAGATGGTGTGGTGTCAACAGAGACTTTGTTGGCGGGTGTACGAGACCAGACTTTCTTCGGGTTCATGGAGGTGGATATTGAAGTACCCTCAACATGGACAGATACCTCCATGAAGATCAAGGCAGGGGGAATGAGTCCTAAGGCGTATTTTTCAGAGTTTCCACCATTAATATGTACAAGTAATATTGAATTCGAGCACTGGGGACAACACATGCAGAGTTTTGTGGAGGAACATGACTTACCGAAAACTAGCAAACGGTTATTGGTGAGTGGATTGAAAGCTAAGCGATTGCTCATTACATCTCCCTTACTGAAATGGTATTTGGATCACGGACTGCATGTCACCAACATTTATGACGTGGTGGAATATGCCCGTATGAAATGTTATCTTCCCTTTGCAGAGGAAGTAACAAAAGCCAGACGTGCGGGTGATTGTGATCCCAAATTTGAATTATTGGCTTCACTGCACAAGTTACAAGGAAATGCGGCTTATGGGTGTTTATTGTTAAACAAAACAAAATTCCGAAACGTGATGTTTTCCTTTGAAAAGGTAAAAGCGTGTCAAAAAGTGAATGATCCACTGTTCAGAACCTTGAATGAGATCACATCAGACATGTTTGAACTGGAAATGGCTAAAGGTAAAATCTCCATGGATTTACCCATTCAAAACGCCATGTTTGTTCTACAAAACGCTAAAAAGCGAATGTTGCAGTTTTATTTCGACTTTTTACGAGTTAGAGTAGATTATAGAAAATTTGAACTGTTAGAGACGGATACAGACAGTCTATATTTTGCACTATCCGAGAAGAGTTTGCAAGATGTTCTTCTTCCCGAACACAAAGAGAGTGTGTTGAATGATTTGTATGGACACTGCGGTGAAGAAGACATCAATGCCGATCGGTTCTATTTTCCGAGAGAGTGTTGCGATAGGCACAGAAAACACGACAGTCGCACACCGGGTCTGTTTAAAGCGGAATACTGCAACGGTCATGTATTTTATGGTTTGTCATCCAAGACATATCTTGTTGTTGGAGATGATGGTTCTTATAAAATGTCATGTAAGGGCATCCAAAAGAGCAGAGTGAACAATCCCCGAGAAATAATTCAAGATGTGATAGACAACAAAGCAACCCGTTCTATTACCAATCGCGGTTTCCTTGTTAAAAATAATCAGATTTTGACTTACTCGCAAGATAGAGCCGGATTTGCTTATCTGTATGTCAAAAGGCAGATACAAGCTGATGGAATACATACCCTTCCCCATGACATCACGCTATGTCCCTATAGTGATGAGAAGCCAGAAACATGTGAAGACGTTTTAGTGTGAAGCCATTGATGAATGTATTGCATCGGAATAAGTTCGTAAGATAAGATCGTAGTATACACATGTGAGTAATTTTAGTTATAATGCTGGAATGTTATGTATCGCGAATTGTATGTTATATATCATCTTGGTAGATATGAATGTTAGTTTGTATGTTTTGTGTCGAATGTTTTGTGGTACATAATAAATATAATCTACTCTTTATTTGATTCTTTATTTCATATAATCGCATAGACATAACTTCACTTATTTAATGGTACTCTTTGGCCAATTGCTCAATGACATCAGTCAACCACATGTAATCGGACGTTGTCGAAGGTGGTTCTTCATTCGTGGGTTCAACTTGTGGCATTTTATTCGTCTTACATATGGGTGAGGAAACTTGTACTCTCTCACATCGGGTTGGGACGACATTTATCTGAGAAGGGGGCGGGTCCACTTCTACCGTCTCGCGTCCAATCAGATTTAGGGCTCTGTCGATGGCCGCCGCGTTGTCCGCTACAGCTCGCCACGCTTGAGAAGTTAATTTTACGCGACGGCCTGATGGTAAAGAGATGTATACCAGAAAGCCATTTTTGCTATTTCTTTCAATCTCCGCAAAATGGTCTTCGCCTAAAGGCAACTTTATACGATGAAACTTGACCTCCATGATGTGTGTGATGCTTCAAACTAAATTCACGTCCGTTATTGTCAAGCGTTTTATAACCAACCAACTTCCATTTGTGCTGACATCTGCGATATTTTCCATTGTTTCATAACGATGACTCATCTCGAACCTTCTAGAAGCACGCTCATATAGTGATGTCAGTTCTATAAATAGCACACGGTGACTCATCATCTTTTGACTGTAACAGCAACATATTACAGCTGATGTCACTTCTATAAATAGCTTATAACCAACTGAGCGTTTGACGCGCTCAGTCCACACCATCTGTCACATTTTGAAATGGGTATGCTGTGGAGTCAAAGTAGTGAAGACACTTTTCAGTCTCACGCCTTGTGGAAGAACGGTGTTAAAATGACAAATTCATTGGAAGAGTACCAACACATTCTAAAAAGTTTTTTAGCAGACAATATTTGGCATGATGGACGTCGCGAAATATTGCGAATATTTACCCATGATGTGTGTGAATCTTTGAAACAGAAAGGACGCATGCGCGTTGCCGAACAAATTCAAGCGTACTATATAACCATCTTGAAAGATCAGAATGAAAAGCATTACGATGAGTGAGCAGATCGTCCTTCCGTGGAAACCCTACTCTACCTATTTCCTCGCTGGTCCTTCCAAGTGTGGGAAGACTCAATGGATACAAAGATTTATACATCATAAGAATAAGATGTTTCAAGATCCCTCACCCGGTAAAGTTATTTATTTCTACGGGGTTTGGCAACATACTTTTGAACAGATGGAACGTGACGGTATCATATTTGTTAAAGGCTTACCGACGATGAAAGAAGTGGATACTTATGGAAATGGAGAACATACGCTGTTGGTGATTGATGATCTTTATCTAGAAGCGGCGGCTTCTACTCTCGTCAGCAACTTATTTACGCGTGAATCACATCACAGAAAGCTAAGCGTCGTCTTAGTGAGTCAAAATCTATTTCACGCGGGACGCTATTCGAGAACTATACAACTGAATACAGAGTATTTAGTATTATTCAAAAGCCCACGTGACGCCAATCAGATTCAGTATCTGGCGAGGCAGTTATACCCACATCACGTACAGGCTTTCATGAGTGCCTATCAGGATGCAACGTCTGGGCTGCATGGGTATTTAGTGGTGGACGCCACCGTTAACGCTTTGGACGACTACCGATTGCGGTCGCGCGTGTTTCCTGGTGAAGACATGTGGATCTACACCTATAAATAGCGTGTCTCCCGCATTGTTTCGGCAGACAACTGTGGAAATGTCCAACAAAGTGAAGGAAGAGAGCGATTTTCTCAGCTTAGTGGCCAAGGCAGATCCCCAACAAAGACGAGCACTCCTTTCAACAGCTACATCCAACCAAGTTCTTGTTTTGCGTGAAATCATTATAAATATTTTACGTGGACGTTTTGCATTGTCAGCTGAACAGATTCAAGTGCTGAATCCATTCAAATGCTTTTTACGACTTTTATCTCAATCCTCATCAACGTTGTCAGCCTCCAGGACTCTATTGAGACGACATAGTAAACATATTCAGATACTTCTTCAGACGGTTTGGTCTCACTTGCATCCACTGCTACGTGATGAAGAAAGCCGTTCTGATACCTATTGAGAAATACGACCGATGGATGAAACTCATACAACAAGAGACGCCACAACCCGAGGGAGAAATCTCTCCTCGACATGATATCACTGTTGTTCGTGCCGCTTCGCCAATTCCCACTGAGGATAAAGTGACACATAAGCTGAATGAAGCAGTTATTGTCAGTGCATTACCGAAAAATTGTCAACATAAAATGAAGTCGTTGTTGGATTTGATAGAATCTGACATAAAATGGAATGAACGAGGGGAAGTCTTCATTCGAGAATCGTTCATCCCCGGAAGCCACATCGTCGATCTTTTGAAAGACGTCTGCCGCCAATCTACACGGTTTACCCCGAGAGGAGCGAATGAATTTTACCATGCTTCTGCGGGAAAGAAATGTCCCCTTAAGTTTCATCACAAACACACAACGACTTCGGGGATTGAGAGCTGAGGAGCATTCCCCTTCGCAGTGGATTACATTATAAACGATGGAAGATGTTTTGTCTCGCATATACTTTGACCCCAACCACCCCGCAGCATTCAGCGGTCCATCGCGATTGTATAAGACATTGCGTGCTGAAGGTGTACAGGTGACGCGTTCACAAATCCGACAATTTCTACGAAGTCAACAAGTGTACACTCTTCACCGACCCATCAGAAAATCATCTCATGAACGACAAGTGGTGGTGGGGCGCTTAGGCTACCAATGGGATGCGGATTTGGTGGATATGGTAAAATACAAGGAGAGTAACGACAAGTACATCTATATTCTAGTAGCCATTGATATCTTGTCTAGATACGCTTATACACGAGCTCTCCCATCCAAAAAAGGAACAGATGTAGCGGCAGCTTTTGAAGATATTTTTCAACACGCGCAAGCCCCCTCCCATCTTCGCACTGATAAAGGACAAGAATTCAAAGCCAAGACAGTGCAACGAGTGTTGAGAAATCACCAGTGTAAACATTTTGTCAGTCATTCCGTTACCAAAGCCAATTACGCGGAACGATTCATTAAAACGTTGAAAGGACATATTACTCGTTATTTCTTTCACAAACAATCGCACCGATGGATCGATGTACTGCAACCCATGACGGAGAGTTACAACGCCTCCTTTCATCGATCCATACAAATGTCACCGCGAGAGGTCAATACGAATAACGAAGTACAGGTGTGGCAGAGAGTCTATCATCCCGCTATCCCTCGACCACTTCGTTCATCGGTATTCATATTCCCCATTGGCAGTCACGTACGCGTATCTTACATCAGAGGGATATTTTCTAGAGAATACGATGAGAAATGGTCTGGAGAAGTGTTTAAAGTTCACAGTCGTCAAATGCGAGAAGGAATTCCTTCGTATGAGATTGAAGATCTTACCGGTGAACG
The DNA here is from genome assembly GCA_964019135.1 of Arenicola marina. Classification (NCBI taxonomy): domain Eukaryota; kingdom Metazoa; phylum Annelida; class Polychaeta; family Arenicolidae; genus Arenicola; species Arenicola marina. Next base: position 42,467,908 of record OZ025257.1, on the reverse strand, counting down.
CATCGTAGGTTCTTTTCGACAAAGTGAACTGCAACGAGTCAAGTATGACCCCGAGGGTTTATTTCACGTGGAAAAGCTCTTAAAAAGAAGACGACGCGGTCGCCGTCAAGAAGTATTGGTTCGCTTCCGTGGTTGGCCGTCAAAATTTGATACGTGGATGGACGCACGACAAGTCGAAAAAGTATAAGCCCAGTAGCAGCATATATAAATAGTTGTAAAAGTGTGATATAGACAGTAGTTGTAACCGACCGTCACACACACGTCGCACCCAAAATGAATTTTACCACTTACATCCTGTTGTGTGTGTTTTGCGGGAGAGGATTGTGCGGTTGTCATACCTCCATGTTTATGAACACCATATCTTGTATGGGACTTGAGATAGAACAGTTTCCCGATGTCACCGAATCCGTTCGGCTACAAACCAGTCACATCGACATTGAATACATCCCTTACCACGTTACCAACTCTGTCGCGAGAGGCGTGGCCCAACTTGTGGACTATGGAAGTGCGAGACAACAGATGGCTTGCGTGTGAAAATGTTTTGTCATTTCAAAACTACTCGCAAGACTGGTTGCTTTTGGTGACAGACTGCGACGATGCAAATGTAAATTATCCCTGTCTACAAAGTCTGCCTTCTTACGACAACCGCTGGACTGGACTTGTTATCATATTATTTGCCCTGACAATCGTAGCCACGATTGTCTACTTGCGTTATCATTCAGCTACACGTCATCAGAGAAGAACATCAAGTCGTCCTATAAATACGAGAACAGTCGTGCGGACTGTTTCAGTCGATGATGCAGAGGCAACCTTTTCACATCTATCTCACTAGCGCCGATTCCAAAGAGTATTATCCAGGAAATACTCCGAGCGACTTCACCGTTCGTTTCAAGAATCCCATTCCCCTACCCGGACATTGGGTGTGCACACTGTTGGATGCCACGACACCTAAGGGGTGGCGAAAAGAATCATTGATTTGTGCGAACGTATGCGACGTCTCCTTTACTCCCCACGGAAACCTTCCCATTTTAAGACGGGGATTCGACCGCGCCATTTTAAATTTGCAATATATTCCTGTAGTGAAACAGGAATTAACTGACTTGAGAATATTTCTACTTTCCAACTCGGGTGTTGCATTTAAACAATCTCCCACCGACGGGTGGTCGTGCGTTTTATATTTCGTACCCACTCCCGGTCCCTGATCATCATGAGATATATCCCATTTACCCTCGACGTGGAAAAGTTGAAACGATATTACATGGCGCAGGCCAAAGGAGATGAAACTCACCAAAGAGGTTCGGGTGGAGCGAGAGGCAACGTTACTTTTGTCTCCCCCGTGGCGCAAACTGTGTCTCGCGCTAGATCTCGTCTTCGACGGATGAATGAGACTATAAAAGCATCGTCTTCCGCCAAGAACCGTAGACGAAGAAAAAAGACTGCCAGTGCGAGTACTGCCCAAAGAAAGAGAAAGTTGAACGCAAGCAGAAAGAAGAAGAAAAAGGCCGTTGCAGCAAAAAAGAAGAAGAGACCCGTCAAGAAAACTTCACGTCGAAAGAGTCACTCCACACCTACTAGAGATATATTTACGATATGAGCGGTGAAGAAATGGAAATAAGCGGAGAGAGTTTTACATCTTGTCTTGATGTCTTTCGTCTACCCCCTACAGAATCGCTTGTGGAAAAGAAAAAATACATAGAATATCGTCCTCTCACTCAAGTAACGGAGGGAGCTCCCATTGAATTCGTCATAGCGGCGAGTCAGGGTCAATACATAGATCTGAAGAACTCCTTTCTTTCCTTGAAAGCGAGAATTGTGGATAAAAACGGTCAAGCTTTGGCCGTGGGCAAGCTGGCGTCTCCCATCAACTTGATCTTCCAAAGTCTGTTTCAACAAGTGGATGTCAGCTTACAAGGAAACAAAATCACACAGACGGGAGTAAATTTTGCACACAAAGCATATTTGGATACTTTGCTTCACGCTAATGCTGACCAAGCGAATGGCAAGTTGCAATCCGAAGGCTTCTTTCTCGATACTTCCGCGTATATGGATGAAGCCAGTCCTTTATCCACCAACGGAGGATTAACACAGCGCTACGCTCTGTTCCAACAAGGGAGGTGGGTGGAACTCCTCGGGCAACTAAGAGTCGACTTTTTCCAGCAAGAAAAATATTTGTTGGATAACGTGGATATGGGACTACGATTGTGGCTTAACAAACCTGATTTCTATCTCATGACTCCCGAGACGGATGAAGGTTACCGACTGCAACTCACAGACGTCATTTTCCACATATGCAAGGTCAATGTAGTCCCTCAAATTATTGAAGCACATGCAGACGTGTTGCAGACAATCACTGCCAAGTATCCCTATTTGAAAAGGGATTCTAAAAGATATTCTCTATTACGAGGAGAGAATTCATTCGCCTTCGAAGACATCTTTCAAGGAAGAGTACCTCAGAAAATTACCATTGCCTTGGTGAAATCGGTTGCCTACAACGGAGATTACCAGCAGAATCCCTTCAACTTTATCCATCAACAATTGGAGCAACTGACTGTGACTGTCAACGATGACCCAACACCCTTTCGTACGTTAAACACTAACTTCGCACAAAAGCAATATCTCCAGGGATACCGCACTCTATATATGTCAGATGACACATCCCCTGCACTCATTCCGAGAAGAGACTACCCGGCGGGATACAGTATTTTCCATCTTCCCCTTCAAGCTGTTTACGACCCACAGAACTTCCCCCGACAGCAAGCGGGATCACTGAAAATTCAAGGCCACTTTGAGTCGGCGCTCCCTGAAAACACCGATGTGCTGATCATTGGAGAATTTCCTCGAGTGCTTCACGTGGATGCCAGTCGAAACGTATTTCTACACTCAGGAATACGTCTCAATTACAAACAGCCCTAGAAAGGGATTCGTGTTGGAGATGGAGACAATTCGCCGTCTTGGCCGCCGATCAGTTTCACGTTCACCTTCCACCTGGTGGTTATATCGTGAATACAGATAGATCCAATCAACCAGGAAGACACTGGTTGGCTTTCTATAAAATGTCATCGGGGAAAATTGAGATGTTTGACTCACTAGGAAAACCAATTCGTGCCTATGTGAACCTTAAACACTTGGAATATTTTATTCAACAACCCATGAGAGCGGTGTGGCAGTCACTTGGCACAGATGTATGCGGAGAATACTGTCTATTTTACTTATATTTCAAATGTCGAAATTACTCCATGTCACGAATATATCGAGAGTATTGGTCTCCAAACACCATGTGCAATGACAACTATATTCATAATTTCCAATCTGTTCACTTTCCGCGTATCACTCGCCGGCAGTCCCCGCGTTTTATGCAAACCGCGTGCAAGACCTCTTTACCCATTGTCTAAATTGTCATGTATAATAATATGATATGAAGGTGTATATTTTTGTGATACTAAGTTTTTTTTTTGACCACGATAGATGTTGTAGCGGGTAATGGTATTCATGTAGTGATATAGGAATAAAAAAATTGCAAAATGGATGATTGTATTTGCGTTAATATGGTTTACTCGAAACATATCCTATGGTTTTTACAAACAAACAAACATATTACACAGCTTATAGGATCTCACATGGCCTGATTACATTGATTATATACACGTGTCATTGACGATTAATCGTACTGTAACGCGAGAATATACAGTTTACATGGCGATATCTATAGCGATTAAATGATTTACTGTTTCATCAAAGCACAATGACTTGTTCATCTATTACCTATTCATAATAGTACTTGATCGCAGATTGAAGACTTCAACCAACTTCATTCACTCGTACTATAGCACGAGAACATAGACAAACAATGATTAATAACCTTGTTGAATATACCTATTTACATACTAATTTATACTATTTATACCCCGTACTATAACGCGGAAACAAAGACTTCAAGCAATTATGAATAACCTTGTTGACAGCTTAATTAGCTATTTACATCGTAATTTATGCTAATTATACCCCGTGCTATAGCACGGAAACAAAGACTTTTGACAAAAATTAATGACCTCATTAACTCGTGACCGGCATTTTCAAATCGATATTTCAAAATTTTCACAGGGGGGGGGTGGGGTGAGGGGGTCATGGGGGTAGCTAAAAGCTCAGCTCTATACTACTCACGTGTATATAATCAATGTAATCAGGCCATGTGAGATCCTATAAGCTGTGTAATATGTTTGTTTGTTTGTAAAAACCTAAGGATATATATATCGAGTAAACCATATTAACGCAAATACAATCATCCATTTTGCAAAGGTTTTTTATTCCTATATCACTACATGAATACCATTACCCGCTACAACATCTATCGTGGTCAAAAACTGAGTATCACAAAAGCATACACCTTGATATCATATTATTATACATGACAATTTAGACCATGGGTAAAGAGGTCTTGCACGCGGTTTGCATAAAACGCGGGGACTGCCGGCGAGTGATACGCGGAAAGTGAACAGATTGGAAATTATGAATATAGTTGTCATTGCACATGGTGTGTGGAGACCAATACTCTCGATAGATTCGTGACATGGAGTAATTTCGACATTTGAAATATAAATAAAATAGACAGTATTCTCCGCATACATCTGTGCCAAGTGACTGCCACACCGCTCTCATGGGTTGTTGAATAAAATATTCCAAGTGTTTAAGGTTCACATAGGCACGAATTGGTTTTCCTAGTGAGTCAAACATCTCAATTTTCCCCGATGACATTTTATAGAAAGCCAACCAGTGTCTTCCTGGTTGATTGGATCTATCTGTATTCACGATATAACCACCAGGTGGAAGGTGAACGTGAAACTGATCGGCGGCCAAGACGGCGAATTGTCTCCATCTCCAACACGAATCCCTTTCTAGGGCTGTTTGTAATTGAGACGTATTCCTGAGTGTAGAAATACGTTTCGACTGGCATCCACGTGAAGCACTCGAGGAAATTCTCCAATGATCAGCACATCGGTGTTTTCAGGGAGCGCCGACTCAAAGTGGCCTTGAATTTTCAGTGATCCCGCTTGCTGTCGGGGGAAGTTCTGTGGGTCGTAAACAGCTTGAAGGGGAAGATGGAAAATACTGTATCCCGCCGGGTAGTCTCTTCTCGGAATGAGTGCAGGGGATGTGTCATCTGACATATATAGAGTGCGGTATCTCTGGAGATATTGCTTTTGTGCGAAGTCAGTGTTTAACGTACGAAAGGGTGTTGGGTCATCGTTGACAGTCACAGTCAGATGCTCCAATTGTTGATGGATACAGTTGAAGGGATTCTGTTGTAATCACCGTTGTAGGCAACCGATTTCACCAAGGCAATGGTAAATTTCTGAGGTACTCTTCCTTGAAAGATGTCTTCGAAGGCGAATGAATTCTCTCCTCGTAATAGAGAATATCTTTTAGAATCCCTTTTCAAATAGGGATACTTGGCAGTGATTGTCTGCAATACATCTGCATGCGCTTCAATAATTTGAGGGACTACATTGACCTTGCATATGTGGAAAATGACGTCTGTGAGTTGCAGTCGGTAACCTTCATCCGTCTCGGGAGTCATGAGATAGAAATCAGGTTTGTTAAGCCACAATCGTAGTCCCATATCCACGTTATCCAACAAATATTTTTCTTGTTGGAAAAAGTCGACTCTTAGTTGTCCGAGGAGTTCCACCCACCTCCCTTGTTGGAACAGAGCGTAGCGCTGTGTTAATCCTCCGTTGGTGGATAAAGGACTGGCTTCATCTATAAACGCGGAAGTATCGAGAAAGAAGCCTTCGGATTGCAACTTGCCATTCGCTTGGTCAGCATTAGCGTGAAGCAAAGTATCCAAATATGCTTCGTGTGCAAAATTTACTCCCGTCTGTGTGATTTTGTTTCCTTGTAAGCTGACATCCACTTGTTGAAACAGACTTTGGAAGATCAAGTTGATGGGAGACGCCAGCTTACCCACGGCCAAAGTTTGACCATTTTTATCCACAATTCTCGCTTTCAAGGAAAGAAAGGAGTTCTTCAGAAATTGTATTGACCCTGGCTCGCCGCTATGACGAATTCAATGGGAGCTCCCTCCGTTACTTGAGTGAGAGGACGATATTCTATGTATTTTTTCTTTTCCACAAGCGATTCTGTAGGGGGTAGACGAAAGACATCAAGACAAGATGTAAAACTCTCTCCGCTTGTTTCCATTTCTTCACCGCTCATATCGTAAATATATCTCTAGTAGGTGTGGAGTGACTCTTTCGACGTGAAGTTTTCTTGACGGGTCTCTTCTTCTTTTTTGCTGCAACAGCCTTTTTCTTCTTCTTTCTGCTTGCGTTCAACTTTCTCTTTCTTTGGGCAGTACTCGCACTGGCAGTCTTTTTTCTTCGTCTACGGTTCTTGGTGGAAGACGATGCTTTTATAGTCTCATTCATCCGTCGAAGACGAGATCTGGCGCGAGACACAGTTTGCGCCACGGGGGAGACAAAAGTAACGTTGCCTCTCGCTCCACCCGAACCTCTTTGGTGAGTTTCATCTCCTTTGGCCTGCGCCATGTAATATCGTTTCAACTTTTCCACGTCGAGGGTAAATGGGATATATCTCATGATGATCAGGGACCGGGAGTGGGTACGAAATATAAAACGCACGACCACTCGTCGGTGGGAGATTGTTTAAATGCAACACCCGAGTTGGAAAGTAGAAATATTCTCAAGTCAGTTAATTCCTGTTTCACTACAGGAATATATTGCAAATTTAAAATGGCGCGGTCGAATCCCCGTCTTAAAATGGAAAGGTTTCCGTGGGGAGTAAAGGAGACGTCGCATACGTTCGCACAAATCAATGATTCTTTTCGCCACCCCTTAGGTGTCGTGGCATCCAATAGTGTGCACACCCAATGTCCGGGTAGGGGAATGGGATTCTTGAAACGAACGGTGAAGTCGCTCGGAGTATTTCCTGGATAATACTCTTTGGAATCGGCGCTAGTGAGATAGATGTGAAAAGGTTGCCTCTGCATCATCAACTGAAACAGTCCGCACGACGGTTCTCGTATTTATAGGACGACTTGATGTTCTTCTCTGATGACGTGTAGCTGAATGATAACGCAAGTAGACAATCGTGGCTACGATTGTCAAGACAAATAATATTATAACAAGTCCAGTCCAGCGGTTGTCGTAAGAAGGCAGACTTTGTAGACAGGGATAATTTACATTTGCATCGTCGCAGTCTGTCACCAAAAGCAACCAGTCTTGCGAGTAGTTTTGAAATGACAAAACATTTTCACACGCAAGCCATCTGTTGTCTCGCACTTCCATAGTCCACAAGTTGGGCCACGCCTCTCGCGACAGAGTTGGTAACGTGGTAAGGGATGTATTCAAGATGTCGATGTGACTGGTTTGTAGCCGAACGGATTCGGTGACATCGGGAAACTGTTCTATCTCAAGTCAATCCTCTCCCGCAAAACACACACAACAGGATGTAAGTGGTAAAATTCATTTTGGGTGCGACGTGTGTGTGACGGTCGGTTACAACTACTGTCTATATCACACTTTTACAACTATTTATATATGCTGCTACTGGGCTTATACTTTTTCGACTTGTCGTGCGTCCATCCACGTATCAAATTTTGACGGCCAACCACGGAAGCGAACCAATACTTCTTGACGGCGACCGCGTCGTCTTCTTTTTAAGATCTTTTCCACGTGAAATAAACCCTCGGGGTCATACTTGACTCGTTGCAGTTCACTTTGTCGAAAAGAACCTACGATGCGTTCACCGGTAAGATCTTCAATCTCATACGAAGGAATTCCTTCTCGCATTTGACGACTGTGAACTTTAAACACTTCTCCAGACCATTTCTCATCGTATTCTCTAGAAAATATCCCTCTGATGTAAGATACGCGTACGTGACTGCCAATGGGGAATATGAATACCGATGAACGAAGTGGTCGAGGGATAGCGGGATGATAGACTCTCTGCCACACCTGTACTTCGTTATTCGTATTGACCTCTCGCGGTGACATTTGTATGGATCGATGAAAGGAGGCATTGTAACTCTCCGTCATGGGTTGCAGTACATCGATCCATCGGTGCGATTGTTTGTGAAAGAAATAACGAGTAATATGTCCTTTCAACGTTTTATTGAATCGTTCCGCGTAATTGGCTTTGGTAACGGAATGACTGACAAAATGTTTACACTGGTGATTTCTCAACACTCGTTGCACTGTCTTGGCTTTGAATTCTTGTCCTTTATCAGTGCGAAGATGGGAGGGGGCTTGCGCGTGTTGAAAAATATCTTCAAAAGCTGCCGCTACATCTGTTCCTTTTTTGGATGGGAGAGCTCGTGTATAAGCGTATCTAGACAAGATATCAATGGCTACTAGAATATAGATGTACTTGTCGTTACTCTCATTGTATTTTACCATATCCACCAAATCCGCATCCCATTGGTAGCCTAAGCGCCCCACCACCACTTGTCGTTCATGAGATGATTTTCTGATGGGTCGGTGAAGAGTGTACACTTGTTGACTTCGTAGAAATTGTCGGATTTGTGAACGCGTCACCTGTACACCTTCAGCACGCAATGTCTTATACAATCGCGATGGACCGCTGAATGCTGCGGGGTGGTTGGGGTCAAAGTATATGCGAGACAAAACATCTTCCATCGTTTATAATGTAATCCACTGCGAAGGGGAATGCTCCTCAGCTCTCAATCCCCGAAGTCGTTGTGTGTTTGTGATGAAACTTAAGGGGACATTTCTTTCCCGCAGAAGCTGGTAAAATTCATTCGCTCCTCTCGGGGTAAACCGTGTAGATTGGCGGCAGACGTCTTTCAAAAGATCGACGATGTGGCTTCCGGGGATGAACGATTCTCGAATGAAGACTTCCCCTCGTTCATTCCATTTTATGTCAGATTCTATCAAATCCAACAACGACTTCATTTTATGTTGACAATTTTTCGGTAATGCACTGACAATAACTGCTTCATTCAGCTTATGTGTCACTTTATCCTCAGTGGGAATAGGCGAAGCGGCACGAACAACAGTGATATCATGTCGAGGAGAGATTTCTCCCTCGGGTTGTGGCGTCTCTTGTATGAGTTTCATCCATCGATCGTATTTCTCAATAGGTATCAGAACGGCTTTCTTCATCGCGTAGCAGTGGATGCAAGTGAGACCAAACCGTCTGAAGAAGTATCTGAATATGTTTACTATGTCGTCTCAATAGAGTCCTGGAGGCTGACAACGTTGATGAGGATTGAGATAAAAGTCGTAAAAAGCGTTTGAATGGATTCAGCACTTGAATCTGTTCAGCTGACAATGCAAAACGTCCACGTAAAATATTTATAATGATTTCACGCAAAACAAGAACTTGGTTGGATGTAGCTGTTGAAAGGAGTGCTCGTCTTTGTTGGGGATCTGCCTTGGCCACTAAGCTGAGAAAATCGCTCTCTTCCTTCACTTTGTTGGACATTTCCACAGTTGTCTGCCGAAACAATGCGGGAGACACGCTATTTATAGGTGTAGATCCACATGTCTTCACCAGGAAACACGCGCGACCGCAATCGGTAGTCGTCCAAAGCGTTAACGGTGGCGTCCACCACTAAATACCCATGCAGCCCAGACGTTGCATCCTGGTAGGCACTCATGAAAGCCTGTACATGATGTGGGTATAACTGCCTCGCCAGATACTGAATCTGATTGGCGTCACGTGGGCTTTTGAATAATACTAAATACTCTGTATTCAGTTGTATAGTTCTCGAATAGCGTCCCGCGTGAAATAGATTTTGACTCACTAAGACGACGCTTAGCTTTCTGTGATGTGATTCACGCGTAAATAAGTTGCTGACGAGAGTAGAAGCCGCCACTTCTAGATAAAGATCATCAATCACCAACAGCGTATGTTCTCCATCTCCATAAGTATCCACTTCTTTCATCGTCGGTAAGCCTTTAACAAATATGATACCGTCACGTTCCATCTGTTCAAAAGTATGTTGCCAAACCCCGTAGAAATAAATAACTTTACCGGGTGAGGGATCTTGAAACATCTTATTCTTATGATGTATAAATCTTTGTATCCATTGAGTCTTCCCACACTTGGAAGGACCAGCGAGGAAATAGGTAGAGTAGGGTTTCCACGGATAGACGATCTGCTCACTCATCGTAATGCTTTTCATTCTGATCTTTCAAGACGATATAGTACGCTTGAATTTGTTCGGCAACGCGCATGCGTCCTTTCTGTTTCAAAAATTCACACACATCATGGGTAAATATTCTCAATATTTCGCGACGTCCATCATGCCAAATATTGTCTGCTAAAAAACTTTTTAGAATGTGTTGGTACTCTTCCAATGAATTTGTCATTTTAACACCGTTCTTCCACAAGGCGTGAGACTGAAAAGTTTCTTCACTACTTTGACTCCACAGCACACCCATTTCAAAATGTGACAGATGGTGTGGACTGAGCGCGTCAAACGCTCAGTTGGTTATAAGCTATTTATAGAAGTGACATCAGCTGTAATATGTTGCCGTTACAGTCAAAAGATGATGAGTCACCGTGTGCTATTTATAGAACTGACATCACTATATGAGCGTGCTTCTAGAAGGTTCGAGATGAGTCATCGTTATGAAACAATGGAAAATATCGCAGGTGTCAGCACAAATGAAAGTTGGTTGGTTATAAAACGCATGACAATAACGCATGTGACAGCAGTTTGAAGCATCACACACATCATGGAGGTCAAGTTTCATCGTATAAAGTTGCCTTTAGGCGAAGACCATTTTGCGGAGATTGAAAGAAATAGCAAAAATGGCTTTCTGGTATACATCTCTTTACCATCAGGCCGTCGCGTAAAATTAACTTCTCAAGCGTGGCGAGCTGTAGCGGACAACGCGGCGGCCATCGACAGAGCCCTAAATCTGATTGGACGCGAGACGGTAGAAGTGGACCCGCCCCCTTCTCAGATAAATGTCGTCCCAACCCGATGTGAGACAGTACAAGTTTCCTCACCCGTATGTAAGACGAATAAAATGCCACAAGTTGAACCCACGAATGAAGAACCACCTTCGACAACGCCCGATTACATGTGGTTGACTGATGTCATTGAACAATTGGCCAAAGAGTACCATTAAATATGTGAACTTATGTCTATGCGATTATATGAAATAAAGAATCAAATAAAAAGTAGATTATATTTATTATGTACCACAAAACATTCGACACAAAGTATACAGACTAACCTTGGTATCATTATTTATATAATAAAAAATACATAGTATCGATATAATACAGTATTAAACAACTTGTAAATCATCCACTCGTTCGTCACAACACACTGTAGTTGGGAATGAAACCCCATATCATAACACATATTTATCATAATAATAATAATATAATTCTACATTCTTTATATCTATATAAACACAAATATATATATATATATGTTATCAAGATCATATACATATATAATATACTTTAAGGTTTACATATACACAGTCTTATATACAATACAAGATGCAGGTCATTCATGCTTCTTCCTACGTCTCCTTTTCTTCATATGGGCACAACGTTATATCTAAGGGTACAGTATGTATCCCGTCACCCTGCACCTGCCTCTTCACATACATGTAAGAAAAACCGGCTCGCTCTTGAGTGTAAGAGAGGATTTCATTATTTTTTACCAAAAATCCCCTGTTGGTAGCAGACCGAGTGGCTTGATTGTCTATGACGTCATGAAAGATATCCTGCGGATTGGTAATCCAACGCTTTTGCACACCTTTACACGATAATTTAGTAGATTCATCTTTACCGACCACCAGATAAGATTTAGATGATAGGCCTAAAAAATTTCTGCCATCACTGAATTCCTTCTTGAACAATCCTGGAGTTCTAGCATCATACTGTTCGTGGGTCTTACAACATTGGCGTGGGAAAAAATAATTTTCCGCAGTGAAACTTTTATTATCACAATGATGATATAAATCGTTTAAAAATTCTTCTTTTGCACCTGGAAGAAGTATATCTTCCAGATTCTCTTCAGACATTGCCAAATAAAGGCTGTCTGTGTCTGTTTCTAACAACTCGAATTTCCGATAATCCACCTTCTCCCTCAGGAAATCAAAGTAAAATTCCAACATTCTTTTCTTGGCGTTTTGAAGTATGAACAATGCATTCTGTACGGGTATATCTAACTTCAATGTTTTTTTTTGACATTTCTAACTCATACAAGTCAGGACTGATCTCGTTCAATGAGCGAAAACAAGGATCGTTTACTTTCCGACACACTTTTACTCTATCAGTTTCGTATTGAATATTGCGAAATTTCTCCGGGTTGAGGAGTTGGCTACCGTAAGCAGAATTCCCTTCCAACTTTGCTAAAACTGCCAACAGTGAATTTGAATTTCTGTCACCATCCCGTCTCGCAGCCGTGATAGTTTCCACAAAAGGTGAAAAACACTTTTGTTTCGAGTATTCGACTGAGTCGTAAATGTGAGTTACTACAAGACCGTGTTCCAGATACCACTTCAACAAGGGAGTGGTTACCAACAGTTTATGGGCTTTCATGGCGTTCACTAGCAACCTCTTACTCGTTTTTGGAATATTATTATTTTCAGCAAACCTCTGCATGTGTTCTCCTCACATTTCATATGGTATAGTGGCGTTACAGAACAGTGGAGGAAATTCTGCGAAATATTCCTTTGGTGACATACCCTTCGATTTATTGACCATGTTCGGGACACTCCATACATTAGGGACTTCTAAATCAACCTCTAGAAACCCAAAGAAGGTGTCATCTTTTACCGCTTGTAGGAGTTGATCTTGGTTTACCCTACCCCTTCCATAACGACAAGTAAAAGTTGGGGCTTGACTATTAACAAATACTTTAAGATCTGGATAGTGATTGAGAGATTCATTGAAATGACACTCCCATTCCTCAATCACCGTGTAACCACATTTCTCCAATTCTATAGTACGTTTTTGTGTGCGATCTCTCCTCTTCTTTCGTAGTTTTTCTTTTTTCTCCACATCGCTCTTCATACATTCATGACCATGCCAATAGCATCCTATCAAAATGTAAAGAAAATGAATTCTTTTCAATGTAAAGAACACAAATAGACTGCAATGGGATAACTTTATCATCTCAATTTTCGATAACGGTTATAAAGTATATTTTTGGCAATAACAATAACTTATCTTTAAAAGTGTAATAATTATAAAATAGAGGTAAAACTAATTTAAGTTATTGGTTAATTTTCGATTGACGTCATTGCTCGACAAGTTCGCTTACCGTGAAATTCATAAATTGTCTTCTTTTCTGCATCCAATCCATCCACCGCATAGCTTCCGAATTTTATCTCTCGTCCGTGGTTGAGGCGATGGATGATGTCAATGGTCGGGTCTTTTTTCATTATCCAATTCATCCAGTGATACATGGATTGGTGTTTACTGGATACCTCACATGTAAAGTTACGGTCTGCACGACGACGATAAAACGCACCCACAGGAAAATAATCCTGAAAGGAACTGAGGTAGAGCGCGTTCGCATCGTATCCCCACACACTTTTACAAGGAAAGTGACGATGATTCCTGATGTAAGTTTTTCCCGCTTCGTGATAGCGTGTGAAAATGACAGATAATCCTCCAAAGAGATTGGCGCGGATTTTGTGATACATATCTTTGTGGCGATAGCCAAAGAGGGCAAAAGATGCATTTTCATTACGGGCGCATTTGTCCAGAAGTCTTCGTGCCACGCCGGGAACAGACACACAATCCTTAAACGCGTCTATTCCGTTGTTTGCGAATAGTGTCCGCATCTTCTCTGCCGCCTCAACGAATGGTAAAACATCTAATGTGTTATACCACCGCAGAAAATCTTCCATCGTCTTCATTTCTTCAGTCTCCCATGCATCGAGTAGAACAGCGTAATTCGACTCTATCTCTTCAGGAGATTGTCCCAAGACATTTTGACCCTTCAGGGTAGAAAAGAATGCTTCCATCTGTGGAAGGGCTTTGTAGGTAAGTTTATCTATGTCATCCAACCATTCATACGGGAAGAATGATTTCTTTTGATCTGTCTCAAAGGTGCGCAGAAATTTATCATATGAAGTACCGGGAGGTAAATACTGCGTCACATCCAGAAAACGGAAGGAAGGGTTGCTTATACATACGTACACATTGTTTCTCTTGATGACAAACATCTTTTCCTTTTTCTCTCCTGTTTCCCCCGATTCACCATTCTCATCTTCACAATTCTCTTCAGCTTTTACATCTTCCGCCATGATACGGAGAAAAGATGACCGTTTTAAAAGGTTTATGTCATATTTTCCTGAATTGAATCCAAGCACCGGGAGTTGGCGGCAATATCCTTCAAATCTCCCGTAAAGTTTATTTACAGCTTTCAGCATTGGATGGTCATTATCTCCATCCTCCTGTTCTGGTTTGCCTTGTAATTCGCAGATTTCCTCTTCATCGTCATTCTCCTGATATCCTTGTTCTTCCCCACTTAGGTGTGGTACATGGAATGGATTTAACCAGTCTTCTCCCAACTCACATAATTCTTCACGGTCCTTGTCTTCTGCTTGTAATGTTTGTCGTAGGGAATCCAATTCTTCAAAAACATATTCCCATTTCTTTTTTGCTAATTCGTAGGATTTCCCCTGAATTTTATACAACTGTGTAAACATTTGATCGACCAAAGTATCCGGGTTCGGATCAACAAAGCATACACCTTCACGATAATCGGGGACATTGCTGCATACAGCTACAGAGATGGGTGTGTGTTTTGTCGAAAATGTCATTTTCCCTGAAGAAGTTTCGTCATGGATAGGTGACAGTAGGGATTCAAAGTCAAAGGTAGAAATCCACGGGAAATAACGTTCCCCATCAGGAACGTGAATGCCGACTTGATCCAATAAATCAAAGACGCTGTCTGCGCCTTGATAAAATCCCCCGCTGTATACAATAGTGGTTTTTGACGAGCAAGTACGTTGGTGACGTCGCAAAGGCCACGGTAGGGGAAAGTGACGCTCGCACGTATCACATTGAAATTTATGAGCGAAGACTTGTATATTTGTGATGAGAGAAAGATGATTTTGAAATACATTCATGTGAATGTCATTCCTTCCTCCGTCGGTACCGTGTCTACCACAACTTCTATAAATAGAGGTAGCTGTGTCTTTCTCAGATAGTGCATATAAGAAGATGTTCACCTTAAATAATGTCTCTAAGGATGACATATCATCAACGGTTACTCCTTTAAAGGTATCCGGTGTTTGGGTGAAATCGGGATCATGTTGTCTTTTCCAGGAGCACCATTGGTCTAATAATTTATCGGCCCCGTCATTCAGTGAAGTCCACGACGGTTGACGGTGATACGCTAAACAACGAAAGAAACACCTGTGATCTCTGTAAGGTCTGCCAGTCTTTATCCGTCGTCATCGTCAAAAGACTCTTCTTGTTTTTTAGATACGCGGGAAGAACTGGCGGACTTCCCATGGTGTAGGACGTTTTCGTTGCTACGTAGCGAATGTTAGTCAGACATACAAAAATCCATTTGGAGTCCGGACGTTCCCGCATAAGTGTATCCAGTAAATTTAAACGAAGAATTTTCTCCTGGATCCTATCCAGATCTCGTGTAGAACTCAGAGAGAGCGGATACGTAAACAGTTGGTTGTTGAGATGGGGGTAAAAGTATCGTAGTTCCCCCGTCTCTCTGTTTCGTAAAACAAAACCTGCCGCAGCATTAATTTTTACAGCGCGGTCTTCTCTGTCAAACATATAGCGTATATGTTCCATCATATCACGTTCTTGGAAATTTGAAGGATCGATAGGAAAATTATAACTATTGGTCAGTCTCTCATTGCTGGACCGATGTGGTTCAAGAATGACACTGGAATGGCGCTGGTAAACATTGGCCAATGCGGTATCGACTTCCCCATTTTCGGTCCACGGCTCATCGCCTTCTGCAAACGGATGCGGCTGTAAAGCGCTACCGCCGCTTTGATGGACATTACGTCTGTGAAGGAAGAAATCTACCCATCCCTCACAACGGTGATGACATAGCCGACAAGTCACTATATCCGTACCTGGTGATAATCGCTTAGAGGCACTGGTTTTCCCATCGCTTTTTCTCTTCTTCTGGACAGTATTTTCCGCTTCCGTCGTCTCAGTGACGGATTGTGACTATGTTGAGGGAATCGTATTCATTTTATGACAAGAGTGTTCTCTCAAGTGATGTAGGGTCATGAAAGACGTCTTACACCGTGGACAAGTGTGAGTCTTCGCCTCGTGTTGATGGGTGTGAGCCCGAAGATCAATAGCAGTTTTCACTCCTAGACCACACTGTCCACAATGATAGGGATGACGATCAGTATTTTCATGAACCCGCAAGTTGTATTCGTTTGACATTATTTTCCCACAATGTGAGCACGGAAATGTCACCGCGGGTCTGCGTTGAGCGTGAGTATTTTCATGTACACGCAAGTTATGTCCATTATACATTTCTTTTCCGCAGTCTTTGCATTTAAAACTCTCTCTTTCACAAACAGTATGTTTGGGTCTGCGTTGAGCGTGAGTATTTTCATGCACACGCAAGTTATGTCCATTATCCATTTCTTTTCCACAGTCTTTACATTTAAAACTCTCTCTTTCACAAACAGTATGTTTGGCTCTCATATGTTGATCCAGATTATAACGGTTGCCACAGAACCGATGGCACAGCGAGCAGGTAGCGTCGTTCTCCATGATGACTGATTTCGAATGATGTTAAGCCGGTGGGTATCCCCACTATTTATAATACGCAACGCAGGGGACGCGCTCACTTTGGTTTTGCAGACGACAGCAAAATATAAATGAGTCATCACCACTGGCATGCGATTATTGTTGCTGCGTGACGTTCGTGTAACGGTTTTTTCTTTGTCTAGTCATCTAGGAGCGGAAGGGAATAATTAAATGTCCACAGGCGGTTGTTGAAGAGGTTAAACGATTGACCTTTCTGGCCGACGTATTAATGACTTGCAGATGAAAAACTACCTGAGGTGAAGGCCATAAAGCCCGCTTATTACTATCGAAATAATAGACTGACTCATCGAACAACTGTCATAACTCTTCTCCCTCGCGACAAAAGGACCGATAGTTGAATAATGTTACAACCGAAACGATAATTAAGGTGATTATTCTCTCCGATAGTTCAAAAAGAGCATATCATAGGGACACTCCAAAGTTATACGTACAAATCCCGTCGGCCTCGTCAAACTCATCTATACCATCATGATTTAAATAGCTTCAGTGAACCAGCTGCCACGGATTGGCGTGCCGATCATGTAACGGAGATTCTAACCATTCGGGAGGGGAAGGTATAATTAAATGCCCACAGGCGGTTGTTGAAGAGGTTAACCCATTGACCTTTCCGGCCGACGTATTAATGGCTTGCAGATGAAAAACTACCTGAGGTGAAGAGCATAAAGCCCGCTTATTACTATCGAAATAATAGACTGACTCATCAAACAACTGTCATAACTCTTCTCCCTCGCGACAAAAGGACGCCAACCGGGCGCTTGTCTCCACGACTTGTTTGTTCGAACGTTTATAGATGCATCCTTATTACATCGGCGACAGTTGAATAATGTTACAACCGAAACTAAAATTAAGGTGATTATTCCTTCCGATATTTCACAATATATCACAGCGACACTCCCAAACTTGTGCGTACACAGACCGTCGGCCAATACCCCGCCAAAAACCACATGACGCTCCGCTGACTCTGGCTCGCTGGCTCGCCCGAACTTTTGAAAATCAGTAGGTCGTGACGGCCAGCGGGTACTGTGTTGAGGGGCTTGGAAAAAAAAAATCGATATTTGTCTCGGTCGAAGCCCCGCCCCCACCGTCCAGCGCGCTGGACGGCTCGACTCACTGCCCTCCCACCGGTGAATTCAAACACACAATTCACACACAGTAGTGCATGAACCAATTATTATCAAACGTAGTGAAGCGACTCAGTCTTATTATAACGCGGGCTTGAGTTGTTGGGATTAAAAAAGTGATTGATCGCTCATTTACAGCGATTACCCGTGCGTACAAAGCCCGTTGGCCACGCCCCTCTCTGTCTATCTTTAAACAGATGACAAAGCCACGCCGAAGTATGACGTCAGTCGTGATGCCATTTTTACACCTCGCCAAAGCAAGTTCAGACACGTCCCAAGTGGGTGGATGACGAGGAGGCGGAGGGGGGGCGTTGCCAATATAATGTACGGGCGGTCTCCATCTTTTCACCACAACGACATGACTTCCCACAAGACAACAGCGGGCTTCGCTCCCTCCAATCGGCTACCACTCATCCCGCTGGCCAAGAAAAGAAATTGGGAGAATACGCAGTGTACTTCCGAGCAAACTCACGATATACGCTGTCAAGAGTGCATCGGAGAGAATGTCTATTTAACTGTCCAGTATTTCAAAGACGTTTTACGCTTTGATATTAGAAAGTGGGTATGTCAAGACAACGGCCGTGATTACCCTACAAAAGTGGGTGTCAATCTCATCACAACCCGCTGGAAGATGTTGCAGACATTGACAAACACCATAGATCGAGAATTGCAACAGACCACCAATCCACGGAAATATCATCTCGGAGGTTTGGTGATGGCCGAGGTCCTGCCCCGTGGCCAGTTTCTAGATATTCGAAAATACTGGTTGCCGGATACACAAGATACGCCCGTGCCGACCCGAAAAGGAATTACTCTCGATTTAAAGCAGTGGAATTTACTTAAGTTCCATCTCAACACGATCCATGATAAGTGTGTTCCGGAACTCACCGAGTTGGTTGATTGTATGTCATCTCACCAAAATCAGGAGGGGTACTTTGACTGTGTTGAATGTTACCCGAAAGGTTTGGATAAGATACATCTATCCTAAATGTTTATGTATCCACTAAGTTACATTTGATGTATTTATAGATGACTAATCCTGAATTATGGTGAAAGTTACACTGGTGTAGATGAATATATATATATATAATTTGTGATTAGTATACGTACGTGTGACATTTAAAGTTTAGTGTCATCGGGGAAAATTGAGATGTTTGACTCACTTGGAAAACCAATTCGTGCCTATGTGAACCTTAAACACTTGGAATATTTTATTCAACAACCCATGAGAGCGGTGTGGCAGTCACTTGGCACAGATGTATGCGGAGAATACTGTCTATTTTACTTATATTTCAAATGTCGAAATTACTCCATGTCACGAATCTATCGAGAGTATTGGTCTCCACACACCATGTGCAATGACAACTATATTCATAATTTCCAATCTGTTCACTTTCCGCGTATCACTCGCCGGCAGTCCCCGCGTTTTATGCAAACCGCGTGCAAGACCTCTTTACCCATGGTCTAAATTGTCATGTATAATAATATGATATCAAGGTGTATGCTTTTGTGATACTCAGTTTTTGACCACGATAGATGTTGTAGCGGGTAATGGTATTCATGTAGTGATATAGGAATAAAAAAACTTTGCAAAATGGATGATTGTATTTGCGTTAATATGGTTTACTCGATATATATATCCTTAGGTTTTTACAAACAAACAAACATATTACACAGCTTATAGGATCTCACATGGCCTGATTACATTGATTATATACACGTGTCGTTGACGATTAATCGTATTGTAACGCGAGAATATACAGTTTACATGGCGATATCTATAGCAATTAAATGATTTACTGTTTCATCAAAGCAAAATGACTTGTTCATCTATTACCTATTCATAATAGTACTTGATCGCAGACTTCAAACAATGATTAATGACATAGTTAACACCTTCATTGCCTCTTCCGCCACCTATTCATTCTTCTTCATTCACTCGTACTATAGCACGAGAACATAAGACACACAATGATTAATAACCTTGTTGAATATACCTATTTACATACTAATTTATACTATTTATACCCCGTACTATAACGCGGAAACAAAGACTTCAAGCAATTATGAATAACCTTGTTGACAGTTTAATTAGCTATTTACATCGTAATTTATGCTAATTATAACCCGTGCTATAGCACGGAAACAAAGATTTTTACAAAAATTAATGACCTCATTAACTCGTGACCGGCATTTTCAAATCGATATTTCAAAATTTTCGGTCGCGCTATAGCACGACCACGGGGGGGGGAGGGAGGGGGGTGTGTGTGCTTGATGTCTCTGGACTCACTCTCCCTACTACTTATGTTGTATAGGGAATTGTATAGAGAGGGACATTGGGGTGGCAACGGGGAGGCGGGCTGAGGGCGCACAGGCTCCCAAACCTACGCCAACAACGGCAGAGCATTGCGCGTTTTAATCGCAGATGTTTGGAACTTGCTCCTATGGTACATTTCGGAACTGTTGTCATTGGATATATGTTGTTAAGTTGTTAAGTAGTGTCTCAACACCAGTACATTTCATTCCAGGAACGTCGTCCTGTGATAGTTCTATCAAAGGAAATAGATCCGAGGCCTATGCCTAAACCCTAAAGATGGTAATAATGTGGGCTGAACTGAGCGGGCGGCCGTGACCCTAAAGGCAGCGCAGGTGGCGGGATACAAAGAGCGCACCTAACCCTGACCCCAAACCAACCCTGAGCGCAATGTACCCATCATGCCCAAACCCTGAAAGATGGTAATGACGCGGCCTGGACAGAGCGGGCGGCTTTGACACTAAAGGCAGTTGAGGCGGCGGGTGCAAAAGAAGGTATCTAACCCTGACCCTAACCCAACCCTGAGCGAGATGTACCCGTCATGCCTAAACCCTAAAGATTCTAAGGATGTGGCCTTGGCAGAGAGGGCGGCCCTTACCCAAAAGAGAGGTGAGGCGGCGGCTGAAAAAAGAGGGTACCAAACCCTGACCCCAACTCCGCCCTGCCGTCAATCTGCCCTCTGTGCCTGACCCTAAAGATAGTAAAAACGTACCTTTGACCGAATGGCCGGCTCTCACCCTGACCACAGTAACAGCCGAAGAAAAAGGTACCTAAGTTAACCCTGACCCAAATCGGGATCCGCAGTGATCATCATGATGAGAGATCGTGATGATTGCATATCAGAATGATGAGAGATCAGGCTGAATACATATGGGGATGATGAGAGATCGGGTTGATGAGAGACCGGGGTGATGACATATCGGGAAGATGAGAGATCGAGGAGATCGAGAGATGGACGGTTGTACTGTTATATAATAATCCCAAGTTGTAATTATGCAAACGTTTAGTGTAAACGTACAAATGCGCGATGGCGAATGGTATGCAAAATTCAAAAAATCATGGTATCTCCCCCCCCCCCCCACCTCCACCCTTAACATAAAGCTACGCTGGCTCGCCCCCTCTGCTCCACCCCTCGCCTCCATGCCCTTTCAATGCACTCCGATCTTCTATTTTTATGAAGAATTGAAACATGTGGCTTGTGGTAATGTGCACGGAACCGAGAGTTCGTTTGTCTTCTTGTTTTGGAACTGCTAGTGTTTGGAAACATTATTTATTTATTTATTTAATTATTATACATTTGTTTCCTTTCTAATTGTCAATACCGTATGCTGTACGACGGTTTCCCTGTAAGCTCCCCAATCTAGGCCCCGACTCACTTGCCAGAGAGTTAATAATGTGGCCGAATGTTTTTTTTGTCCTGAGTCAATATTTCGACCAGTTTTGACTGACCTTGTGCGTGATGTATTTCCTTGAATGTGTAATGAACAAGCCACTAATTCTTGTGACACAAGTGTCCAAACGCAACATTGCTAGTCGTATTGAATCACCTTGCATGAAACCCTCGAGTTATAGGTTAAATGTAGGCCAAGTGCGGTAAACCGGTCTCACGAGTGTTTCAATTGCAGCGAAGTGTTCGTATTACCTAAATTGTGAACTAACTGTCTGTTTCTCTCGATCTCGGCCATGTCCCACCACGGGAGGCTTGCTCTGATTAATTCAGTAGTGTGTGGCCTGGATAGCCTGCTGCGCGCCCCACAAATTGAGCGTGTGAGCTGTTTACTGATTCACAAGCTACGTTTACTCCGTAGCTTGTGAATACTAAGTCACCAAATTAAACTAAGGAGTAGTTAGCCTTAGCCCTCGTGGTTTTGACCGCGGCTAATGGCGAAGGTGTGAGGTAATTGCTTTGAGGTAACCAGCAGTCATGAGTCGTTCACGTGTCACGTTTTCCAATGAAACTTTAACTCATGTTTTGTAACGGTGACGCAGGTGCGCGTTTAGTACTGAAATCGTAGTTCTGCTCGGTGTAAATTTGTGCTTGGTAGCGCTTTGATTTAATTTCGTTTAACACTTCAAACTGTCCCTGCCACGTTTTGGATCTTCGCGTTAAATTGCTCAGAGACCTGGGCACTAACACGCGAGATACTGTGTATAAGTTATGTTTTGTTTCTAGCCTTTGCTTTACCTTGTGTTATTGTCTGTTAGGTATCACTGTATCTATTCTGTTGTACACCACGAGTACAACAACAGCCTCATGGCTCGTATTAATGTTATCAACGAGAAGTTATGTCAGGCGTAAGCTATAACAATATAGAAGAAGACACTCTGAGATTATCTGGGGGTTCTTGCAGAAATTCATTAACAGAAATGTTAAATATTACGCAATATGGCGACATAGTGGACAGTGAAATTGGAGAACCAGAATTTATCCAGCTGTCTCCTTATTTTGACAATGAAGAATCGGCAAAGCAAATGGCTGGTACCGATACTTTTGTTGTTATTAGTTTGAATTGTGGGTCGCTTTCGGCCAAATTTAACGAACTCAAAATATTTGTGGAAGAATTGTGTCATACAGGTGTTGAAATAAGCGCAATATGTATTCAGGAAAGTTGGCTCTCTGCAGACTCCGATCTATCTCAATTTCAGTTAAGCGGGTTTCGCACATTGTCGCAAGGTAAAATCTGTAGTGAACATGGTGGTCTATTAATTTATCTGCGAGATGACTATACCTATAAATATTTATTCCCTCATGATACAACATCTGCATGGGAATGTCAATTTATTGAGGTATCTTGTGATTTTATGAAAAAGAGCGTTATAATTGGTAATATATATAGACCCCCTTTGTGAATTGGTAGCAAATTATCACACGTTTACTGAAAAATTTAAAGGAGTTCTCTGTCATCTGGATAATCTCAATGGGGAAGTGATAATAGCTGGTGATTTTAACATCGACCTTCTCAGGATTAATGAGAAAACAGTGATCAGCAACTTTCTTGACACTGTAATGGCGCGCAGCTTTATTCCCAAAATCACTTTCCCCACAAGACTATCGAGATATAGAGCTACGTTGATTGACAACTTTTTCTGCAAGCTTTCTCCAAAGATGTTGCACTCGAAGGCTGGTATCATTGTCACGGCACTCTCAGACCATATGCCATATTTTATGTCTTTTAAGTTTAATCAGGTGAAAGTTACGCAGCCAAAATTGGTAGCTATCACAACACTTGACAATGATTCAAAAGCACGATTTAAAGAGGAATTGCAATCTGTCGATGTGTGTATTCATATGGACATCGGCCCACTTGCCAACCCAAATAGTAACTATGATGTTCTGGAAACATGGCTCTCAAAAGCTAAAAATAAATGTCTCCCATTAAAATTGATTAGATTTCGTAAGCACAAGCATAAAAAGTCCATGTGGATTACAAACGGTATATTGAAATCTATTTCCAATCGGGACAAACTCTACAGGCAACTCAGCCACCCCGCCTGACTCATTTGAATATGACAGGAAAAAAAATAATTTACGCACTTATAACAGAATAATTAGGCGATGCATTAGCCTCGTCAAGAAACAGTACTTCCAATTGCGCTTTGATAATGCAGAGGTGATATGAAACAAACCTGGAATGCTATTAAAGATATCTTAAGTAAATGCAAAAGTAAAAAACAATTTCCTGACAAATTCACTATCAACGGCCAGCTGGTTGAAAATCGACTATTATTAGCAAATAAGTTTAACTCCTATTTCTCCGATATTGGTCCAAGTACTGTAAAAGGGTTAAGCAAGAATTCCGATATGTCATTTAAAAAATACTTAAAAGATCCCCCTATTAATAAGTTTCACTTCAACGCTATTAACCGTGACTGTACCGAAATAATAATTGACGCTCTGAAACCTAAATCAAGTTCTGGTCACGACAACCTTAGTGTAAGATTATTGAAGGAAATAAAATATGAGGTGAGCGAAGCCCTTACCATAATCATAAATCAGTGTCTGTCAACCGGTTTGTTTCCAGATAAGTTAAAAATCGCAAAGGTAGTACCAGTTTATAAAAAGGGGAATGAAGGTTTGATTGAGAATTATCGTCCTATATCTATTCTTCCAGCTTTTTCTAAGGTACAAGAGAAAGTTATCGCCGACCAGCTTTATGATTATTTCGTACGAAGCAAGTTATTAAACAACAGTCAATATGGGTTTCGCCAACACCATTCAACAGATCTAGCTGTGATGGAACTCGTGGACCGAATATTACAATTAATGGATGAGGGACATATTCCTGTTAGTATATTTTTAGATCTGTCCAAGGCGTTTGACACCATACATCACAATGTCCTTATATCTAAATTATCTCATTATGGGGTATCAGGTAGTTCTCTTGAATTACTAAAAAATTACGTGACGAATCGTAAGCAGTATGTTCAAATCGAAAATGTTCAATCTGATATGTCTGATATAGCAACAGGGATTCCACAAGGGTCTATTCTTGGTCCCCTACTTTTTATTATCTATATAAATGATATATCCTCAGCTAGCGATATTTTCAAATTTATTATATATGCGGATGATACCACGCTCTTAAGCACTATGACTCCTGTCCCTAATGAGTCCAGCCTTGTAATAAATTGCGAATTGGTTAAAATTAGTGAGTGGCTTTATGCAAACAAACTTGCCCTGAACGCGGCAAAATCCAAGTTCATGATCTTTCATACACAACAGAAATCTGTTAATGTTCCATCTTTGTTTATAAACAATACGCAAATAGAGTGCGTTGACAGTTTTGACATGCTTGGTATCGTCCTTAACAAACATATGAAATGGAATAAACATGTTGATAAGATCGCGAATAAAATCTCTAATGTTGCTGGGATTCTAAATAAATTGAAATGGACCCTTCCTCGGCACACTTTACGCACAATTTATGACACCCTGATATCACCCCATCTAAATTATGGCATCCTTATATGGGGGTAAGGCTGAACGTATCTCCAGACTGCAAAAAAGGGCTGTCAGAAATATTAATCCAAGTCGATTTAACGCCCACACAGAACCGATATTTAAAGAACTGAAATTGTTAAAATTGGATGATATGCACATATTGCAAGCCATAAAGTTTTATTACAAGCTGAAGCATGATACATTACCATTTTATTTCTCACAGTTACCGATTGTTCATAGCCATCAAATTCATCACCACAATACGAGATTCAATTCCCGATTGTCTACCACTATGGTATTCCACGACTTTGCAACTAACTGTATTCGACATAGCCTCGTTAAAGTTGTAAATGAAACTTCAACACTTATTCTTAACAAAATATATACGCATAGCTTACCTGCATTTGCAAGATATGTTAAGGATAATTTAATAATTAACTATGATTTCGAGTGTCACATCGAACATTGTTATATTTGCCGTCAGTTAATTTTCTGAATAACTTAAGTACATATATTGAAGCTGTTTATGTGAGGTGTGTTTTGATTTGAATTGAATACCTTTAATATTAGTGTATATATATTACTGTTATCTTTTGGTTGTTTATGTGTAACCGTATAACTGTAAAAATCACAATGTTGGGTGGCTCTAGCGCCAGCGACCTTTAAGGTCTTAGTTGGAGTCTCCCGGCCAAGTCGACACTATTTGTTTCACTTCTCGTTTGTATGTACGTCATACTTGGTCAAATAAACGAATCTTGAATCTTGAATCTTGATCGTGACGATGAGAGGTTTATTGCATATTGGGAGGCTCAGAGATCGGGTTGATTACATATCAGGATGCTGAGAGCTCGGGTTGACGAGTGATCGGAATTATTATATATCGGGATGAAGAGTGATCGGGCGATTACATATCAGGATCATGAGAGATCGGGATGATGACATCGGGACGATAAGAAATCGTGACGATGAGAGATCGGAGCGATTAAATATCGGGAGGAGATACTAAGTCATGCGCACGAGATACTAACTGGTGCGCACGAGTGATTCAAGTCATGCGCACGAAGTTGTGCGCGCATAAAAGTTGTACGTCAATACAGTATGGACTGTATGGACAACAGCTACCCCCTTTCTGCATGGTTTAGATTAAATGCGTGTGATAGTGTATGTTCGTGTATATGTGTAAATGCACGTGCTAAAGGGTAGTGCGCTCTACCTATCATGCAGGGCCACCCCCCCCCCCCCCCCGCCTTCCCTCCTCGGACAGAGAGGCTATAATCTACAGCGAACGCCTGCCCACCATCGCCCATCTCCGTCCCCGCTGGAAATTCCCCGATAGAAAATTCAATCCACAGCGCACTAATGTCAAGCAACGCCCCTCCCCCTCTATCTTGGACAGTGAGGGGTTAAGTATTATTATTATTAGCGAGCGCAAGCGAGCTCTTAAGGTAACATGCATGCGTATTTAAAGTCCATTTCAAGCATAGGCTTAGGACTTTCATTTCGCGTAACAGCCCCCATGAGACGTTTTCGGATTCGGAGTAAGTATCAGCTGTACATAAATGTATTCAAGCAAAGAGAGGTCGAAGCTTTTATGTCATGTCTTTAATAATTCAATCAGCTGCCCCACAAAATTAACGAATAAATTATTCAATGTTAACACGGGATGTATACCTCAAATTAAAGTTCATTTATAAGCGACGGGCTAAATGACAATGTATATTGCCAAGCAGAGCTGTCATGGTGAGTAGTTGTGACGTCAAAATGTTATAAACATGACGTCACAATGAGAGTTCCTAAGCAACCTGATGATATGACAAGCACGGCATACGTCATCCCGCCAAAGATATTTTTGATGCCAAGCCGAAGCGAGATTAATTTTGAATATTAATCTAGATGTATCCCCTCGGAATATCTGAATTAATCAATATAGGGGAACATGGGGCAAAATGACCACCTTAACTTTTTTTGTTTTTTTTGGAGGACAAGCAGTGCTATAAAAAAAGCCAAATTTTGGTAAACTGACAACAGTAGTATTGTGAATAACATAGTTTGGATACATGCGAGTGACACGAACAAAATTTTTACTAGCACACAAAACATGTTTTATGTCACAGTGGGTCATTTTGCCCCCCTAATGGGGCAAAATGGTCAGCACATTATTTCAGCATGTGGGTGTAATGAACAGCCTAAGAAGGCAAACTCCTAACTCTCTGGAACAGTTTGACCCAGAAGGATCACACACAGGAATTCCAAAAAACGTTTACGTCAGCAGAGGCGGATCGGGCGGGGGGGACACCCCCTTCCCCCACTTTTTGACATTTTTCAGTGCAAAAGTTAGGCCATCTGAGGCGCGGAACTCATCTTTCATGCGAAGTCATACTGTTGAACAGACCCGGGGCAGGGGCGGATCCAAGGGGGGCGACCCGGCCCCGGCCCCCCTTTTTAGGGCGGAAATGTATACTATTTATACCATTTACCGGCCCCCTATCCAGCATATCTGGATCCGACCCTGAAACCGGCCCCCCCGGATTTAGGGAGGGGGGATAAAAAATACATTGCTGGGTTTGGGGGTTTCCGGGGTAAAGCCCCTCCTTTTCAACCGCCAAAATCCGCTCTATGAACGCATATTTTCAAAGCCATCCCCCCCCCACCACGATCGCAAGTTTTTAAAATATTCGCTATATATTGGTATCTTCATCATAAATGTCCGCTCTATATGGGTATATTTTTCATAACAAATATCCGCTCTCTCAGGCATCAAGGCACCCGCGGAACCGCCCCCCACCCCCCTCTCCCCATCTGCGTTTTATCCCGACGACCTGTATGTATCCAACGGTGTCGCGTGCCGCCTGGCTCTGCCTCAATCAACGCTTCCGGCTCCCAGGGGCGCACAACTCTCCCTTCTTCATATGTAACGTACCCCCTTTTATATATAGGGGGTAGTGTTTAGCCGGTGCTATAGGCGTATATCCCTATGCACCGTACCTTCGTCTGTCCTTCAATCTCGACTCCTCGTTGGGTACTTTTAAAACTCTTAACTCAAACCTATCAGGAGACAACCTCTGATTCGTTTCTTAAACTGACCTGGGCTTACTATTAACTAACCTTCCTGCAAATATAAATACCTAAATGTCCGTAACTAAGACTCCAAACTTCGGAACTCAACCCGCATAAAACGATTACACTACTATACGACAAGGAAACAACGTACGAGACACAGCCAAACAACACTGAAAGTGATCAATCAACTCATTACTTTATTCAATGCTACGAAATTCGATACATATACGACGAATGCATGAGCCTAGACAAAACCCCGAGACATCCATAACCTAACCGGTTTCAACCGGTTTCAAGCGGTTGACCACGCCTGAACTTACGCCTGAACTTAGGCAAAAAACTCACCAGCTCTATACAACATCAATCCATAATATAACGTCCGCTCAACCAATCCTAACTAACGTAACTTGCGACACACTGCCGCGTTAAACCCGTGTAATGAGTATCACTCGGGGGCTCCCTCCCCATGACCGATCCAGCTAAGGTCTATCAGTATCACCCGTCTCGAATACAGCATTATCTGGAGCTCTGGGTGTCCAGCCTCTCGGGATGGCCCACCTTTCCGCCTGGCGAAATAACTGGTTGCGGAATGATCCGCTTTTAGTCACTCCCAGGGGAGCACATCGCACATCGTTTTCTTCTTCGAGCATAATCATCGAGATGTTCCGATTCAGTGGACATATCATCCAGTTTGCGAAAGATGATCGTTTCTGTTAGAGTATACATATTAAATTGGATGTGGGTAAAACGGCCTACGTGGGTCATTTTGCCCCTGTTAGTAACCTTAACATTTGACCGGTGTATGAAAAATGCGGCGCAGTATATTCCGCATCTGAAGTACGTTTGGGGCTTGACTTGGACTTATCTTTGATCGTGTTACTTTATCAAAATTTCCCCCAAGCTAGTATCTACTGAGCTCTACTTTGTTCCAGTGTTTACCATAGATGGAAACAGCCCAGAATCTTTTACTTCGGTAACGAAGGTCAGCTGTCTGCTTCAGCGCCCATGTAGATTTGTTAAGGTATCACGTAACAAACAGGAATACATATAAAACGCTTCAATACAGGTGGCAGCACCGCAAGTGCGCGATATTGTGGTGGGCCATTTGACCCAGATGGGTCATTTTGCCCCATGTTCTCCTACGCTCGCATTGCTTAGGTAGCACCTATCCATATCATTATCTTTATTCGTACGTAGCATAAAAGCATGTACACAGTGAGTTCATACGTCTAAGTGTCAAAAGATGATGTATTCAAGTAGTACTTGAATGAACACCGAGTACTAATTGAACACCTCACTGCTCCAAGCAACCCCCCCCCCCCCCGGCTATCCTCGACAGAGAGGGATTTTAAAGCAATATACTTACATGCGCCATCTTAGATCTTTTACACTTTACAATCAAGACTAAAAGTATCTTCAAATTATGATGCATATATTATTTATCTCTTTGAGTCTGTAAAACAACAATTTTAACATAAAACTACGCGGTTTATTTATATCGTGCACGGACATCCTACCAAGCCGCGGTCGACATCACGCAGTCCAAGTGAAGGGGCCTCCATAAAACGCGGAATACCTGCGGAATACCTGCAAAATCTTGCGGAATACTGCGGAATTTCCGCAGCGAGGAAGTTTTCCGAAGCTGTCCGCGTTTCATTGATGACCCTACCCCGAACAGCGAACAGGCGCGCTGGGATGTAAAGCCGGCCACCAACTCTTCTGCTCCAGAAAACAAATTCGCTCTCTCCGGATATCCATGGGGCTTTCAGGATTTAAATTCAAGACAGAATATACTTATTTGACACGGAGAAGAGGTTGGTAGAACAAAAATTACGGAATATATTGCTTTAAACTACAGCACACTCGGGCCAAGCACCGCCCCTCCCTCCCCCTTCTATCCTGGACAGAGAGGGGTTACAGCCCAACCTGTGTACCTCGCCGCTCCTTCTCCCCTTCAACGCGCATGTGACTGGGGTGTGCCGCGCGCGATGGGGGGTCAGTTCCGGTTAATTTGGGACATTGTATAAAATAACTAACCAGACAGACTACTCGATATACGGTCAGTAAAGTTAGTTTGTTGCGAACTTCCTGTGCTTTATCTTGGACTGTTCCAGTTACCACTATGATCGGTGTTGTATTTAATATACTGTTCGTCGTTAAAAGTCGTTCCACACCCAATAGTTCATTTCGCATTTAACATATCCATCGGTATGCGCGGACCTCCTTAACTCGCTCTCCATGAACAGGATGACTTCAACGATATCAGTAATCTCATAGTCAGTTAAGTTTATTTTAAGATAATTTGAAGAGGTTACGCAGATTACTTCGGGTTGTGTGGCTGGTGGCTTAACCTGGATGATTTATGTTACAGAAGGTCATATGGCGTATAATTTTTTTTATCTTTTTTCAATTCAGTTAATGTTTGCAGATGATATTGTTAATGGAACGGACACAGTGGGTCGTTTACAGAAGCTATTAAATGTTTTAGAAGACTTTAGTAGCAAATGGGGATTGCAAATCAATGTGGATAAAAGATTATTGTATTTATAAATGGTGGACCCTTGAGAAGCAATGAAAAATGGTACTACAAGGGAAAGCCTCTACAGGTTGTTTCTTACTATAAATATTTAGGTATCATATTTTCTTCTAAATTGATGTGGTCCGTGGCTCAAAAGACTCTCGCCTCCCAAGCGAGTAAAGCAGTGACAATTATTAAAGAAATTTCAAAAAACTGTGGTGGTTTGGAGGTAAAGACATATTTTGATCTCTTTGACAAAATGATAGTACCCATTCTTACATACGGTGCAGAAGTTTGGGGTTATGAGTTTGGGGCGTACCATGGAGTACACCAAATTCAGCGGTTTATGGTGAGTGCGGTAGAGTACCTTTAAGGGTAAGGTGTACAATTAGTTGTGTTAAATACTAGGTGAAATTGTTAAGAATGCCTGAAACCAGACTTACGAAATGTACTTACAATATGTTGTTTAGGCTGACAGAGGCTGGTCGTATGACCTGGGTTTCTAAACTCAAGCACTTACTTTTCTTTTATGGATTCGGCTGTGCCTGGTTTCAGCAACAACTTGGAGATCCTGAGGCCTTTATTGAAAATTTTTCCAAAAGGGTAATTGACTGCGCTTACCAGAACTGGCAGAGTAAGACAGACTTGATTAATTGTAAAGAATATAAGAAGTTGCTCATACGCGAACCATACTTGTGTCTTCTCGAGGATTTTAGACTACGGCAGATCTTAGCCAGATTCAGATGCAGGGTGCTATGGACAAGTCCGTACTGCAGGGGAGAAAACTCTATCTGTAAATATTGCTTACAACATGAAACTATTTCTTCTCTTGACGAGTTCCATATTTTAATGAAATGCCCATTTTATGACAATCTCCGAAATAATTATTTTCCTACAATATATGATATTAGGAGTTTTTTTATGTATTATGACTTCCGAGGAAAAAACATGTTTAATCTCATTAGCAAGGTTTATACAAAAAGCATTCACTATGTATGAAAAAAGGTTTAGCCTAATTCTCTCTAATTAACTAATTAAGTTTGTTCTAGTCGGTTGCATGTTATTTTTGTGTTCTGTATTTGTACGAGGGGCCTGGTGCCTGAAGTTACCAATAAACTATCTATCTATCTATATGGCGTATATTGGAATGGTCATGGAAGAGAGGAGCCATGACTCCGGGAGTGACACCGTTTGTACTCTTTGCGAAGAAAGACATGGGATCTTTATCTTGGACAAACATAAACATAAGCATTTACGCAGGTGGGGTTCGCACCACGCCCCGGCCACTTGGGCTGAGCATAATCGACAATAACCGACTAGGCCCAGAGGTGAGTTTGTTAGTTGCTCTAGGACCCTTTAGCCAGTGTATGTCTTATCGCGGCAATGGGAAGGGTCAAGGTAGAAACGTGAGTAGCCTAACCCACCATCGTAATGCATGCATCATAACGCGCCCACTGAAAGCCCGTATAATAACACTCGCGCAAAGCATGCGTCATAACGCGCCCATATGCGCCTACCTTATAACTTGTAACTTTTTACAGTTGATAATCACTGAGAGAGTGGGAGAGAGAAGTGTGGCGGCCGGGGGGGGGGGGGGGGGGGGAGGGGCAAGCGGACATACTGGCATTGTTTATGACTTCGCGTAACAAATTGATGGCAAAGATGACTTTTATTGCTTAAAATACAAAATATTGCCTTTGACAATTACTTCGTAACAGCAGTGGGCCAAACGCTTGAAATTGAGTAAATAATAAGTCGTTCAAAGCGGATTCAAGGTAAAAGAGTTTTCCATGTGATTTCAAAAAAGAATTCAAGGTTTCCTTAAGATATCAAGGAAAGATTATTACTGTTGGTATCTTGGTTATTAGCGCGTTTTGAATACATACAAACGGAAATACAAACAATATAATATCATGTTTTTTAAAAAGTACACAATGCGTCAATTGACCTGCTCAACTTGACAAATCAGACCAATTCGTAACAAAAGAGGCGAAGCACCAGAGCCTTCAACATTGATATTTGAAATCGCCGTTTTTGTGTGGTATGCAAGAAGCAGCAGTCGTCATGCATTAGCGGGGTACTCAGTAAGCAGTAGTCGTTATTTGTGGGGTATTTATTCAACAAACAGCTCTCGTCATTTCCGTGATATCCACCAACCAGTTGTCATCACTTGTGTCTGTCTCTCCATTCTACAGTAGGGCGACACGACCTGTTTAGATGACTTGTCTGTTTTTATATCGACGCTTTTTCACATATGACAGACTCGAAATGTGATTGCTTAGTATCATACCATTCCCTCAACAAAGACGGGGTAAGTAGAGCAGTAACATTGCGAACACTATCGGTGCTCGGCCGGTTTCGATACCAGTTGGTGAAGCCCACTTCCTGGGAGATGACCTGCTTGGAGTGGCTCCAGATGAACGTCGTCGACGCTGTCCTCATACGCCGGGCGCCCAACCAGTACTCCGTATTATGCTCGTTACCTGTAAGTTTTGTCGATCGAAGGTCAGAGATTAAAGATGCTAAGACTTATTACGTTCTTCGGACAGCCTGTGTGATACACGGTATATGAAGATTGAGAGACATTGGTTTATACCTGAATATATGTAGTAACCACGATTATCGGCTTTGTGGCTCACCCACTCCTCACTCCCTCATTCCGTCCCCCCCCCCCCCTAATTTCTCCTATTCACAATATTATCTGCTTTATATTATTATCTGCTTTGTAACTCACCTACTACTCACTCCCACACCCCCCCCTCCTTCCTCGCATCCACTATATTATGTGCTTTGCAGGTGACCAAATCCTCACCCTAACATTTACTGACGCAGATTATCAGGGAGGCAAAGGAGAACAGAGGGAATTTGGCGGTGTTG
Organism: Arenicola marina; assembly: GCA_964019135.1. NCBI lineage: Eukaryota > Metazoa > Annelida > Polychaeta > Arenicolidae > Arenicola > Arenicola marina. Next base: position 42,434,288 of record OZ025257.1, on the reverse strand, counting down.
TGGCTGGATTTGATAACGCAAACGCAACGCAAATCGATTCCTCACAAGCTGGTGAGGTTGACACCACAAAAGTACCATGTAACGATCCAGGATTTGCTGCAAGACTATTTCGACAAGTTTAAGATGCGGTTCACAGTATACAGGGACTAGAGGTGGGCAATTTCGGTAATCCTCGTTGCAGCCGCTGAATACAAGGCGACCAAGGCGAGACAAGTTATGAGGCTAAAGGATTGTCAAGAAGGCGAGGGTGAAATCCGGACAGGTAAGTAGTGGTCAGCCGCCCAAGCGGTTGATGAGGCGGAAAGCAGACTACGGCACAAAGACATCGTCAGAACCGTGACAACGGGCCGCCAGGGGCTTGGGTGTGTGACGAGGGCAAGCTGGAGAACAGCATGCACGAAGGAACACCGAGAACTAGTGCAGAGATAGGTTATAAGTTTCGAGGAGGAGGGCAGAGGTCCGGGCGGTCGGCATGAAGAAGCAAGGCAACTGGCTGCGCTAGAAAGAGCAGGATAAGCTGCACCGGGGAGACATCTGGCGGCTGGAGGAACGAGGGATACGATTTCTCTTGAAACCAGTGCACGACGAGCTTCCCACGTACGCCCACACATCTCTGCATATGGGGACTGAGCGAAGATCCAAGCTGTAAGTTGTGTGTAAGCCGCCACCCTGAAAGAAGCCCGACAGAATAAATGACCCAGACAGAAAGGGCCGGAACTCATCGCCTTGATGAGAGAGGGAGAGAGTACGGCCGAATCAAAAGGAAAGGAGACCGCTGCACTGTTATGGCAAGCCAACGACGGGCAATTAACAGCGGACCTACAGAAGCGGTTGACATTCTTCGAGGAGATCTTCAGCACAAGACGACGGCCCGACATAGTGATGTGGTCCAGGGACACCAAAATCGTAGTGACGCTGGAGTTGACTGTCCCCTGAGAGGAGAGAATATGGGAGACTTGCGAACCTAAGAAAAGCAAATACCAGCAGCTAGTCGATGATTGTCGGGTACAGAGCTGTAAGGCTTGGTGCCTGCCGGTGGAAGTGGGAGCCCGCGGGTTTGTTAGACGGTCGGTGTTGGGAGCATTTCGTGTTCTAGTGATTACAGGGCAGCATAAGAAGAAGATTATTAGAAACATGGGAACAGAGGCAGAGTTTGCGTCGCAGTAGCTATGGCAGGAGAGAGAGAAGCGTTGGGGCGGCTGACCGGTTCCGGAGAGACTGATGACCTCGGTCTGCGCACCCTTTGGAAGATGTTGTGGGAAGCGCCGAAACATCTGCTGAAGGAGGGGACCATGTGGTGGGGGGAAGCCGGTGACCCTCGCAGCTGCATTCTAGATATTTCCCCTCTTCCCATCCTTTCTCCCATCCATAATATTGTCTGATGTGTAGCCCACCCGCTCCTCACTCCCACATTCTGCCCCCCTCCCACATTCTGCCCCCCCCCTCCCCCCTCCCTCTTCCCATCCATAATATCATCTGTTTTGTAGCCCTCCCACTCCTCACTCCCACATTCTGCCCCTGTCAACGTTCTTGCTCGGTTTAATTGATTAATCGAGTCCCATCCACAAGCGTAACGTGCCGCGAATCCCCATCCCACTCGACCCACCTTGGAGCCCGCCAGTAGTATAGAGCTGAGCTTTTAGCTACCCCCATGACCCCCTCACCCCCCCCCCCCCCCCCCCCCCCCCTGTGGTCGCGCTGTAGCGCGACCGAAAATTTTGAAATATCGATTTGAAAATGCCGGTCACGAGTTAATGAGGTCATTAATTTTTGTCAAAAGTCTTTGTTTCCGTGCTATAGCACGGGGTATAATTAGCATAAATTACGATGTAAATAGCTAATTAAGCTGTCAACAAGGTTATTCATAATTGCTTGAAGTCTTTGTTTCCGCGTTATAGTACGGGGTATAAATAGTATAAATTAGTATGTAAATAGGTATATTCAACAAGGTTATTAATCATTGTTTGTCTATGTTCTCGTGCTATAGTACGAGTGAAAGAAGTTGGTTGAAGTCTTCAATCTGCGATCAAGTACTATTATGAATAGGTAATAGATGAACAAGTCATTGTGCTTTGATGAAACAGTAAATCATTTAATCGCTATAGATATCGCCATGTAAACTGTATATTCTCGCGTTACAGTACGATTAATCGTCAATGACACGTGTATATAATCAATGTAATCAGGCCATGTGAGATCCTATAAGCTGTGTAATATGTTTGTTTGTTTGTAAAAACCATAGGATATGTTTCGAGTAAACCATATTAACGCAAATACAATCATCCATTTTGCAATTTTTTTATTCCTATCTCACTACATGAATACCATTACCCGCTACAACATCTATCGTGGTCAAAAAAAAAAAAAAAAAAAACTTAGTATCACAAAAATATACACCTTCATATCATATTATTATACATGACAATTTATACAATGGGTAAAGAGGTCTTGCACGCGGTTTGCATAAAACGCGGGGACTGCCGGCGAGTGATACGCGGAAAGTGAACAGATTGGAAATTATGAATATAGTTGTCATTGCACATGGTGTTTGGAGACCAATACTCTCGATATATTCGTGACATGGAGTAATTTCGACATTTGAAATATAAGTAAAATAGACAGTATTCTCCGCATACATCTGTGCCAAGTGACTGCCACACCGCTCTCATGGGTTGTTGAATAAAATATTCCAAGTGTTTAAGGTTCACATAGGCACGAATTGGTTTTCCTAGTGAGTCAAACATCTCAATTTTCCCCGATGACACTAAACTTTAAATGTCACACGTACGTATACTAATCACAAATTATATATATATATATATTCATCTACACCAGTGTAACTTTCACCATAATTCAGGATTGGTCATCCATAAATACATCAAATGTAACTTAGTGGATACATAAACATTTAGGATAGATGTATCTTATCCAAACCTTTCGGGTAACATTCAACACAGTCAAAGTACCCCTCCTGATTTTGGTGAGATGACATACAATCAACCAACTCGGTGAGTTCCGGAACACACTTATCATGGATCGTGTTGAGATGGAACTTAAGTAAATTCCACTGCTTTAAATCGAGAGTAATTCCTTTTCGGGTCGGCACGGGCGTATCTTGTGTATCCGGCAACCAGTATTTTCGAATATCTAGAAACTGGCCACGGCCCTCGGCCATCACCAAACCTCCGAGATGATATTTCCGTGGATTGGTGGTCTGTTGCAATTCTCGATCTATGGTGTTTGTCAATGTCTGCAACATCTTCCAGCGGGTTGTGATGAGATTGACACCCACTTTTGTAGGGTAATCACGGCCGTTTTCTTGACATACCCACTTTCTAATATCAAAGCGTAAAACGTCTTTGAAATACTGAACAGTTAAATAGACATTCTCTCCGATGCACTCTTGACAGCGTATATCGTGAGTTTGCTCGGAAGTACACTGCGTATTCTCCCACTTTCTTTTCTTGGCCAGCGGGATGAGTGGTAGCCGATTGGAGGGAGCGAAGCCCGCTGTTGTCTTGTGGGAAGTCATGTCGTTGTGGTGAAAAGATGGAGACCGCCCGTACATTATATTCACAAAGTCCCTCTCCACCTCCTCGTCATCCACCCACTTGGGACGTGTCTGAACATGCTTTGGCGAGGTGTAAAAATAGCATCACGACTGACGTCATACATCGGCGTGGCTTTGTCATCTGTTTAAAGATAGACAGAGGGGCGTGGCCAACGGGCTTTGTACGCACGGGTAATCGCTGTAAATGAGCGATCAATCACTTTTTTAATCCCAACAACTCAAGCCCGCGTTATAATAAGACTGAGTCGCTTCACTACGTTTTATAATAATTGGTTCATGCACTACTGTGTGTGAATTGTGTGATTGATGTTAAAGGTCACAGAAAAGGGCCGTGGATGTTTTAAAACTCATCAAAATGCTACCTTTGTGAAAGAGCGGTGACTTTAAGGACTTGTCTGCGAGCGACAGATGTTTCGTGGTCTTTGTCTTGATGTGTAGAGTTGCAGCGACACTTATTTATTTTCGGTCGGTTATTTTTTTAAATGCGCGTTTGAATTCACCGGTAGGAGGGCAGTTAGTCGAGCCATCCAGCGCGCTGGACGGTGGGGGGCGGGGCTTCGACCGAGACAAATATCGATTTTTTTTTTTTTTTTTTCCAAGCCCCTCAGCACCGCGCTGGCCGTCACGACCTACTGATTTTCAAAAGTTCGGGCGAGCCAGCGAGCCACAGTCAGCGAAGCGTCATGTGGTTTTTGGCGGGGTATTGGCCGACGGTCTGTGTACGCATACAGCGACAATTATTTATTTTCGGTCGGTTATTTTTTAAAATGCGCGTTTGAATTCACCGGTGGGAGGACAGTTAGCCCGCGGGCACGCGAGCGCGCTACACGATAGGGGGCGGGGCTTCGACCGAGACAAATATCGATTTTTTTTTTTTTTTTTTCCAAGCCCCTCAGCACCGCGCTGGCCGTCACGACCTACTGATTTTCAAAAGTTCGGGCGAGCCAGCGAGCCAGTCAGCGGAGCGTCATGTGGTTTTTGGCGGGGTATTGGCCGACGGTCTGTGTACGCACAAGTTTGGAAGTGTCGCTGTGAACTTTGTTAACTATCGGAAGGAATAATCACCTTAATTTTAGTTTCGGTTGTAACATTATTCAACTGTCGCCGATGTAATAAGGATCGGACAGAAAGGTCAATCGTTTAACCTCTTCAACAACCGCCTGTGGACATTTAATTATTCCCTTCCGCTTCTAGATGACTAGTCAAAGAAAAAACCGTTACATTAACGGCACGCTGCAACACTAATCGTATGCCAGTGGTGATGATTCATTTATATTTTGCTGATGTCTGCAAAACCAAAGTGAGCGCGTCCCCTGCGTTGCGTATTATAAATAGTGGGGATACCCACCGGCTTAACATCATTCGAAATCAGTCATCATGGAGAACGACGCCACCTGCTCGTTGTGTCAAAGATTCTGCGGCAACCGCCATAATCTGGATCAACATATGAGAGCCAAACATACTGTTTGTGAAAGAGAGAGTTTTAAATGTAAAGACTGTGGAAAAGAAATGGATAATGGCCATAATTTGCGTGTTCATGAAAATACTCACGCTCAACGCAGACCCGCGGTGACATTTCCGTGCTCACATTGTGGAAAAATAATGACAAACGAGTATAACTGGCGGGTTCACGAAAATACTCATCGTCATCCCTACCATTGTGAACAGTGTGGCCTAGGAGTGAAAACTGCTATTGATCTCCGGGCTCACCAACATCAAGAACATGGAGATCACACTTGTTCACGATGTAACGTAAAGTTTATGACTACTTACCATTTAAGAGAACACACATGTCACAAAGAGGGTGAATCTGCCGCACACGCTTGTCAACAAGGCGGTGGATCTACCGCCAAACGACAGAAATCAACCCACATCAAATGTCGTATATGTGGATGTATTTGTGATAATTGGAAAGGATTGTTTGCTCATCGACGTGAGGTACATCAAAGCGGTGCTGGCTTGCAAGACCTCCCTTTTCCGACAGAAGGTGCTCCATGGATAGAAGAAGGTACGATCAATAATTCGTTACATGATGTCTATAATAGACACTCTTCTGTCATATTGGAGCAGCATCGTATGAATCCTGAAAGGATGACCGATACATTTAACTTTCCTGTTGACCCTGCTCATTTTCACGAACGTGATTTAATGGAACATTTTCGATTGATAATGGAACGTGAGGAGAAGGCTGTAAAAGTCAATGCTGCCGCTGGATTCATTTTACGTCACCGTGAGACTGGAGAACTAAGATATTATTATCCTCATCTAAATAATCAACTTTTTGAAACTCCACTCACGCTCAGTACGCCATCTGATCTCGCTCGTATTCAGCGAGTGGTTCATCGGTTACACTTGTTGGATCTTTTGTTACGAGACCGACCTGATACCAAATGGACTTTGGTTTGTATAACGAACATTCGTTTTACTGTAACCAAGATGGCTTACACCATGGGAGCAGCACTTGAGTTACCAGAATACCTCATCAACAAGCGGAGTATTTTAACGATGACATGCAATGCCAAGACTGGAAAACCATATGAAGATGACAAATGCTTCTTTCGTTGTTTGGCTTATCTTCGTCAAAATTCGATGCGTACTACTATCGCCTCGACGGATCACTTACTGAAACAATGGTGTGAGTGGCAGCACCAACACGATCCCGATCACGCTCAAACCCCTGAACAATTCACAGGCATAGACCTCCAAGATCTCCCCGCTTTGGAATCGTTGTTTCATGTAAATATTTACGTTTACGATCTCTCGAAGGAAGATATCGCTACATCTATCTATAGGAGCTGTGGACAGCATGGTATGGATGGACAGCGTAATGATTTATATCTAAACATGCACGATCATCATCTGTCCTACATTACCGATATGAAAGCCTTCGCAAGAAAATTTACATGCGATATGTGTCAACGTCATTTTGATCGGGCGAATAACTTTAAACGTCACCAACGCACATGTACGTCCAAAAGCAAGTATATGTACCCAGGAGGTTACTATAAACCGTCAGAGACTTTGTTTTCACGTCTGAATGAACTCGGCATTTCAGTAAGTGAACGTCAGTTTCCTTGGTTCGCGACATTTGACTTTGAAGCAGTATTGAAGCGATCCGAAAACAATTCACCCAGTGGCAAATTGCATTTTCAGTCCACACATGAAGCCATCTCTGTCGCGGTGGCGTCTAATGTCCCAGGCTATACTGAACCCGTATGTTTTGTAGACAGTCACCCGGATAACTTGGTGGAACGGATGTTTCAATATTTAATCGACATGCAAGAGAAAAGCAACGAACTTGCTCGAAAAAAGTGGGACGATGTATTTCAAGAACTATCGCAAATGATGGAAACATATGAGTTGATGCAACCAGATATGGAGAGTGACGATGAAGACATAACAGCAGATGGAGAGGAATCTGAGAGACGTGGCGAGAGCAATCCTTTTATCGCTGCTATAAGTGAAGTCACGGGAAAACTGAATAACTTTTGTCGTCAACTCCCAGTGATCGGCTTCAATTCCGGCAAATACGACTTGAATCTAATTAAACAAACAGCTTTCCTGAATCATATGTTTAACGACGAATATAAGGGTGAAGATATACCTACAACAAATGTTGATGCGGAAGGAGAGGAGAGACCTAAAGGGTTTGTTGTTAAGCGTAATAACGCTTACATGTGCATGTCTAATGACAAATTCCGCTTCCTGGATATGACACAGTTTTTGCCACCAGGAACATCCTATGATAAATTTCTAAATACGTTTGGAACTGAACAAAAGAAGTCATATTTTCCATACGAATGGTTGGATGATTTTAGTAAATTAAGCCACACCTGTCTTCCCGAAGCCGATGCCTTTTATTCAAACTTAAAAGGACGAAATATACTTGGAACTACGCCACAGGAAATAGAAATCAATTACTTATCTTTGCAAGCTGTTTGGGAAGAAGAAGACATGAAAACCATGTCCGACTTTTTACAATGGTATAACAAGTTAGATGTAGGACCATTCGTCGAAGCAGCCGATAAGTTACGACAGATGTTTTGTGCACAAGGAATTGATCCTTATAAGGAATGCATATCAGTTCCCGGCGTTGCGCGACGACTGTTAGACAAATGTGCGCAAGGTCTCAACGCGTCTTTCGCCATCTTCGGTACACGAGATAAAGATATGTACGACAAGGTTCGCGCAAACCTCTTTGGGGGATTGTCTGTTATCTTCACGAGATACCATGAGGCAGACAAGACCCACATACGCTCAAACCCAGAATTTACTTGTAAAAGTATTTTCGGGTACGACGCAAACGCACTCTATTTGTCATCATTTATGGAAGAATTCCCCGTGGGACCCTTTTACCGCCGGCGCATGGAGGATAATTTCAAGTGTCAACGCTCCACCAGATATCTCAGCATGTTCCGATGGATGGATTGGTTGCAGAGAGTCAACCCTGAACTCCACATTCATCACCAACTGAACCAAGGTCGAGAAGTGAGAGTCGGAAACTATAGACTGGATGGTTTCAACCCGACGGACAATCAAGTGTATGAATTTCACGGTGAGTGCACTCGTGTGAATGGGTTATGGTTATGTGTGGATAGGTTGACTCGGCTAGCTATCTGTACTCAAAAAACTTGATGAGTAACGACAAGTTAAAGTACAGTTTTTACTGTGTAACTAAAGATGATGCATCAGTATATAACGTGTTGCAGGCATTGTAAAATAGAAACTGATGTTAGTTATTATTTTGTTCCTTTCTACAGGCTGTTACTACCACGGACATGACTGCGTCACCTACGCTGATGACGGAAAGGAGACAGAGAGACGAATTCGTTTAAAGAAAACGGAAAAACGCACCCGAATGCTAAGAAAGTTAGGTTATGAAGTTGTTGAAAAGTGGGAGTGTGACTTTCAGAAAGAGATAAAGCAGTCTGAAAGGTTACGTGCTTTTGTCGCCGAAACTCATCCCCCATTTACAAAACAACACGGAGATGGTGTGGTGACAACAGAGACTTTGTTGGCGGGTGTACGAGACCAGACTTTTTTCGGGTTCATGGAGGTGGATATTGAAGTACCCTCAACATGGACAGATCCCTCCATGAAGATCAAGGCGGGGGGAATGAGTCCTAAGACGTATTTTTCAGAGTTTCCACCATTAATATGTACAAGTAATATTGAATTCGAGCACTGGGGACAACACATGCAGAGTTTTGTGGAGGAACATGACTTACCGAAAACTAGCAAACGGTTATTGGTGAGTGGATTGAAAGCTAAGCGATTGCTCATTACATCTCCCTTACTGAAATGGTATTTGGATCACGGACTGCATGTCACCAAAATTTATGACGTGGTGGAATATGCCCGTATGAAATGTTATCTTCCCTTTGCAGAGAAAGTAACAAAAGCCAGACGTGCGGGTGATTGTGATCCCAAATTTGAATTATTGGCTTCACTGCACAAATTACAAGGAAATGCGGCTTATGGGTGTTTATTGTTAAACAAAACAAAATTCCGAAACGTGATGTTTTCCTTTGAAAAGGTAAAAGCCTGTCAAAAAGTGAATGATCCACTGTTCAGAAACTTGAATGAGATCACATCAGACATGTTTGAACTGGAAATGGCTAAAGGTAAAATCTCCATGGATTTACCCATTCAAAACGCCATGTTTGTTCTACAAAACGCTAAGAAGCGAATGTTGCAGTTTTATTTCGACTTTCTACGAGTTAGAGTAGATTATAGAAAATTTGAACTGTTAGAGACGGACACAGACAGTCTATATTTTGCACTATCCGAGAAGAGTTTACAAGATGTTCTTCTTCCCGAACACAAAGAGAGTGTGTTGAATGATTTGTATGGACACTGCGGTGAAGGAGACATCAATGCCGATCGGTTCTATTTTCCGAGAGAGTGTTGCGATAGACACAGAAAACACGACAGTCGCACACCGGGTCTGTTTAAAGCGGAATACTGCAACGGTCATGTATTTTATGGCTTGTCATCCAAGACATATCTTGTTGTTGGAGATAATGGTTCTTATAAAATGTCATGTAAGGGCATCCAAAAGAGCAGAGTGAACAATCCTCGAGAAATATTTCAAGATGTGATAGACAACAAAGCAACCCGTTCTATTACCAATCGCGGTTTCCTTGTTAAAAAGAATCAGATTTTGACTTACTCGCAAGATAGAGCCGGATTTGCTTATCTGTATGTCAAAAGGCAGATACAAGCTGATGGAATACATAGCCTTCCCCATGACATCACGCTATGTCCATATAGTGATGCGAAGCCAGAAACATGTGAAGACGTTTTAGTGTGAAGCCATTGATGAATGTATTGCATCGGAATAAGTTCGTAAGATAAGATCGTAGTATACACATGTGAGTAATTTTAGTTATAATGCTGGAATGTTATGTATCGCGAATTGTATGTTATATATCATCTTGGTAGATATAAATGTTAGTTTGTATGTTTTGTGTCGAATGTTTTGTGGTACATAATAAATATAATCTACTCTTTATTTGATTCTTTATTTCATATAATCGCATAGACATAACTTCACTTATTTAATGGTACTCTTTGGCCAATTGCTCAATGACATCAGTCAACCACATGTAATCGGGCGTTGTCGAAGGTGGTTCTTCATTCGTGGGTTCAACTTGTGGCATTTTATTCGTCTTACATACGGGTGAGGAAACTGGTACTGTCTCACATCGGGTTGGGACGACATTTATCTGAGAAGGGGGCGGGTCCACTTCTACCGTCTCGCGTCCAATCAGATTTAGGGCTCTGTCGATGGCCGCCGCGTTGTCCGCTACAGCTCGCCATGCTTGAGAAGTTAATTTTACGCGACGGCCTGATGGTAAAGAGATGTATACCAGAAAGCAATTTTTGCTATTTCTTTCAATCTCCGCAAAATGGTCTTCGCCTAAAGGCAACTTTATACGATGAAACTTGACCTCCATGATGTGTGTGATGCTTCAAACTGCTGTCACATGCGTTATTGTCAAGCGTTTTATAACCAACCAACTTTCATTTGTGCTGACACCTGCGATATTTTCCATTGTTTCATAACGATGACTCATCTCGAACCTTCTAGAAGCACGCTCATATAGTGATGTCAGTTCTATAAATAGCACACGGTGACTCATCATCTTTTGACTGTAACGGCAACATATTACAGCTGATGTCACTTCTATAAATAGCTTATAACCAACTGAGCGTTTGACACACCATCTGTCACATTTTGAAATGGGTATGCTGTGGAGTCAAAGTAGTGAAGAAACTTTTCAGTCTCACGCCTTGTGGAAGAACGGTGTTAAAATGACAAATTCATTGGAAGAGTACCAACACATTCTAAAAAGTTTTTTAGCAGACAATATTTGGCATGATGGACGTCGCGAAATATTGAGAATATTTACCCATGATGTGTGTGAATCTTTGAAACAGAAAGGACGCATGCGCGTTGCCGAACAAATTCAAGCGTACTATATAACCATCTTGAAAGATCAGAATGAAAAGCATTACGATGAGTGAGCAGATCGTCCTTCCGTGGAAACCCTACTCTACCTATTTCCTCGCTGGTCCTTCCAAGTGTGGGAAGACTCAATGGATACAAAGATTTATACATCATAAGAATAAGATGTTTCAAGATCCCTCACCCGGTAAAGTTATTTATTTCTACGGGGTTTGGCAACATACTTTTGAACAGATGGAACGTGACGGTATCATATTTGTTAAAGGCTTACCGACGATGAAAGAAGTGGATACTTATGGAGATGGAGAACATACGCTGTTGGTGATTGATGATCTTTATCTAGAAGCGGCGGCTTCTACTCTCGTCAGCAACTTATTTACGCGTGAATCACATCACAGAAAGCTAAGCGTCGTCTTAGTGAGTCAAAATCTATTTCACGCGGGACGCTATTCGAGAACTATACAACTGAATACAGAGTATTTAGTATTATTCAAAAGCCCACGTGACGCCAATCAGATTCAGTATCTGGCGAGGCAGTTATACCCACATCACGTACAGGCTTTCATGAGTGCCTACCAGGATGCAACGTCTGTGATGCATGGGTATTTAGTGGTGGACGCCACCGTTAACGCTTTGGACGACTACCGATTGCGGTCGCGCGTGTTTCCTGGTGAAGACATGTGGATCTACACCTATAAATAGCATGTCTCCCGCATTGTTTCGGCAGACAACTGTGGAAATGTCCAACAAAGTGAAGGAAGAGAGCGATTTTCTCAGCTTAGTGGCCAAGGCAGATCCCCAACAAAGACTAGCGCTCCTTTCAACAGCTTCATCCAACCAAGTTCTTGTTTTGCGTGAAATCATTATAAATATTTTACGTGGACGTTTTGCATTGACAGCTGAACAGATTCAAGTGCTGAATCCATTCAAACGCTTTTTACGACTTTTATCTCAATCCTCATCAACGTTGTCAGCCTCCAGGACTCTATTGAGACGACATAGTAAACATATTCAGATACTTCTTCAGACGGTTTGGTCTCACTTGCATCCACTGCTACGCGATGAAGAAAGCCGTTCTGATACCTATTGAGAAATACGACCGATGGATGAAACTCATACAACAAGAGACACCACAACCCGAGGGAGAAATCTCTCCTCGACATGATATCACTGTTGTTCGTGCCGCTTCGCCTATTCCCACTGAGGATAAAGTGACACATAAGCTGAATGAAGCAGTTATTGTCAGTGCATTACCGAAAAATTGTCAACATAAAATGAAGTCGTTGTTGGATTTGATAGAATCTGGCATAAAATGGAATGAACGAGGGGAAGTCTTCATTCGAGAATCGTTCATCCCCGGAAGCCACATCGTCGATCTTTTGAAAGATGTCTGCCGCCAATCTACACGGTTTACCCCGAGAGGAGCGAATGAATTTTACCAGCTTCTGCGGGAAAGAAATGTCCCCTTAAGTTTCATCACAAACACACAACGACTTCGGGGATTGAGAGCTGAGGAGCATTCCCCTTCGCAGTGGATTACATTATAAACGATGGAAGATGTTTTGTCTCGCATATACTTTGACCCCAACCACCCCGCAGCATTCAGCGGTCCATCGCGATTGTATAAGACATTGCGTGCTGAAGGTGTACAGGTGACGCGTTCACAAATCCGACAATTTCTACGAAGTCAACAAGTGTACACTCTTCACCGACCCATCAGAAAATCATCTCATGAACGACAAGTGGTGGTGGGGCGCTTAGGCTACCAATGGGATGCGGATTTGGTGGATATGGTAAAATACAAGGAGAGTAACGACAAGTACATCTATATTCTAGTAGCCATTGATATCTTGTCTAGATACGCTTATACACGAGCTCTCCCATCCAAAAAAGGAACAGATGTAGCGGCAGCTTTTGAAGATATTTTTCAACACGCGCAAGCCCCCTCCCATCTTCGCACTGATAAAGGACAAGAATTCAAAGCCAAGACAGTGCAACGAGTGTTGAGAAATCACCAGTGTAAACATTTTGTCAGTCATTCCGTTACCAAAGCCAATTACGCGGAACGATTCATTAAAACGTTGAAAGGACATATTACTCGTTATTTCTTTCACAAACAATCGCACCGATGGATCGATGTACTGCAACCCATGACGGAGAGTTACAACGCCTCCTTTCATCGATCCATACAAATGTCACCGCGAGAGGTCAATACGAATAACGAAGTACAGGTGTGGCAGAGAGTCTATCATCCCGCTATCCCTCGACCACTTCGTTCATCGGTATTCATATTCCCCATTGGCAGTCACGTACGCGTATCTTACATCAGAGGGATATTTTCTAGAGAATACGATGAGAAATGGTCTGGAGAAGTGTTTAAAGTTCACAGTCGTCAAATGCGAGAAGGAATTCCTTCGTATGAGATTGAAGATCTTACCGGTGAACGCATCGTAGGTTCTTTTCGACAAAGTGAACTGCAACGAGTCAAGTATGACCCCGAGGGTTTATTTCACGTGGAAAAGATCTTAAAAAGAAGACGACGCGGTCGCCGTCAAGAAGTATTGGTTCGCTTCCGTGGTTGGCCGTCAAAATTTGATACGTGGATGGACGCACGACAAGTCGAAAAAGTATAAGCCCAGTAGCAGCATATATAAATAGTTGTAAAAGTGTGATATAGACAGTAGTTGTAACCGACCGTCACACACACGTCGCACCCAAAATGAATTTTACCACTTACATCCTGTTGTGTGTGTTTTGCGGGAGAGGATTGTGCGGTTGTCATACCTCCATGGTTATGAACACCATATCTTGTATGGGACTTGAGATAGAACAGTTTCCCGATGTCACCGAATCCGTTCGGCTACAAACCAGTCACATCGACATCTTGAATACATCCCTTACCACGTTACCAACTCTGTCGCGAGAGGCGTGGCCCAACTTGTGGACTATGGAAGTGCGAGACAACAGATGGCTTGCGTGTGAAAATGTTTTGTCATTTCAAAACTACTCGCAAGACTGGTTGCTTTTGGTGACAGACTGCGACGATGCAAATGTAAATTATCCCTGTCTACAAAGTCTGCCTTCTTACGACAACCGCTGGACTGGACTTGTTATAATATTATTTGCCTTGACAATCGTAGCCACGATTGTCTACTTGCGTTATCATTCAGCTACACGTCATCAGAGAAGAACATCAAGTCGTCCTATAAATACGAGAACAGTCGTGCGGACTGTTTCAGTTGATGATGCAGAGGCAACCTTTTCACATCTATCTCACTAGCGCCGATTCCAAAGAGTATTATCCAGGAAATACTCCGAGCGACTTCACCGTTCGTTTCAAGAATCCCATTCCCCTACCCGGACATTGGGTGTGCACACTATTGGATGCCACGACACCTAAGGGGTGGCGAAAAGAATCATTGATTTGTGCGAACGTATGCGACGTCTCCTTTACTCCCCACGGAAACCTTTCCATTTTAAGACGGGGATTCGACCGCGCCATTTTAAATTTGCAATATATTCCTGTAGTGAAACAGGAATTAACTGACTTGAGAATATTTCTACTTTCCAACTCGGGTGTTGCATTTAAACAATCTCCCACCGACGAGTGGTCGTGCGTTTTATATTTCGTACCCACTCCCGGTCCCTGATCATCATGAGATATATCCCATTTACCCTCGACGTGGAAAAGTTGAAACGATATTACATGGCGCAGGCCAAAGGAGATGAAACTCACCAAAGAGGTTCGGGTGGAGCGAGAGGCAACGTTACTTTTGTCTCCCCCGTGGCGCAAACTGTGTCTCGCGCCAGATCTCGTCTTCGACGGATGAATGAGACTATAAAAGCATCGTCTTCCGCCAAGAACCGTAGACGAAGAAAAAAGACTGCCAGTGCGAGTACTGCCCAAAGAAAGAAAAAGTTGAACGCAAGCAGAAAGAAGAAGAAAAAGGCTGTTGCAGCAAAAAAGAAGAAGAGACCCGTCAAGAAAACTTCACGTCGAAAGAGTCACTCCACACCTACTAGAGATATATTTACGATATGAGCGGTGAAGAAATGGAAACAAGCGGAGAGAGTTTTACATCTTGTCTTGATGTCTTTCGTCTACCCCCTACAGAGTCGCTTGTGGAAAAGAAAAAATACATAGAATATCGTCCTCTCACTCAAGTAACGGAGGGAGCTCCCATTGAATTCGTCATAGCGGCGAGCCAGGGTCAATACATAGATCTGAAGAACTCCTTTCTTTCCTTGAAAGCGAGAATTGTGGATAAAAACGGTCAAGCTTTGGCCGCGGGTAAGCTGGCGTCTCCCATCAACTTGATCTTCCAAAGTCTGTTTCAACAAGTGGATGTCAGCTTACAAGGAAACAAAATCACACAGACGGGAGTAAATTTTGCACACGAAGCATATTTGGATACTTTGCTTCACGCTAATGCTGACCAAGCGAATGGCAAGTTGCAATCCGAAGGCTTCTTTCTCGATACTTCCGCGTTTATGGATGAAGCCAGTCCTTTATCCACCAACGGAGGATTAACACAGCGCTACGCTCTGTTCCAAGAAGGGAGGTGGGTGGAACTCCTCGGACAACTAAGAGTCGACTTTTTCCAACAAGAAAAATATTTGTTGGATAACGTGGATATGGGACTACGATTGTGGCTTAACAAACCTGATTTCTATCTCATGACTCCCGAGACGGATGAAGGTTACCGACTGCAACTCACAGACGTCATTTTCCACATATGCAAGGTCAATGTAGTCCCTCAAATTATTGAAGCGCATGCAGATGTATTGCAGACAATCACTGCCAAGTATCCCTATTTGAAAAGGGATTCTAAAAGATATTCTCTATTACGAGGAGAGAATTCATTCGCCTTCGAAGACATCTTTCAAGGAAGAGTACCTCAGAAAATTACCATTGCCTTGGTGAAATCGGTTGCCTACAACGGAGATTACCAGCAGAATCCCTTCAACTTTATCCATCAACAATTGGAGCAACTGACTGTGACTGTCAACGATGACCCAACACCCTTTCGTACGTTAAACACTAACTTCGCACAAAAGCAATATCTCCAGGGATACCGCACTCTATATATGTCAGATGACACATCCCCTGCACTCATTCCGAGAAGAGACTACCCGGCGGGATACAGTATTTTCCATCTTCCCCTTCAAGCTGTTTACGACCCACAGAACTTCCCCCGACAGCAAGCGGGATCACTGAAAATTCAAGGCCACTTTGAGTCGGCGCTCCCTGAAAACACCGATGTGCTGATCATTGGAGAATTTCCTCGAGTGCTTCACGTGGATGCCAGTCGAAACGTATTTCTACACTCATGAATACGTCTCAATTACAAACAGCCCTAGAAAGGAATTCGTGTTGGAGATGGAGACAATTCGCCGTCTTGGCCGCCGATCAGTTTCACGTTCACCTTCCACCTGGTGGTTATATCGTGAATACAGATAGATCCAATCAACCAGGAAGACACTGGTTGGCTTTCTATAAAATGTCATCGGGGAAAATTGAGATGTTTGACTCACTAGGAAAACCAATTCGTGCCTATGTGAACCTTAAACACTTGGAATATTTTATTCAACAACCCATGAGAGCGGTGTGGCAGTCACTTGGCACAGATGTATGCGGAGAATACTGTCTATTTTACTTATATTTCAAATGTCGAAATTACTCCATGTCACGAATATATCGAGAGTATTGGTCTCCAAACACCATGTGCAATGACAACTATATTCATAATTTCCAATCTGTTCACTTTCCGCGTATCACTCGCCGGCAGTCCCCGCGTTTTATGCAAACCGCGTGCAAGACCTCTTTACCCATGGTCTAAATTGTCATGTATAATAATATGATATCAAGGTGTATATTTTTGTGATACTCAGTTTTTGACCACGATAGATGTTGTAGCGGGTAATGGTATTCATGTAGTGATATAGGAATAAAAAAATTGCAAAATGGATGATTGTATTTGCGTTAATATGGTTTACTCGATACATATCCTTAGGTTTTTACAAACAAACAAACATATTACACAGCTTATAGGATCTCACATGGCCTGATTACATTGATTATATACACGTGTCATTGACGATTAATCGTACTGTAACGCGAGAATATACAGTTTACATGGCGATATCTATAGCGATTAAATGATTTACTGTTTCATCAAAGCACAATGACTTGTTCATCTATTACCTATTCATAATAGTACTTGATC